>MJHO01000182.1:45670-338735 GCA_002076135.1 Xerophyta viscosa | reverse complement strand
CATGTATGAAGCTGAAGATATCATTGAAGAATATAAGTATCATAATACGATACCATCTTCATCATCAGATATTTTACCGATACGTAGTTGCTACTCTCCTTTGGCATGCTTTCGTAGAATGGTATTGGCTCATAAAATTGGTAAGAGAATCAAAAGTATTAATCATAGGGTTGACAATGCAAATAAAGACATGGCGGCCCTAAACTTAACTACCAGTTCTAGGGAGTTCTCCAAAAGGGGAAGCGGGCTCAGCAGAAAAACCTCCATGTTGTTAGAGCCAAACGTTGTGGGAATCAAGATTCGAGATGATACAAGGATCTTGGTACAATTGCTGATCAATGAGCACAATGAAAAGAATATTCTTATTTATGCGATTATTGGCATGGGTGGAATTGGCAAGACTACTCTTGCTCAAGCAGAGTATGTCGTGATGAAAGTCTGCCTGCATAACTTCCATCCAATTTCACCAATCTCGGTTTGTGTCTTTCCCAAGAAATCAATGAGACCAAGGTTTTAAAAGAAGTGATAAAAGGTCTTGGTGCAGGAATGTTCCTGCTGATGCTCAAAATAATGGAAGAACTTGAAGTGCTGCTTGAACAAATTGCAAGACAAAAGGAAATTCTTTCTTGTTCTAGAATGATGTGTGGGATGCGGGAGTATGGGAGAACCTATTACGAAAGCCATTGCATAATGCCGGTGCTGGAAGCAGAATCTTAGGTTACGAACTAGAGATGAAGGCGTTGTAAGGGAAATGCGGAGCAATAGAACAGCACCCAAGTGGCCAAAATGTCCGTTGAAGATGGATGGCTTCTGCTCCGCAAGATGGTGTTTGAACAGGATGAAGAACGAGAAATGCAAGAATTGAAAGAATTAGGCATGAAAATGGTGTACAAATGTGACGGTCTACCTTTAGCTGTGAAGGCCATTGCAGGGCTATTTAGAAGAAAACAAAGGCTGCCAAAGGAGTGGGAAAGAGTGTTAGCAGATCCAATATGGTCAGTTTCTGATATTCCAGACGGTGTAATGAGGGTGTTGCATCTTAGTTATGAGGACCTACCGGGACATCTGAAACAGTGTTTCCTTTATCTTGCATTATTCCCTGAGAATTATATATTTCAAAAAAACTATATTGTTCACCTTTGGATTGCCGAGGGTTTCATAACTGTCAAAGAAGAGTTGGTAGAGTTAGGATATGATTACTGGAGGGAGTTGGTTAGATAGGAGTCTTCTTCACACCTCACCGCGCAGTATACTATAAGGACGAAGTTGCTTAATGAGACTCTTTAAGGATATAGAGCTCTAGCTGTCAACAACTTCACAAGGGGATGTCGGGTGCGGGTTCATGCAAGCGAGTGACTAAGTTAGCCACCTTCACATTTATATTTAGGAAAGGAAGCCACGACGGATTGTATTGTCCAGGATGCTACCGTGACTCGAACTCTTTCATGATCATGATCAACAGCCATAATGCTTCCTTGAGAACACCTCGTGCCCCATTTTCGGACAGCTTTTCCTGAGGATGAAATGGACAACAGTTTTAATGCGCGCTATAGGATTTTGGATCTCCAAGAGATTAGCTACTGAAAGTACTAACCATCATTCTTGGAAATCTTGTATAACATCTCAGATCGTTTAATCTGAGCGGCCAGTAGGTAGACAACAACTACCGAGCAGCACTAGTCTTTAGGAACTCTACAGTTTTGCTGCTATGAACTTGCAAAGATCTGCGGTTCTTCCAAAAAAACTAAGTTGAATTACTAAATTGAGTGTTCTTAGTGCCTATGGGACCGCACTAGAGAGCATGCCCAAAGGGATATGTAAGCTTCCCCAACTTCAGGTACTAGAGGGTCTTGCAATTGGGAGAAGTGGTAGTACTAGCATTAATCAAGGTTGCACTTTGGAGGATGTTATGTCGCTTTCACAACTCAATTGGCTCGGTATACGGAGATTGGAGAGAGCATTAAGTGGTGTTGAGGCAAGAGCGGCGGCACTAGAAAGTAAAACATGTCTGACTCGTTTATTCTTGGATTGTAACACGGACTCATCCTCACCTACATATGATGAAGAATCAATTGATAGGATTGGAGATGTTTTTGAGAACATGTGCCCTCCGCCTAGCCTTCCAAACGGTCTAGGTGTGAGGGGATATTTGGCCGTGGACTTCCCTAGTTGGATGGATGCCAACAGGGTTCAACACAACGGCATAAGCTCTCAAACCTAATTATGTTGCAGTTGACTGACTGTCACCTCTGTTCTAAACTTCCAACATTGGGACTCTTACCACAGCTTCAGCGTCTAGTTATTTGTTCAGCCAGTTCCTTGGTTCGTATCAGCACCGAATTATTTTTACCGAGTAGTGAATTCCATGCTAATGAAAGCCGACAATATAAATTTACTTCTTTTCCAAAATTAGAACTTCTCGAGCTTGGGAACATGCCAAATTGGAAAGAATGGAGATGGCTAGATGAGGAGACAGCCGCGAAAGCAAACCTACAGAATATGGTCATTCTTCCACGCCTTCGTTCATTAGGAATCTTCGGAATGCTCCGAAATCGGCCAAAACTGAAACTCAAGACACCCATCACATACCCTATGAAACTTACTAAATCCTATGCAACGCCGAATTTTGAAGGGGTGCAGATTTGCCGACACCCACGAACTAGAAGCTATTGAGAACCTTCAAGTGACATATTACAAACAGAGTCTGGGCAGAATCACGGAACAACTCCCAAAGCTTAAGAAGACTTTCAAGCTGTATCGTCGACTGACTACTCTCCCTTGTTGTTGGAGTGCGCAGAAAACCTACGGTTGTGGAGGGTCGTACAAGAGCACCCTACCAAACAACATTTCCACTGTTATTGACCGATGCAACTCGCACTCCTATCCAGACAGTGGCCGCGTTGCTTAGAGTGTGTTTTTCCCGACCCCTAAATTTCGCCAGAAATGGCTCCAATGTTAGAAGGCAGTATCATCTTGAACTTGCAGGCCCCGGACGAGAGAAATCAATGCCTTGCTGCAGCCTCCGAGCAACTTCTGGCATGGATCTCCATTTTCTATTATACACACCCAAATCTTCCTTCACTGATCAACCCAGTCTACAAGCCTGACATGGCCTTTCCTGTTCTCTCACTTTTTTTTTCTTTATTTTTTTTTTTCTTTTTTGTGGAAAAAGGATATAAATTTGAGTTCTACGTCCGTGTTTTAGATGTCCTTCATATCATTTCTACCAGGTATGATTCTATGAAGTTGCTTACAATTATCCTTACCATTGTTTTTTCTCGAGTTGCTACTTCTGTATAGTATTGTCAACTTGAAGCAGCATGAACTCTGGCTGGTTAAAACTAGTTTAGTAATTCATATACACTTGACATCGGTACAACACCCATTGTACAGAGCTAGTTTATCAGATGGATAAAAATGTATTCCCCACTATAACATAATGAACTTGATTACTTCTGCCTGCATGTCAACAACTTAGCAATATTGCTAGCATTTTTCATATATGGCTTAAAATCATGCAAAGATGTTAACTTCAAATTTCACATATTTACAAGATGTAGAAGTGTTGCAAACGTTGATTATTTTATCTGCATTTTGAGATCAAGTATGTAATGCCATAAAAAGGTAATATGTTGCAACTTTTGAGTTTTGTTTTCTATTTCTGGGTTTTTGTTTTTGTTACTGCTCTAATGCTTGAGCATTGCAAATAAGTGAACAGAGTCCTTATTATACACGCATGTGTCACCTGTACGGTTTGCATTAGACTAGAATATGAATGTGCAAATGCCTATTGATTGTGCAATTTCTTATATTTATCATATTCATTTTTTTGTATTTTTTTTGCAACTTCTTACAAAATGACTTTTAATGGGGAGTTTGGTTTGAAATTGTAAAGGAAATTCAGAATGCTGAGCTATCAGAATAAAAATGGATGATAGCGTTATTTTATTTTGTTCAACCAAAAGTTAAGAATGAGAATTTATATTTCCACTCATTACATCGAGACTGGGGAATTAAAGAAAACACGCTATTAGAATCTCTATCAGGGCGGATATGGACAATGATTCAGAAAGATCTCCAGCTAGACACCCATCAATCATAATGTATGTTTTCTTCATTTTCCGATGATTAAAATTCGAACCAAATGCAACGTATGCATTTGGGAAAATGATATGATGATATGATGCAGTGTTTACAACATTATGAAGTTAAAACTGAAATCCTTCCTGGAATTAATGTTGGAATTATTTGCCATGATTATCATATGTCCGACTTTGCTTTGTACTTGTGAAGCAGCATTGTTCTCTAAATTGCTTGTCAATTTCTCCTCTTTCGTAAGTTAGCAAATGTATTCTTCTTTCAGCATTGCTACAACACTCATACGATATGGCAGGATTTTGGAATTGAAGATTTTATTGGGATATCTGTGGCGATATATATGGCAGATAATTTAGATTGTTAGGATTTTATTTTTTTGGTGAAATGAGTAATCTTCTATAAACTCAAACAAATTTTTTACAAAAGGAAGTAAGAAAAAACGAATAACCAACACCTTACACCCCTACAAGAGACTACATCAAAATTACTAAAAAACTAGATTTACAAGTTAAAAAAGAATGAAAACTCAGGAATTGATCGAGCCTAGAATAAAGAAGCTAGAGGGATACTTCAAAGTCAAATTTATGTCAAGTTTGGATAGATCTAATTCTCTTGAAATTTCAAAAGATCCAGCAAAAAAAAGCAAAAGTTTATTTGCAGGATATATAATTAGGAATAATAATTTCAGAAAGTAAAAGTTTCATTCAAATGTGGATCAGAAAAGAACAAGGAAAATCTTCCTTTATAGAACGGTTGGACAACATTGCTATTAGTATATATCCCCAATTGATTTCAGTGTTAAAAAAACAATTTGTAGTAACATGCAGTAAGGAAAATGAGCTAAAACAGGGATAAGACATCTATAACCACTACTAGTAAATGTTTATTTTTTGTTTATCTACCTGCAAAATCAGCTCTAAACATTTTCTTGGGATCGAAACACAAGAAACAAGCCAAGATAGTATACAAGACAGAACAAACTGTCAAGATCCTCATAAATCCAAAACCTTGTTTGATAGCTAATCGGGTTTTATAGGCACCAATACTCGCAATATTTTTTTATTTTTCTTTCCTTTTTTTTCCTTTGATTTCAAGGCACATGGAAACCAAACTCTTTTTTTGGTAAGAAGACTACCAGGTTTTATAGGTACAAATACTCGCCATTTATTATATATCTTTTTCCACTAAGTAAAGGCCACATGGAAACCAAAACCTTTTTTGATAGGTAACTACTATATTTAATAGGACCTAATACTCGGGACTTATGGTAAACAAACATTTTTACTTCAAAATAATGATCTTAAATATGCCTGGAAGAAGATGACCCAAAATCTCAATGATCCCGAAAAAATTTAGAATAGAATAGAGGCAGATAATATAAGAACAACATTTAATTGATCAGTTTTAGAAATCAAATACCACATTCCAGCTACCAAAACCTTAAGCAGTAGTACAACAAGCTCTGTCAACAATGGGGAAACTATACTCTAGCGATTATTTAGACTAGCAGAATCTGTAACTAAAGTTTCATCATATCCACAATCAAAAAAATAATACTGGGGTTGAAAAGAGGTAGGAAATGGATAGACACAATCTGTAATTTTATTCCTTTTTTCGTCCAGCCAGTTTTTCTTTCATACTCCAGAACAATCCTACAAAATTTGACTGATCAGTCAGAACAGTGGAAATCCAGAAGTAATGAATAAAGAAATCAAGGGATAAGATTAAGAATAATTAATCCAAGCTTGAACTACCAATGAGGAGGTCAGTCCTCATTTTGTTGAACCAGGGTCTACTAGTCCTCATTTTGTATTGTTAGGATTTTATTTTATTTGGTTTTATTGTATTAGCGTTTTCTTCTTTTTAGCACTATATATTCTACAGAGCCTATGCCATCCTAATGTAATACAAGCTTCTTATCAATAAAACTTTTTTAAAAATATTTTTTTAATGGTATCAAAGCAATTAAGGTTTTCAGGGTGTCTCCACCCTGCTCATCTGCTGGCCACGAGGGGGGCTTTGACTTCGCTACTTAACTCTTATGGGTATTCAAACTCCGCTACTTAACATAAAAGACATACTCAGTTCCTTACGACCTCTTCTTCAACAAATCATAAATCATCCGCTGTTGCACGTTGTCTTCAACAACACTTTGCCGATTTTTGTTTGTGTTTCATTTTTTTGCCTATAGTCTTGCCTATACCTGGCCTTACTTCCATGGCCTATATATTTTAGCGAGCTTTATGGTCGATTGCTAACACATGTTCATTTTTTTGGCATGTATTTTTTTTCCTAAACTTGTTATTATTCAAGCTTATGGTTTGCACCACAAATTTGAGGGAGTGTGTGGAAATATAATTAGTAGGAGATTTATTTGGCAGGATATTTAGATGGAAACATTTTATTTGATATGATTTATTATATTAGAATTGCTTTGTTAGCAAATTATGTCTTTATAAATATAAGGCTAGACCTCTATATTATAATGCAACTTATCTATCAATAAATTTATTTCTTTTTATATTTTTTCCACATGGTATCAGAATGGGCAAAAATTCTCTCAATTACTCGTCCATCAAGTTTTCTCCATTACTTGATTAAAACTGATACCTAGGTATATTTTTTGAAAAAAAAAATTCAACATTAAAGTTATATATTTTGATAAGATCTACAATTTTTATTTTTAAAGTCTTTTCAAAAATTGCTTCTGAATATATGTTTTGAGGCTCCAAAGTAATAACGGCTTTGAAAATAGTTTATGAAATCCATTTATATCTGTTAAGATATTGGAGTCCCAAAACATATATTTAGAGGTATTTTTTGGAAAAGTTTTGAATATAAAAGTTGTAGATCTCATAAAAAACTATAACTTTTATGTAACAATTTTTTTTCAAAAAATGTGTCAAAATATCAATTTTAATCAAGCAATGGAAGGAATTTGAGAGAAAGTAATGGAGAGGATTCACGCCCTATCAGAACGGGTTCCAAAATCCATGCCGTCACTACTGTTAGTCTCGTCGGCACTGGCACCGGCGCCACCACTATTCTTAAGGCAATATTGATGCTGAAACTACTTCTTGCCGTAGGACAAATCCATTACTGTCTTTGCTACTCGCGATAATTGTGTTACTAGTCTTGTTGCTACAACAAGTCTTCGTTGATGTTGCTCCTATCAACGTTGCTTCTCTATCTCCTGTCGCCGACATAATCCATTGCCACCACCGTCCAGAGTGACCATTACTATCATATGTCGCCCAATTAATCCATTGCCACCACCGTCTAGAGTGATCATTACTGTCGCCTCATCCGCTGCCACACTTTCTTTCAATTCGTTTTTTTTTTTTTTTGTTAGTTTGTTCGCCTATGTACCCTTGCCGATACGGCCTTAGTTCCCTGACCTATACCCTTTGGCAAGCTTCTTGGCCGTTTGTTGACACACATTCGCTTTTTGGCATATTCTTGTTTCCGAATTTATTATTAGTCAAACTTATAGTTGCATCACAAGCTCGAGAGAGCGTGTTGGAATTGAAGATTTTATTGGGATATCTGTGGCGACGTATATGGCAGAAAATTTAGGTTGTTAGGATTTTATTTTATTTGATTGTATTGTATTAGGATTTTCTTTTTTTTTTTTAGCACTATGTATTCTATAAATAGAGGCTATGCCTCCCTAGTATAATACAAGCTTTCTATCAATAAAATAAACTATTTCTTTTTATATTTTTCCACATAGGATGACATTTTACCTTGTCGTGTTTATCTTCATTATTGGTAATTATTTTGACATTATTAAATTTTCTTTAGTAGCTTTATGTTGTCACTGTCTTATTGCCAAGTAGTAGTTCTGCACCGTAGCTCAGATATTAGTCATAATATATATATATGCTAAAAAATTTAATTCTTATATTTTTATATTTATAGTTTTATATAAATTGACAGTTATTTTAATTATAAGGAGTGGTGTAACATAGTGATTATACACACACACACACACACACAGACGTAAAAGGATAGATCAAAATTTATTTATGAAAATTAATATACATAGTATATAATATAAATATTTTTACATTAACATTTATGTCTATACTTTAATCATTTCTATAAATTATTATTTTGATTAAGTATTTATTTTTAATATTAGATATTTTATATTATTTAAATAAGCTATATGCTTTATAAATTTATATAAATTAATATATATATCATGTAACTTTTTTAAAATAAAAATAAATACTATATAGCATACTACAAGTTATTTAAAATACCACACGGTATAATGATTTTGATCATCTAATGTTACATATTTATATATAGATTAACATTTGCTTAGCACTAGATCTATCAAATCTCATTTTTTTCACACAGTCATAAATATGCATAAATGCTGGACGTGGATTACTGACAAATGTCATATTGGAGTAACATTATAGAGTAAAGATTACTGACAAATGTCATATTTAAGGTTATCTATGGTGACACGTGGCACAACGATTTGACAGAACAGTTTTAGATATGTACATATAGACTAGGTCATGCATGGAAACGAAATGACCTAGTTGAAATATATATATATATATATATATATATACTATATATATATTATATATTATTTATATTATATATATGCAGGTCATACGGTATGACTGGATTTTGATTAAGGCGGGTCTTCACCTCATTTTGTGGCTGCAAAGTCAGCCATGTAGGAGGCTGTGTAAGTATGCACCTTATATCAGTACATGGCTCCGTGTTTAGCTTTCTGTGGCTGGCAGTCTTATTACTTTCTTGTCATAGTTTTAAAACCTGTCATGGAGTTAGTAGTGTTATTATACACACACCGCGATTTCAACATCTCATTTAAGTTTCATGATTCTTGTCGTAGTCATAATTTACTTGATTTCTTTGGATTTGTCGCCCTGTCAAAATCCATGACAATTCATTTGATTTTACTGCCGGAACAAATACGCGTCGTCCGGTATGGACTGTGCCGACCAATACCAAAACCATGACCTGAACACGAAGGGATCGTATGGAAGAGGAGCCCGCAGAAGTTCTCAGGAGTCGATATGACAGATAAATTGATATTCAGGATTTGGTGAAGGATTTTCGACGGAAGTTATGTGTCACACGTCTTAACCAGAACCCCAATTTGTATTGTACCTGAACAGGTCACGAAGCTCCGACATGGCCTTAATTTCGAATCATTTCAAATCATACATGAAATATTAGAAGTTATTCAACCACCAGTACAACAAATTTGGCTAAGAACATGCTAAAATTACATATTCCCTAGAGAGACATCGGGATTCGAATATGTGACCTATTATTTCTAAGGAATAGGTGCTGTCCAACCCGATGACCGGGGAAGGAGGGTTGGGTGGGTGGGGGGGAGCTATTTTCACTTGAGAAAAGGAATGGCTACAATAAATCAGATAGGGTCATTGATTTTCGTCCATTTGGCCTTCCGATGGGCAAATTTTGCCCTGCGCGGCCGCGCACCATCATTTTGGTGCGCGGATGCAACAAAAAAAAAAAAAATTAAAAATTTAAAAAAATAAAAATAAAATTTGTGTACTTTGAAAAAATTTTCAAAAAGAAAGTTATATATTTTAATGAGATTTATAAATTTTATGTTGATAATTTTTTTTAAAAAAATTTCTAAATGGGTGTGTTAGCACTCCAAAATTTAACGGATTATTTTAAAATCCACTTCAAATTCGTTAAAATTTGGACCGCTAAAACACCTATTTAGAAGTATTTTTTGAAAAAAAATTCAACATTAAAATTATAGATCTCAGTAAATTTTATAATTTTCATATTGATTTTTTTTTTTAAAAGCACACATAATTTTTTTTTTCTTTTTTTTTTTGCTGCGCCCACGCACCAAAATGATGGTACGCGGGCGTTAACGGCAGAATTTGCCCTTCCATTAGGTGGATGGAGTTGCTGGCATTAATTTTCTTCCTATATATGGCAGGGAAATTGGGGCAATGGCCAGATGCTTATAAATAATAATTAGTGGCCGATGCATTAAAAATTATTTTTAAATTTTATAATTTTATAGTTAGTTAATTTATATCTTTCTTAATTTATAATTATAAAATATTTTAAATTCTCTCAATTATATGGATCTATTACGTATTATATTTTTTCTAAAGATAAAAAAAATCTAGACATGCAAATTTACAAATAAAAATGAATCTAATATGAAAATCAAATAGAGAATATAAAGCATAGAAAAAATTCTCTCATATGATAACTACTATATATAATTTAAAATTATTTTAACTTAATAATTATATTAAGATATAAAATACTACCATATCCACCTCTTATGCTATAGATAATAAAAAAAAAATCACTAGTTCAGATGAAACTGGAATTGCTAGATAAGAACAATCAAGGTGTCGGCCTATGACTTGGGTTAGGCCAAGGGTTAAGTATCTAGTGGGTCCAAAGAGAGCCAACACATATAAATACACATGAGGATTAGTGGAAAGTCACAAGTGATAATCCAAGAGACTTGGAGAGTGATCAAGGGGCTGACTCCAGTAGTCATTCACGTCGTCGGAAAGATCGTCGGATAGTTCGTCGGAGAACAGAAGTGAGTACGGGATAATATCCGCTTCCGTACCACACAATGTATTACGAGAACTCATTAGAGAGCATGCTAGGAGCTCTATGTATCTACACAATCTAATTTCTTGTAATTGTCCAAAAGACTGCCTTGCTTTTCAAAGCGGACTTGAATGTGTATATGCAGCTGGTAAACACTGTTGCTTAGCTGGTTTTGGAAACTTGCTAGATGAATTGTCTTCGTGTCTTGGTCGGTCAATTCGCCTTCAATATCAGCTGAACGAGGCAGGTCATACGGTATGACTAGATTTTGATAACCGGGCCTTCACCTCAATTGTGGCCTGTAAAGTCAGACATGTAGGAGGCTGTTGAAAAGTAAGGCAACCTTATATCAAGTACATGGCTTCCGTGTTTTGCTTTCTCTGTGCGCTGCAGTCTTATTTACTTTCTTTGTCATGTTTCTTAAAAACTGTCATGGAGTTATCACACACCGCGATTTCAACATCTCATTTAAATTTCTTCATTCTTGTCGTAGTCATAATTTTCTTGATTTCTTTGGATTTGTCGCCCTGTCAAAATCCATGACAATCTATTTGATGTCACGCAACTGCGGTCAATTAACATGAGCAATGGATTAAAAATCCTAAGACAACCACAAATACCAAACCGAAAAGATTAAAAAAAAAAAAGCACAAAAACAAAATCATAAGATTTAACTTGTTTTGGGGATAAAACTTTTACATCCACAGATGAGGAAGAAAAGCTCTACTATCAACTTACAAGAGTGGCAATAGATACAAAGGAATAAAATACTAGTTGCTAATAAAATGCCAGTTGCCACTAGAAAGCTCGATAAAATTAAAAGAAATCGCAGCTGCTTATGTTTGTGAGAAATCCTAAGTGGGTCCGTATTGATTGGGCTGAGATAGATTATAAGTTGGTAATGTAATGGAATTCAAGACATATTTAAATGTTTAATCACAACGAATTCATTCAAGTCCACACAAAAAACGATTAAAATGGATAAACACTCCTGCACAAGCTATTGCAAATGTATCATAGTTTTGATCTGGTACGTACGGGTGTAACAAAGTATGTTTGGTATTTTTTTTTGAATTTTTTTTTGAATTTTTTTTTTTTAATATTAAGTATGGATTTTGATAAGATCTATTACTTTTAGTGTTCAAAATTTTTCTAAAAAAACTTTTAAATATGTGTTTTATGGCTTCAAAGTTTTAGCGGGTTTAAAATTGATTTAAAAAATTTGTAAACCAGCTTAAGTTTTGGAGTTCTAAAATATCTATATATAAGTAATTTTTGAAAGAAAATTTGAATATCAAAATTTACAATTTTTAGATTTAAATATTTTTTTTAAAAAAAAAAATGCTGCTGTCTTTCGAAACTACTGATTATACAAGTGAGCATATTCTATCTTATTGTATGAAATGAAATTGATTACACAAAGATATCAACAAAAATTATCGTAAGCCATTAGCGTCCTTGCAGTATAACCATCCCTATTTAACATTTTATTAAAAAGAACTCCTTTTTTTTTCGTGTTCCGGAGAGATCCTAGGTAAATGTTTAACTTGACAAGAGAAGATATTGTTGAACTTCCAGATTACTCAGTCCCCACAATCCACATTCCAATGTAATAGACAGAAATTGAAAGATACTTTAAAAAGTCTGCTTGCCTTTTGCCTCGCTCACTCTTTTATCAGCATTCAGCAACAGTAAAGAGGTGTGGGATGGCCATGGTTCTAGATATGTTCCTCTACGATTTTCTTAAGCTTTTGGTAGCTTATTCCAAAGAAGAGTCGGCTCTGCTCTTTGGAGTTTCAAAGAATATCCAAAAACTAATTACTAAGCTGAGGATGATACATTGTGTGCTAGCCGATGCAGAAAAAAAGCAGCTTCAAGATGAGGCCATCAGGTTTTGGCTTGACGAGCTCAAAGATATTATGTATGAAGCTGAAGATATCATTGAAGAATATAAGTATCATAATACTACACCATCTTCGTCATCAGCCATTTTGTCGGTACGTAGTTGCTACTTTCCTTTGGCATGTTTTAGCAGAATGGTATTGGTTCATAAAATTGGCAAGAAAATCAAAAGTATTAATCATAGGGTTGGCAATGCGAATAAAGACATGGCGGCCCTGAACTTAACGACCGGTTCTAGGGAGCTCTACAAAAGCGGAAGTGGACTTAGCAGAAGAACTTCCTTACTCATAGAGCCAAACGTTGTGGGGAGCAAGATTCGAGATGACAAAAGGATTTTGGTAAAGCTGCTGATGAATGAGAACAAAACGCAGAAAATTCTTATTTATGCAATTATTGGCATGGGTGGAATTGGCAAGACTACTCTTGCCCAGGAGATATGTCGTGATGAAAGTTTGCGCATAAAATTTCATCCAATTTCACCAATCTGGGTTTGTGTCTCCCAGGAAATCGATGAGACAAAGATTTTGAAAGAAGTGATAAAAGGTCTTGGTGGGGATATTCCTCTTGATGCTCAAAATAAGGAAAACTTAAGTTTTGCTTGACCAAATTGCTAGACAAAAGAAGTTCTTTCTTGTTCTGGATGATGTGTGGGACGCAGGAGTGTGGGAGAACCTCCTATGGAAGCCATTGTATAATGCCAGTTATGGTAGCAGAGTCTTGGTTACAACTAGAGATGAAAGCATTGCAAGGGAAATGGGAGCAATATACCTTCACAGTGTGGCCAAGATGACCGATGAAGATGGATGGGTCTGCTCCGTACCATGGTGTTTGACCAACATGACGAACGAGAAATCCAAGCGTTCAAAGAGTTAGGCATGAAAATGGTTTACAAGTGTGACTGTCTACCTCTGGCTGTGAAGGCAATTGCAGGGCTACTTAGAAGAAAAGAAAGGCAGCCGAAGGAATGGGAGCGAGTGTTAGCAAACCCAATATGGTCAGTCTTTGATATTCCAGATGGTGTAATGAAGGTATTGTATCTTAGTTATGAAGACCTACCGAGATATTTGAAACAGTGTTTCCTATATCTTGCGTTATTTCCCGAGGACTATATATTTCAAAAAGACTATATTGTTCAACTTTGGATAGCCGAGGGTTTCGTGCCTGTCGAAGAGGAGTTGGTAAGAGGTTAGCATATGATTACCGGAGGGAGTTGGTTAATAGGAGTCTTCTTCAACCTCAGCCCGACTACTACAAGGATGACGGTTGCAAAATGCATGATCTTTTGAAGAGCTCTTGCTCAACAACTTTCACGAGGTGAATGTTGGTGCGGTCATACAAGACGAGTAGATAAGTTACCATCTTCACAATTTATTAATAGAAAGGAAGCCACGACGATCATATCTTACTGGATGCCAACCCTGAACTTTTTTTATCATACTGATCAAAAACCAATAGTGCTTCCCTTGAGAACACTCATAGCCCCATTTATTGGAACGCATTTTCTGATTGGATGAAATCGGAAAAGTTTAAGGCGTCCTACGGATTCTAGGATCTCCAAGGACTTAGCTACTGAAAGTATACCTTATTCTCTCGGGAAAACTTATACATCTCAGATCTTTAAACTCTGAAGCGGTAGTATGGTCAGAGAAATACCGAACAGCCATAGGATTCTCTCAGGAAATCTACAGTTTTTGCTGCTATCGAACTTGCAAGAAATCTGCGCTTCCTTCCCAAAACTATTGAATCTACTAACTAAATTGAATGCCCTCAGTACGTATGGGACCGCACTGGAGAACATGCCTAAGGGGATATGTAAGCTTCCACAACTTCAGGTACTTTACGGCCTTGCAATTGTGAGCAGCCATAGTACTAGCATTAATCAAGGTTGCACTTTGGAGGATGTTATGTCTCTTTCACAACTCAATTGGCTCATTATACAGAGATTGGAGAGAGCACTAGGCGGTGCTGAGGCCAGAGCAGCGGCACTAGAGAGTAAAACAAGTCTGACTCGTTTATCCTTGGAGTGTAGCGTGGACTTATCCTCATCCGCATCCTCATCAAGGTATGATGAAGAATCAATTAACAAGATCAAAGACGTTTTTGAGAACATGTGCCCTCCGCCTAGCCTCCAAAGGTTAGGTGTATGATGGGATACTTTGGCCGTGGATTCCCTAGTTGGATGATGCCAACAGGTCCAACACAACGGCATAAGCTCTCAAACCTAATTATGTTGAGGTTGACTGATTGTCACCATTGTGATAAACTTCCAACCTTGGGACTCTTACCACAACTTGAGCGTCTACTTATTTGTTCAGCCAATTCCTTGGTTCATATAGGCACTGAGTTATTTTTACCAAGTGGTGAATTCCTTGCAAGTGCAAACCGACAATATAATTTCACTTGTTTTCCCAAATTAGAACTTCTCGAACTTGGGAACATGCCAAATTGGATTGAATGGAGATGGCTAGATGAGAAGACGCCTGCGATAACTAACCTACAGAGTATAGTCGTTCTGCCACGCCTCCGTTCATTAGGACTCTTTGGAATTCCGAAACTACGATCACTACCCTATGAACTTCTGAACCATGCAACCGCATTAAAGGAGTTGCAGATTGCAGAAGCCCATGAACTAGAAGAGATTGAGAACCTTCAGTATATTAAGAAAGCTTTGAGAATCAGGGAACAACACCAAGCTAAGGAGAATTGCTGGGCTTATCATCGCTCAACTCTCTCTTTGTTGTTGGATGCAGGAGCCTTACGGTGGTGGAGGGTCTACAAGAGCTCCAAACCATTTCATTGGATGACCAAGAAATTGCTTCTTCCCCAGAATGGTTGCATGCGGTAGAGTTGCACTTCCCGAAATGCCAGAAGCTCCAAGTTCAAGGCAGAATTGCGTTGAACTTGAGGCAGGACGAGGGCAATTCTGATGGATTCACATCCGACAATTACACCAAAACTTCCTTTTTATTTAAATCTAGTCTACAAGCCTGATCATGGTCTCTTCTGTTTCTTTTTTGTAAAAAAACTTATCATTCTGTGTTCTGCGTTCGTGTTTTTTTAGATGTCCTTCAACACAGGAGCCATCACTTCTGCCAGGTATGATTCTATGAAGTCTCTAATATTTATGCGTATCATTGTTTTACCCCGAGTTGCTAGTTTGGTATATTATCAGTTTAAGCAGTATCAAGTCTGATTGGTTAAAACTAGTCTTATAAAACCTGGGCCAACATTCATTGGTTATAGCAACTATGTGGATACATTTACCAGTTACTTGGCTTTTAAATAAAGAAACTACAAACTGCAGGTCCCCAAGTAATTCTTTTATGTTTTTGAATTAACGAGTGAAATCTATGTGTCAGCCATTCCTTCTCACCATTGCAAGTAGAGACGGACCTCATCATTATTGTACACTGGTTAGACTCAAAGCAGGTGCCATGGAACCTTTTTTATGATATAATGACTGCAAGGGGTTTGATAAATAGGCTGAGAGGGGAGATACGACACGTCTGGAGGGAGGGAAATCGGGTAGCAGATAATCTTGCAAGGAAAGGACGACATCTTTTATCCTTTTGTTCATGTAGCTCTATAGATCAGTTGGATTCCTTTTGTAAAGGCTTATTTCAGTGGATAAGCTTATGACTTCCTCAACTATTCGCTTTGATTCTCATTCACAAACTGTTTTTGTTGTT
The DNA here is from genome assembly GCA_002076135.1 of Xerophyta viscosa. Classification (NCBI taxonomy): domain Eukaryota; kingdom Viridiplantae; phylum Streptophyta; class Magnoliopsida; order Pandanales; family Velloziaceae; genus Xerophyta; species Xerophyta viscosa. The sequence goes on along the minus strand of MJHO01000182.1, from coordinate 322,428 downwards.
CCAGCCTTATCTAGCAAATGGCCGACCTGGGTCTCCTCAATCTCTTTGTGAGAGCTAGATTAAGGATTTATATAGCCTTCATAAATTTACAAATTACACTAGTACATAGCTCCCTTTTTTTTAAAGATTTATTAGAAAAAATCAAACGCATAACCAGCCCACTTTCTGCTACGTTCGTAACGTGCAAACTTTCGCATAACACTTGTTCCGGTTCCACAATCGGACATTCGCACCTGACTCTCGTGCTAATGCAATATTTTTATTTCGGATAGGAGATTGTGCACTCCACCTGACGCTAACCTCCTGTAGATATACCCACCGGCACGTACCATGCCGAATTAAATTATGCGGACATTGAGATTTGAATGCGTGACCAGGCGTTCACTTAGCGAACTCCATGGCCACATGTGGGGATCAACAATATGAACACCCTGGGTTTTTTATGAGCTAGATTAAGGATATTTTGCAATAATATTGGAAGGGTTAAGCCTTTACCTTCCACCCGTTCAAGGGTTTATTAAAGGTTACAAAAAAAAAGTGAAATATATGGAGGCAGACACATTTCTCTACCGGCATTATGCACGAACCTGATTAGTGATGGCTCATATCTTCTTAAGTCCTGGAGCAGACCTGCTCGGACTTTCTGCAAACACCACCACAAGCCTCAACCCTTGAAAATTCGCCAGTTTCTGCAGTTGCAGGATTTGAACCCCACCAGTGGGTGTTGTTTTAGTAATTCTTATGTACTTGACATTGGTACAGCACCCATTGTGCAGAGCTAGTTTATCAGCGGAACAAGTTTACAGGGAAACCCCAAGTCTCTTAGCCTGCGTTATAACATTGAACTTGATTGCTTTAGCCTGCGTTAGGTCAGCTTAGCAAAGTTGCTAGCATATTTACATAAATGGCTGTAAAAATCATGCAAAAGATGTAGTCAAAATTTCCCACGTTTTATAAGATGTAGAAGTGATTTTGAGACCAAGTATGTAACATCATGAAAAGGTAATACGTTGCAAATTTTGATTTTTATTTTTAAAATTTGGGTTTTTGTTTTTGTTACTGGTGTAATGCTTGAGCATTGCAAATAAGTGAACAAAGTCCTCATTATACACGCATGTATCCCCCATATGGTTCGCATTAGACTAAAATGTGGATATGCAAATGCCTATTGATTGTGCAATTTCTTATATTTATCCTATTCATTTTTTGGCATTTTTATTAATTTGAGCATTAGCCACAAAATGAGTTAATGTGGAGTTTGATTTGAAAATGTAACAAAATTCGGAATGCTAAGCTATCAGAATAAAAATGGATGATAACGCTATTTTACTTTGTTTAAACAAAAATTAAGAATGAGAATTTATATTTCCACTCATTACAAGGAGACTTGGGAATTAAAGAAACGCACTATTAGAATCACATACGAGGTTTAATGGGGAAAAATATATTAAAAAAAAAAAGAGCAGCAAGCAACTGCTCAATCTGACCTGTTTCTTGCTACCATTCGTACGAAGCAATGGCAGGCGGGGTCTTGTCCGGTCATGTGGCCGAACGGGCTAGTCCACGGGACGAGCCGACCTACACGACCTCCTATACGACGAGCTGGTCCGCACGGGCTTCCGCTGTCCAGGAATCTAAGACTAGCCCGTGTGGCTTAGTCGTGCTTGCTGCTTGCAACCCGCACATCTAGTGCGGTTCATAAGCCATTCCTGCATCGCTAATCTTCCGTGGGCAATGTGAGATCTCGACCAATGCTAGATTCTTACACTTATGGTTTGGATCTGCTCTTGCACCATTCTGTAAGATTCGCCGCTGATATAGCGCAGATCGGGCTTGCCACGTGTCAGCTTCAGAAGGGCTCAGAAATTCCAGATGTCCGTGTCTGCAACTCGATAGCCCGACTCGAGAAATGTAAGAAGACCCGAGTCGGTATCCCGACTCGGGTAAAACCTGATAACCCATACTACGCTCGGACCCGGAAATCGTCCGAAGATCCGGGTCGCATCCCGACTCCGGACTATCTAAAGACTCGGGGCGGTGCTCCGATTCGGAAAGTATTTGCATACCTGGATCGGAACCCCGACCTTTGAAGTGCTTGAAGACCCGAGTCGGCGTTCCGACTCGGGAAACCTCTGAAGACCCGAGTCGGTGGCCTTACTTGGGATATCCACTAAGGCTCGACTCGCCCGGCCACCCGCAGCTCGACTCAAGAAACACTCGAAGAACCGAGTCGGGTACTTTGCGCCTCCCGACTCGTGAGGCGCTTCCACCCATCAACCCCACGATCGCGGCAGTTGCGGATCACGACGCGGACGTGGTACACGATGGCGACTAGTCAACCCACCTTTTTTGGAGGAGATCCTACATTCCCTCAACGGCCTGCTGACCAGCGCCGCGGCCTGCTGACCAGCGCCGCCTATAAAAGGCAATTAACAGCACCGTTAGGGGGGACACACTTTGATTCTCTCAGACTTAGGCAATTTCTTGGTGCCCTAGCTTTCAAGCGTTCGGCAACCTGAGTGACTGAGAGTTTGAGTGATTGTAATCCTTTTCTTATACTGATAGTGAGAACTACGTTGGCATTACGGTGAACAGCCCGTGGTTTTACCTTGTTTCCCAAGGGTTTCCACGTAAAAAGTTGTGTGCATTTACGTTCTGTTTCTTGTCTCTTCTTGCCATTCTTCCGTTTTCGAACACTTTATTGATCGGTCGAGGACCAGCTCGATCAGCCGCCTTCATCACCTAGAGCTGCATCAACCACCAACTCCCCCTACTAGCCTAACAAATGGAGGGGTGGATCCAATAAATGGCAGCTTAAGACCGACACTTTATAAACATTTCAAATCCTCAATCAAATTATAGCTTAAGCAAGTATTAAGCAAATTCAAGCTCTTCGCCTGATCTTAATGGTAAAGACGAGCAAAGCAATTCGATACCTTTATTTATAGTGATTCGACCAAATCCCAGCCCATATCAACTTTTTTGCCTCCTAGGATGGGAAAACACTTCGTAGCAACAAACTTTACCAACATAACTGAGCATCATCGAGCAGATCACATTTTAAACCCATTTCAATTGTATGCGGATCTTTGGAAGAGCGGCTTTGATAAAAAACGTTTAGCCCATTCTATTGAATACTTACTGTCTAACCATTTGGTCCGACAATAAATGGTACTGTTAGGTGAAAGCATTTGATACACAATGTAGTAAGGTGAAATTTGACAAGCAGTTGAATGATCATTCTTTGCAAGTTGGTGGGAGTAAATGATACGGATGTATTTGATCCATTAGGTTGGGAATGGTGTAAGAAGAAATGAGTGGATATGACTTGAGAGTTAGACAAAAGTGGGTGAACTAGTGAGTGATAAAAAAAACTACAAATACTGTAATCGACTAGATCAGATTAAGCATTTCGAATTCAGCACTTTCTTTCTCCGGCTAAAAATTCAAAAGATTACAGACGATATGCAAAATGATAAAGAGAAAATTATTGAAATAAATGAATTACCACAAATACCTCCAAACAACTTTTGCTGAGGGGGGAGCTGGCATTGTTTTGCGTTATACCTGATGCCTAGTGCAAGAAAAATATTCATATATCAAAAGATTTTCAAATCAATGAATGCCGTTAGTTAGCTCTTACATTATTTTTTTTTTTTAAAAAAAATCAATTGTTATTCCTTGCCTCCCCCTTTATTGCTGCCCTTCCTCTTTCCAGGAAAAATGAACACATAGCTTCAGCTTCCTATTATCGTGTAGAATTGGAAACAAACATATTTAAGCACGAATCAGTAAACATAAATAATTCTGAACAAACTGTGTATTCCAATAAACTACAAAGAAAGTTCAGTCAAAGCAGAAAGCTCATTAAACATGAAATTATTCAATTCTGCTCCAGATGTTTCACGCTTGTGTTCATCTTCACCGTTAGACTTGAAATGATTCAATTCTGTTTTACACCAAGTCAACCAACTATAAATTTCAGAAATTCGAGAATCCTAAAGTTACCGATGAAATTAATCAAAAAATAACATTAATATTATGAATAAACTATGATCGACGGAAGCTGAATTTGCTCTCTAATAAATTCCTAATCGTGCTGCCTGGCTACTAGAGTTTAAGCGGTAGCGAGGCGCCACTTAATGCGTTTGTTTTTTGACTGTGTTTTTAGTTCAGACAGGAGTGGGGGAGCTTGAGGGAGTTTCTTTCTTCTTCTTTTTTTTCTTTGGGTAATCGGCATGTGTTATCCATCTTAATTCGGAAAAAAAAAAATTATTCATGATACAGTATTTAGAGAAAACTAACCATCGCACGTAAAAAGCACACGTCAATGATCGTCTATAAATTACGAGGTGGTGATTGTTGAAGGACCTCTGTCTTCAGCTGCCTCTGCAGAAAAATTAGTTTTTGTTGGGCTTTCTTTAGACAAAGTTCTAATTAGAGCTGCAACTGCAATATGGATCGTTGCATGAGTTTCTAACTGAACCGCCTACAAACTTACAAAGTCAAGTTTGATCATATATAGTAACGTTAAGCAGGGGCTTAAACAGTTCTTGGGCAGGGATGTTATATATTTTATAGAAATATTCGACATATTTTAAAGAAGAAATTCTGGATTAGAATATGATAACTTAGACCTTTGTTTTTACAAAGTACAGAAAGTCACGAATCCAACTATCAAGGCCAAATGCTCCTAAATAATAAAACAATCACTAGTTCAGACAAAATTGAAATTGTCAGATATCAACGATGAAGGTTATGTCCTGTAATAGTCCAACAAAACAGTGCCTTGCTTTTGAAACATGATGGTGTTGAAACATGTGATAGTGGAGTTGCCCAGTTTGCAAGCTAAGGACCTGTGATGGTGTTAAAACCTGTGATGGCGGAGTTGCAACAGTTCACTTGCTTTTCTAGAGTTTTTCCGCAGCGGTCATTCACTTGAATTTTTTGGATTTGGTCTGTCTGAAGCATGCTGATTCATTTGATATCACTAAATGGCGGTCAATTTACTGAAAACGAACTCATTTAAATACACAATGGAGAAGATTAAAATGGTTGATACTCCTGCACAACCTGCTGGAGTATATAGCTCATGCATCAAATGTTTTTGACTTCCATATCTCTTGAACTCCCTTATTGTTTAGACTGAAAATTGATTGATAAATTACAAGCTTCTTGGCTTGCCTTTTGCTCATTCACTCTCCTTTCAATAATAGTGAAGAGGTGCGGGATGGCCACGGTTCTAGATGCGTTCGTCTATGATACAATGACCTTAGTACATCTGTTGATCAACGAGCACAAGAAGAAGAATATTCTTATTTATGCAATCAATGGCATGGGTGGAATTGGCAAGACTACTCTTGCTCAAGAGATATGTCGTGATCAAAATCTGCGCATAAACTTCCATCCAATTTCACCAATCTCGGTTTGTGTCTCCCAAGAAATCAATAGACCAAGGTTTTAAAAGAAGTGATAAAAGGTCTTGGTGGGAATGTTCCTGCTGATGCTCAAAATAATGAAGAACTTGAAGTGCTGCTTGAACAAATTGCAAGACAAAAGGAATTCTTTCTTGTTCTAGATGATGTGTGGGATGCGGGAGTATGGGAGAACCTATTACGAAAGCCATTGCATAATGCCGGTGCTGGAAGCAGAATCTTAGTTACAACTAGAGATGAAGGCATTGTAAGGGAAACGGGAGCAATAGAACAACACCCAGTAGCCAAAATGTCCGTTGAAGATGGATGGCTTCTGCTTCGCAAGATGGTGTTTGAACAAGATGAAGAACGAGAAATGCAAGAATTGATAGAGTTAGGCATGAAAATGGTGTACAAATGTGACGGTCTACCTTTGGCTGTGAAGACCATTGCAGGGCTACTTAGAAGAAAAGAAAGACTGCCAAAGGAATGGGAACGAGTGTTAGCAGATCCAATATGGTCAGTTTCTGATATTCCAGACAGTGTAATGAGGGTGTTGTATCTTAGTTATGAGGACCTACCCAAACATCTGAAACAGTGTTTCCTTTATCTTGCGTTATTTTCCGAGGACTATATATTTCAAAAAAACTATGCTGTTCAACTTTGGATAGCCGAGGGTTTCATAACTGTCAAAGAGGAGTTAGTAGAGTTAGGATATGATTACTGGAGGGAGTTGGTTAACAGGAGTCTTCTTCAACCTCACACTGACTACTATAAGGACGAAGGTTGCAAAATGCATGATCTTTTAAGAGCTCTAGCTCAACAACTTTCACGAGGTGAATGTCGGTGCGGTCATGCAAGACGAGTAGATAAGTTACCATCTTCACATTTATTACTAGAAAGGAAGCCACGTCGATTGTATGTCACGGATGCTAACAAAACTCTTTCATGATATGATCAAAAGCCATAAAGCTTCCTTGAGAACACTCGTAGCCCCATTTTTGGAAAGCTTTTCTGAGGATGAAATGAAAAGTTTAAGGCGCCTAAGGATTTTGGATCTCCAAGGATTAGCTACTGAAAGTATACATCATTCTTTGGGAAATCTTATACATCTGAGATCTTTAAATCTAAGTGGCAGTAAGGTCAGACAAATACCGAGCAGCATAGGTTCTCTTAGGAATCTACAGTTTTTGCTGCTATTGAACTGCAAAAATCTGCGGTTCCTTCCCAAAACTATTGAATTACTAACTAAATTGAGTGTTCTTAGTGCCTACGGGACCGCACTAGAAAGCATGCCCAAAGGGATATGTAAGCTTCCCCAACTTCAGGTACTTGAGGGTCTTGCAATTGGGACAAGTGGTAGTACTAGCATTAATCAAGGTTGCACTTTGGAGGATATTATGTCTCTTTCACAACTCAATTGGCTTGGTATACGGAGATTTGAGAGAGCATTAGGCGGTGTTGAGGCAAGAGCAGCGGTTCTAGAAAGTAAAACATGTCTGACTCGTTTATTCTTGGATTGTAACACGGACTCATCCTCAGCTACATATGATGAAGAATCAATTGATAGGATTGGAGATGTTTTTGAGAACATGTGCCCTCCGCCTAGCCTCCAAAGGTTAGGTGTGAAGGGATACTTTGGCCGTGGATTCCCTAGTTGGATGATGCCAACAGGTCCAACACAACGGCATAAGCTCTCAAACCTAATTATGTTGCACTTGAGTGACTGTCACCTCTGTTCTAAAGCAGCATTGTTCTCTAAATTGCTTGTCAATTTCTCCTCTTCGTAGTAGCAAATATATCTTCTTTCAGCATTGCTACAACACTCATACGATATGGCAGGATTTTGGAATTGAAGATTTTATTGGGATATCTGTGGCGATATATATGGCAGATAATTTAGATTGTTAGGATTTTATTTTTTTGGTGAAATGAAAATTTTATAAACTCAAACAAATTTTTTACAAAAGGAAGTAAGAAAAAACGAATAACCAACACCTTACACCCCTACAAGAGACTACATCAAAATTACTAAAAAACTAGATTTACAAGTTAAAAAAGAATGAAAACTCAGGAATTGATCGAGCCTAGAATAAAGAAGCTAGAGGGATACTTCAAAGTCAAATTTATGTCAAGTTTGGATAGATCTAATTCTCTTGAAATTTCAAAAGATCCAGCAAAAAAAGCAAAAGTTTATTTGCAGGATATATAATTAGGAATAATAATTTCAGAAAGTAAAAGTTTCATTCAAATGTGGATCAGAAAAGAACAAGGAAAATCTTCCTTTATAGAACGGTTGGACAACATTGCTATTAGTATATATCCCCAATTGATTTCAGTGTTAAAAAAACAATTTGTAGTAACATGCAGTAAGGAAAATGAGCTAAAACAGGGATAAGACATCTATAACCACTACTAGTAAATGTTTATTTTTTGTTTATCTACCTGCAAAATCAGCTCTAAACATTTTCTTGGGATCGAAACACAAGAAACAAGCCAAGATAGTATACAAGACAGAACAAACTGTCAAGATCCTCATAAATCCAAAACCTTGTTTGGTAGCTAATCGGGTTTTATAGGCACCAATACTCGCAATATTTTTTTTATTTTTCTTTCCTTTTTTTTTCCTTTGATTTCAAGGCACATGGAAACCAAACTCTTTTTTTGGTAGGAAGACTACCAGGTTTTATAGGTACAAATACTCGCCATTTATTATATATCTTTTTCCACTAAGTAAAGGCCACACGGAACTACCATATTTTATAGGACCCAATACTCGTGACTTATGGTAAACAAACACTTTTACTTCAAAACAATGATCTTAAATATGCCTGGAAAAAGATGACCCAAAATCTCAATGATCCCAGAAAAAATTTAGAATAGAATAGAGGCAGATAATACAAGAAAAACATTTAGTAGATAAGTTTTAGAAATCAAATACCACATTCTAACTACCAAAACCTTAAGCAGTAATACAACAAGCTCTGTCAACAATGGGGAAACTATACCCTAACAATTATTCAGACTAGCAGAATCTATAACTAAAGTTTCATCATATCCACAATCAAAAAAATAACACTGGTGTTGAAAAGAGGTAGGAAATGGATAGACACAACCTGGAATTTTATTCCTCTTTTAATCCAGCCAGTTTTTCTTTCGTACTCCAGAACAATCCTACAAAATTTGACAGATCAGTTAAAGCAGTGGAAATCTAGAAGTAATGAATAGAGGAGGTCATCCTATTGTCAGTCCTCATTTTGTTGAACCAAGGTCTACCAGTCCTCATCTTGTATTGTTAGGATTTTATTTTATTTGGTTTTATTGTATTAGCGTTTTCTTCTTTTTAGCACTATATATTCTAGAGAGGCTATGTCATCCTATTGTAATACAAGCTTTTTATCAATAATTTTTTTTTATAATATTTTTCACATGGCATCAAAACAATTAAGGTTTTCAGGGTATCTCCACCCTGCTCATCCGCTGGCCACGAGCAGGGCTCTGACTTCCGCTACGTAACTCTGATGGGCATTCAAACTCCGCTACTTAACATAAAAGACATACTCAGTTCCTTGTGGCCTCTTCTTCAACAAATCATAACTCATCCGCTGCTGCACGTTCTCTTCATCAAACACTTTGCTGATTTTGTTTGTGTTTCGTTTTTTGCCTATACTCTTGCCTATACATGGCCTTACTTCCATGGCCTATATATTTTCTTTTTGGTCGGCTGCTGACACACGTTCATTTTTTTGGTATGTCTTTTTTTCCTAAACTTGTTATTATTCAAGTTTATGGTTTGCACCACAAACTTGAGGGAGCGTGTGAAAATATAATTAGTAGGAGATTTATTTGGCAGGATATTTAGATGGAAACATTTTATTTGATATGATTTATTGTATTAGAATTGGTTTCTTTGTTAGCAAGTTATGTCTCTATAAATATAAGGCTAGATCTTTGTATTGTAATGCAACTTATCTATCAAAGATCCTATGCATTACTCTTCTCTCAAGTTTTCTCTATTACTTGATTAAAACTGATACCAAGGTATATTTTTTGAAAAAAAATTTCAACATTAAACTTATATATTTTGATAAGATCTACTACTTTTATTTTTAAAGTCTTTTAAAAAATTGCTTCTATATATATGTTTTGAGGCTCCAAAGTAATAACGGCTTTGAAACTAGTTTATGAAATCCATTTATACTTGTTAAGATATTGGAGTCCCAAAATATATATTTAGAGATATTTTTTGAAAAAAATTTGAATATAAAAGTTGTAAATCTCATCAAAATCTATAATTTTCACGTTACAATTTTTTTTTAAAAAAAAATGTGTCTAAATATCAATTTTAATTAAGTAATGGAGAGAATTTGAGAGGAAAGTAATGGAGAGGATTCACGCCCTACAGAACGGGTTCAAAACCCATGCTGTCACTACTGTTAGTCTCGTCGGCACCGGCAACTGCGCCACTATTTTTAAGGCAACATTGATGCTGAAACTACTTCTTGCCGTAGGACAAATCCGTTACTGTTTTTGCTATTCGAGATAATTGTTGTTACTTGTCTTGTTGCTACAACAACTCTTCGTTGATGTTGGTCCTGTCAACGTTGCTTCTCTATCTCTTGTCGCCGACATAATCCATTGCCACCACCGTTCAGAGTAACCATTACTATCATATGTCGTCCAATTAATCCATTGCCACCACCGTTTAGAGTGATCATTTGTCGCCTCATCCGCTGCCACATTTTCTTTTAACTCATTTTTTTTTTTTGTTAGTGTGTTCGCCTATATACCCTTGCCTATACGGCCTTAGTTCCATGACCTATACCTTTTGGCAAGCTTCTTGGCCGTTTGTTGACACACATTCGCTTTTTGGCATATTCTTTTTTTGACTTTATTATTAGTCAAACTTATATTTGCATCACAAGCTCGAGAGAGCATCTTGGAATTGAAGATTTTATTGGGATATCTGTAGCGACATATATGGCAGAAAATTTAAGTTGTTAGGATTTTATTTTATTTTATTGTTATTGTATTTGGATTTTCTTCTGTTTTTTTAGCACTATGTATTCTATAAATAGAGGCTATGCCTCCCTAGTGTAATACAAGCTTTCTATCAATAAAACTATTTCTTTTTATATTTTTTCCACACAGGATGACATATTACCTTGTCGTGTTTATCTTCATTATTGGTAATTATTTTGACATTATTAAATTTTCTTTAGTAGCTTTATGTTGTCTTTTTTTTTTGAGATAACGAGGCGAAACCTCTTCCCGGATCTCCGCTAACTCGCGGACCACAGTTTTCTACGCACACATATAGGACCATTTTGGACCCAGGTGCACGTAGGATAGTAAAACCCCGGCCTGGTGTCCGTCTCCGGGCCAGACATGGAGTACTGGGAGTTACGCACCCACCAGCTTCCCCGCAACCGCCGTAAACATGCGATAGCGGGCACATCCCCATTTCAGGACACCGCGGGCTCGAACTCGGGACGCGACGGTGGTAGCCGCCACGCCCTACCATCTCACCCACGGGCGGAGGGCAGTAGCTTTATGTTGTCACTGTCTTATTGCCAAGTAGTAGTTCTACACCGTAGCTCATATATTAGTCATATATATATATATATATATATATATATATATATATATATATAATTATATATATATAATGCTAAAAAATTTAATTCTTATATTTTTATATTTATAGTTTTATATAAATTGACAGTTATTTTAATTATAATATTATATTTTATTCATCATAAGTTATTAGAACAAAAAAAAAAAAAAAAAAAATACATGTCATGTATAAAAAATTATCTAAGGAGCGGTGTAACATAGTGATTATATACACACACACACACACGTAAAAGTATAGATCAAAATTTATTTATGAAAATTAATATACATAATATATAATATAAATATTTTTACATTAACATTTATGTCTATACTCTAATCATTTCTATAAATTATTATTTTGATTAAGTATTTATTTTTAATATTAGATATTTTATATTATTTAAATAAGCTATATGCTTTATAAATTTATATAAATTAATATATATATATCATGTAACTTTTTTAAAATAAAAATAAATACTATATAGCATACTAAAAGTTATTTAAAATACCACATGGTTTAATGATTTGATCATCTAATGTTACATATTTATATATAGATTAACATTTGCTTAGCACTAGATCTATCAAATCTCGTTTCTTTCACAGAGTCATAAATATGCATAAATGCTGGACGTGGAGATCACTACAGAAGTGTCTTTCTATACACACACATACATACAAGCAAATTTTTATGTATGTACGTATGACCCTAACAAATTTTGTAACAAAATACTAGTTTTATAATGACTAGTTGTATGCTTACGTACGGATACTAGTGATAAATGGTATATAACGTATAATTTATAATTTAAATTTTTTATTACTAATCTATAATTTAATTATATTTATATATATATATATATATAATTTTTATAAAATGAATAAAATATTTTTATCAAAATATATATTTTATTTAATTTGAATATAATATTTTTTACATTCTTCAAATTAATTGTATGATTTATTAAATTCTAACTTATTAATAAAAGTGCGAAATGCCTTTATTAGAGTAAAGATTACTGACAAATGTCATATTTAAGGTTATCTATGGTGACACGCGGCACAATGATTTGATAGGACAGTTTTAGATATGTACATATAGACTAGGTCATGCATGGAAACGAAATGACCTAGTTGAAATATATATATATATTTCAACTAGGTCATTTCGTTTCATGCATGACCTAGTCTAATATGTACATATCTAAAACTGTCCTATCAAATCATTGTGCCGCGTGTCACCGCGTGTCCTATCAAATCATTCTTTCGACTCGTTTTTTTTTTGTTAGTGTGTTCGCCTATATACCCTTGCCTATACAGCCTTAGTACCATGGCTATACCTTTGGCAAGTTTCTTGGCCGTTTGTTGACACACATTCGCTTTTTGGCATATTCTTTTTCTGACTTTATTATTAGTCAAACTTATAGTTGCATCACAAGCTCAAGAGAGCATCTTGGAATTGAAGATTTTATTGGGATATCTGTAGCGACATATATGGCAGAAATTTTATTTTTGTAGCGACATATTGGCAATTTAGTTAAGATTGATATTGTAGGATTTCTTCTTTTCTTTTTAGCACTATGTTCTATAATAAGGTATGCTCTAGTGTACTATCAAGCTTTCTATCATAAAACTATTTCTTTTATATTTTTCCACACAGGTGACATATTACCTTGTCGTGTTTATCTTCATTATTGGTAATTATTTTGACATTATTAAATTTTCTTTAGTAGCTTTATGTTGTCTTTTTTTTTTTTTTGAGATAACGAGGCGAAACCTCTCCCCGGATCTCGCTAACTCGCGGACCACGTGTTCTACGCAGCACCTATAGGAACCATTTTGGACCAGGTGCAACGCAGGAGAGTAAAACCGTCCATCTTCGGGCCAGACAATGGAGTACTGGAAGTTACGCACCCACCACGGCTTCCCCGCAACCGCCGTAAACATGCGATAGCGGCACATCCCATTTCAGGACACCGCGGGCTCGAACTCGGGACGCGACGGTGGTAGCCGCCAACGCCCTAGACCCATCTCACCCACGGGCGGAGGGCAGTAGCTTTATGTTGTCACTGTCTTATTGCCAAGTAGTAGTTCTACACCGTAGCTCATATATTAGTCATATATATATATATATAATATATATATATATATATATATATATATATTATATATATATAATGCTAAAAAATTTAATTCTTATATTTTATATTTATAGTTTTATATAAATTGGACAGTTTTTTTAATTATAATATTATATTTATTCATCATAAGTTATTAAGAACAAAAAAAAAAAAAAAAAAATACTACATGTCATTATAAAATTATCTAAGGAGCGGTGTAACATAGTGATTATATACACACACACACACACACGTAAAAGTATAGATCAAAATTTATTTATGAAAATTATATACATAATATATAATAAATATTTTTACATTAACATTTATGTCTATACTTTAATCATTTCTATAAATTATTATTTTGATTAAGTATTTATTTTTAATATTAGATATTTTATATTATTTAAATAAGCTATATGCTTTATAAATTTATATAAATTAATATATATATATATCATGTAACTTTTTTAAAATAAAAATAAATACTATAGCATACTAAAAGTTATTTAAAAATACCACATGTTAATGATTTTGATCATCTAATGTTACATATTTATATATAGATTAACATTTGCTTAGCACTAGATCTATCAAATCTCATTTCTTTCACACAGTCATAAATATGCATAAATGCTGGACGTGGAGATCACTACAGAAGTGTCTTTCTATACACAACACATACATACAAGCAAATTTTTATGTATGTACGTATGACCCTAACAAATTTTGTAACAAAATACTAGTTTTTATAATGACTAGTTGTATGCTTACGTACGGATACTAGTGATAATGGTATATAACGTATAATTTATAATAATTTTTTTACTAATCTATAATTTAATTATATTTATATATATATATATATAATTTTAATAAAATGAATAAAATATTTTTATCAAAATATATATTTATTTAATTTGAATATAATATTTTTTACATTCTTCAAATTAATTGTATGATTTATTAAATTCTAACTTATTAATAAAAGTGCGAAATGCCTTTATTAGAGTAAAGATTACTGACAAATGTCATATTTAAGGTTATCTATGGTGACACGCGGCACAATGATTTGATAGGACAGTTTTAGATATGTACATATAGACTAGGTCATGCATGGAAACGAAATGACCTAGTTGAAATATATATATATATATATATATATATATTTCAACTAGGTCATTTCGTTTCCATGCATGACCTAGTCTATATGTACATATATATATATATATAATATATATATATATATATATATATATATATATATATATATATATATATATTTCAACTAGGTCATTTCGTTTCCATGCATGACCTGTCTATATGTACATATCTAACTGTCCTATCAAATCATTGTGCCGCGTGTCACCGCGTGTCCTATCAAATCATTCTTTCGACTCGTTTTTTTTTTGTTAGTGTGTTCGCCTATATACCCTTGCCTATACAGCCTTAGTTCCATGGCCTATACCTTTTGGCAAGTTTCTTGGCCGTTTGTTGACACACATTCGCTTTTTGGCATATTCTTTTTTCTGACTTTATTATTAGTCAAACTTATAGTTGCATCACAAGCTCAAGAGAGCATCTTGGAATTGAAGATTTTATTGGGATATCTGTAGCGACATATATGGCACAAAATTTAGGTTGTTAGGATTTTATTTTATTTGATTGTTATTGTATTAGGATTTTCTTCTTTTCTTTTTAGCACTATGTATTCTATAAATAGAGGCTATGCCTCCCTAGTGTAATACAAGCTTTCTATCAATAAAACTATTTCTTTTTATATTTTTCCACACAGGATGACATATTACCTTGTCGTGTTTATCTTCATTATTGGTAATTATTTTGACATTATTAAATTTTCTTTAGTAGCTTTATGTTGTCTTTTTTTTTTTTTTGAGATAACGAGGCGAAACCTCTCCCCGGATCTCCGCTAACTCGCGGACCACGGTTTTCTACGCACACCTATAGGACCATTTTGGACCCAGGTGCACGCAGGAGAGTAAAACCGTCCATCTTCGGGCCAGACATGGAGTACTGGAAGTTACGCACCCACCAGCTTCCCCGCAACCGCCGTAAACATGCGATAGCGGGCACATCCCCATTTCAGGACACCGCGGGCTCGAACTCGGGACGCGACGGTGGTAGCCGCCACGCCCTACCATCTCACCCACGGGCGGAGGGCAGTAGCTTTATGTTGTCACTGTCTTATTGCCAAGTAGTAGTTCTACACCGTAGCTCATATATTAGTCATATATATATATATATATATATATATATATATATATATATATATATATATATATAATGCTAAAAAATTTAATTCTTATATTTTTATATTTATAGTTTTATATAAATTGACAGTTATTTTAATTATAATATTATATTTTATTCATCGTAAGTTATTAGAACAAAAAAAATACTACCTGTCATATATAAAAATTATCTAAGGAGTGGTGTAACATAGTAATTACACACACACACACACACACACACACACACACACACACACACACACACACACACACACACGTAAAAGTATAGATCAAAATTTATTTATGAAAATTAATATACATAATATATAATATAAATATTTTTACATTAACATTTATGTCTATTCTTTAATCATTTCTATAAATTATTATTTTAATTAAGTATTTATTTTTAATATTAGATATTTTATATTATTTAAATAAGCTATATGCTTTATAAATTAATATATATATCATGTAACTTTTTTAAAATAAAAATAAATACTATATAGCATACTAAAAGTTATTTAAAATACCACATGGTTTAATGATTTTGATCATCTAATGTTACATATTTATATATAGATTAACATTTGCTTAGCACTAGATCTATCAAATCTCGTTTCTTTCACAGAGTCATAAATATGCATAAATGCTGGACGTGGAGATCACTACAGAAGTGTCTTTCTATACACACACATACATACAAGCAAATTTTATGTATGTACGTATGACCCTAACAAATTTTGTAACAAAATACTAGTTTTTATAATGACTAGTTGTATGCTTACGTACGGATACTAGTGATAAATGGTATATAAAGTATACTTTATAATTTAAATTTTTTATTACTAATCTATAATTTAATTATATTTATATATATATATATATATATATATATATATATATATATATATATATATATATATATATATTTTTATAAAATGAATAAAATATTTTTATCAAAATATATATTTTATTTAATTTGAATATAATATTGTTTACATTCTTCAAATTAATTGTATGATTTATTAAATTCTAACTTATTAATAAAAGTGCGAAATGCCTTTATTAGAGTAAAGATTACTGACAAATGTCATATTTAAGGTTATCTATGGTGACACGCGGCACAATGATTTGATAGGACAGTTTTAGATATGTACATATAGACTAGGTCATGCATGGAAACGAAATGACCTAGTTGAAATATATATATATATATATATATATGCAGGTCATACGGTATGACTGGATATATATATATATATATATATATTTCCAAATGTCAAAACTTGATGAAAATTAATCCATATGGATTAACTTATATGATCAAATTAGTTATTGGATTAACCAGGCAGGTCATACGGTATGACTAGATTTTGATTAAGCCGGGTCTTCACCTCATTTTGTGGCTGTAAAGTCAGCCATGTAGGAGGCTGTGAAGTATGCACCATTATATCAGTACATGGCTGCGTGTTTAGCTTTCTGTGGCTGGCAGTCTTATTACTTTCTTGTCATAGTTCTAAAACCTGTCATGGAGTTAGTAGTGTTATTATACACACACCGCGATTTCAACATCTCATTCAAATTTCTTGATTCTTGTCGTAGTCATAATTTACTTGATTTCTTTGGATTTGTCGCCCTGTCAAAATCCATGACAATCTATTTGATGCCACGCAACCGCGGTCAATTAACATGAGCAATGGATTAGAAATCCTAAGACAACCACAAATACCAAACCAAAAAGATTAAAAAAAAAAGCACAAAAACAAAATCATAAAATTTAACTTGTTTTGGGGATAAAACTTTTACATCCACGGACGAGGAAGAAAAGCTCTACTATCAACTTACAAGAGTGGCAATTGATACAAAGGAATAAAATACTAGTTGCTAATAAAATGCCAGTTGCCACAAGAAAGCTCGATAAAATAAAAAGAAATCGCAGCTGCTTATGTTTGTGAGAAATCCTAAGTGGGTCCGTATTGATTGGGCTGAGATAGATTATAAGTTGGTAATGTAATGGAATTCAAGACATATTTTAATATTTAATCACAACGAATTCATTCAAGTCCACACAAAAAATGATTAAAATGGATAAGCACTCCTGCACAAGCTAATGCAAATGTATCATAGTTTTGATCCGGTACGTACGGGCATAACAAAGTATGTTTGGTTTTTTTTTTTTTTTTGAATTTTATTTTTAATATTAAGTATGGATTTTGACGAGATCTATTATTTTAGTGTTCAAAATTTTTCAAAAAAACTTCTAAATATGTGTTTTATGATTCAAAGTTTTAGCAGGTTTAAAATTTTTTTAAAAAATTTGTAACCAGCTTAAGTTTTGGAGTTCTAAAATACCTATATATAAGTAATTTTTGAAAAAAAAAATTAAATATCAAAATTTATAATTTTTAGATTTAAATTTTTTTTTTTAATGCTGCTAAATATTTTCAATGCATCATTCCTTTTAGATGAAAGAAATGATCCAAATCAACAAAATTTCGCAACCTATTCCCTTGCAGTATAACCATCCCTATTTAACATTTTATTAAAAAGAACTCTTTTTTTTTTCGTGTTCCGGAGAGATCCTAGGTAAATGTTTAACTTGACAAGAGAAGATATTGTTGAACTTCCAGATTACTCAGTCCCCACAATCCACATTCCAATGTAATAGACAGAAATTGAAAGATACTTTAAAAAGTCTGCTTGCCTTTTGCCTCGCTCACTCTTTATCAGCATTCAGCAACAGTAAAGAGGTGTGGGATGGCCATGGTTCTAGATATGTTCCTCTACGATTTTCTTAAGCTTTTGGTAGCTTATTCCAAAGAAGAGTCGGCTCTGCTCTTTGGAGTTTCAAAGAATATCCAAAAACTAATTACTAAGCTGAGGATGATACATTGTGTGCTAGCCGATGCAGAAAAAAAGCAGCTTCAAGATGAGGCCATCAGGTTTTGGCTTGACGAGCTCAAAGATATTATGTATGAAGCTGAAGATATCATTGAAGAATATAAGTATCATAATACTACACCATCTTCGTCATCAGCCATTTTGTCGGTACGTAGTTGCTACTTTCCTTTGGCATGTTTTAGCAGAATGGTATTGGTTCATAAAATTGGCAAGAAAATCAAAAGTATTAATCATAGGGTTGGCAATGCGAATAAAGACATGGCGGCCCTGAACTTAACGACCGGTTCTAGGGAGCTCTACAAAAGCGGAAGTGGGCTTAGCAGAAGAACTTCCTTGTTGTTAGAGCCAAATGTAGTGGGAAGCAAGATTCGAGATGATACAATGACTTTAGTACATCTGTTGATAAACGAAAACAAGAAGAAGAAGATTCTTATTTATGCACTTACTGGCATGGGCGGAATTGGAAAGACTACTCTTGCTCAAGAGATATGTCGTGATGAAAGTCTTGGTGTAAACTTCCATCCAATTTTACCAATCTGGATTTGTGTCTCCCAGAATATCGATGAGAGCAAGGTTCTTAAAGAAGTAATAATAGGTCTTGGCGGAGATATTCCATTGATGCTCAAAATAAGGAAGAACTTGAAGTTTTGCTTGACCAAATTGCTAGACAAAAAAAGTTCTTTCTTGTTCTGGATGATGTGTGGGACGCAGGAGTTTGGGAGAACCTCCTACGAAGCCATTGTATAATGCCGGTTATGGTAGCAGAGTCTTGGTTACAACTAGAGATGAAAGCATTGCAAGGGAAATGGGAGCAATATACCTTCACAGTGTGGCCAAGATGACCGATGAAGATGGATGGGTTCTGCTCCGTACCATGGTGTTCGAACAAGATGACGAACGAGAAATGCAAGTGTTCAAAGAGTTAGGCATGAAAATGGTTTACAAGTGTGATGGTCTACCTTTGGCTGTGAAGGCCATTGCAGGGCTACTTAGAAGAAAAGAAAGGCAGCCAAAGGAATGGGAACGAGTGTTATCAAACCCAATATGGTCAGTTTCTGATATTCTAGACGGTGTAATGAAGGTATTGTATCTTAGTTATGAAGACCTACCGAGATATCTGAAACAGTGTTTCCTATATCTTGCGTTATTTCCCGAGGACTATATATTCAAAAAAAACTATGTTATTCAACTTTGGATAGCCGAGGGTTTCGTGCCTGTCGAAGAGGAGTTGGTAGAGTTAGGATATGATTACTGGAGGGAGTTGGTTAATAGGAGTCTTCTTCAACCTCAGCCCGACTACTACAAGGATGAAGGTTGCAAAATGCACGATCTTTTGAGAGCTCTTGCTCAACAACTTTCACGAGGTGAATGTTGGTGCGGTCATACAAGACGAGAAGATAAGTTACCATCTTCACATTTATTAATAGAAAGGAAGCCACGACGATTGTACGTTGCCGATGCCAATAGAATTTTTTCATGATAAATCAAAAGCCACAATGCTTCTGAGAACACTCATAGCCCCATTTATGGAAAGCTTTTCTGAGGATGAAATGAAAAGTTTAAGGCGTCTGAGGATTCTGGATCTCCAGGGACTAGCTACTCAAGGTATACATCATTCATTGGGAACACTTATACATCTGAGATCTTTAAACCTGAGCGGTAGTATGGTTAAAGAAATACCGAGCAGCATAGGATCTCTCAGGAATTTACAGTTTTTGCTGCTACTGAATTGCAAAAACCTGCGATTCCTTCCCAAAACTATTGAATCTCTAACTAAATTGAGCGTTCTCAGTACCTACGGGGCCGCACTTGAGCACATGCCTAAGGGGATACGTAAGCTTCCACAACTTCAGGTACTTGATGGCCTTGCAATTGGGAGAGGTTGCAGTACTAGTATTAATCAAGATTGCACTTTGGAGGATGTTATGTCTCTTTCACAACTCAATTGGCTCGGTATACGGAGATTGGAGAGAGCACTAGGCGGTGTTGAGGCAAGAGCAGCGGCACTAGAAAGTAAAACATCCTTGACACGTTTAATCTTGGAATGTAACATGGACTTATCCTCATCAAGATATGATGAGGAATCAATTAAAAGGATTGGAGATGTTTTTGAGAACATGTGCCCTCCGCCTAGTCTCCAAAGATTGAGCGTGGAAGGATACTTTGGCCGTGGATTCCCTAGCTGGATGATGCCAGCAGGTCCAACACAACGGCATCATAAGCTCTCCAACCTAATTATCTTGCAGCTGATTGATTGTCACCTCTGTGATGAACTTCCAACGTTGGGACTCTTACCACAGCTTGAGCATCTACTTATTTGTTCAGCCAGTTCCTTGGCTAACGTAGGCGTGGAATTATTTCTACCAAGTAGTGTATTCCATGCGAGTGAAAACCGACAATATAGAATTACTTCTTTTCCTAAATTGGAGCTTCTTGAGTTTGGGAACATGCCGAATTGGGAAGAATGGAGATGGTTGGATGAGGAGAAGGCCGCGAAAACAAACCTACAGAATATGGTCATTCTGCCACGGCTCCGATCATTAGGTCTCTTTGGATGTCCTAAGCTAAGGTCACTACCCCATGAGCTTTTAAAGCACGCAACGGCGTTAAAGGAGTTGCGGATTGCAGAAGCCCATGAACTAGAAGTTATTGAGAACCTTCAGTATATAAAAAGCTTGAGAATCAGGGACAACTCCAAGCTAAGGAGACTTGCTGGCTTATCATCACTCAACTCTCTCTTTGTTGTTGGATGCAGGAACCTCAGGGTTGTGGATGGTCTACATGAGCTCCAAAACATTTCATTGATTGACCAGGCTACCGACTCTGCCCCCGAATGGCTGCATGCAATAGAGTTGTGTTTTCCCAAATGCCAGAAGCTCCAAGTTGAAGGCAGAACCGCCTTAAACTTGAGGCATGACGAGGACATCACGTATATGAAGTCTGACAATTTAGATGGATTCTCATCGGCCAATTACACCAAATGGTCCTTTTCATTTAAATCCAGTCTACAAGCTTGATCATGATCTCTCATATTTCTTTTTGTAAAAAAGCATATACTTATGTGTTCAGAATTCACATTTTAGATGCACTCAACATGGAACCATCGTTTCTGCCGGGTACGATTCGACTAAGTTGTTAATATTTATCCGTATCATTATTATATCACGAGTTGCTACTTCGGTATAGTATCAATTTGAAGCAGTATCAAGTCCGACTGGTTAAAACTAGTCTTATACAAACCTGGGCCAGCGTTCATAGTAACTGCAACTCTGTAGACACATTTCTTTCTGTTTTCACCTGCAGCTGCTGTTTCTATTCCTGTTACAACTATCAAGTAACCCAAAACTATTAATTGCAGACTTTATTCCTTTAAATGCTAACCAGAGTACAGTTTAGCAATGATGTGCAAACAGGATAATTTCTCTCCAGTGCCCAGTGCAGCAATTTTAGTTCAACCAATATTTTTACTCGGACATATAGCAGTATCTAGCAGGAAGATATTCATTTACCCTCACAACAATCGAAATATTATATAGCAAATGAAATTCACCAATGAAAATTGGTTTAGGTGGGTGCCAAAAGCAATCATCCAAGTTCAATTCAATGACGGGCAGCGTGCTCGGCATGGCCGTATACCTATTAAGCAATCCAATATGACAAAGCTTCCTACGATCGAACAAATATACATGGTCAACAAGACAGCGTACGTTCATCAGTCTTATACTTTTTAAAATATGTTTTGGAATAAAGCCCTCTGAACAGTAAGTACTTCTTACGCTCCAGACATGGTATCAATGTGTCTGGACACTATTAAAGCTACATTAGTTTGCACAAATAAAATCTGACTGTAAGCATGAAGAAATATATTGAAATTCAAATTCGTTATAAGTGGTTAAAAAAATTTACACTTTATTTTGATGGCCATTCTTCCCCAAAAGCCCACCCATTCCGAACATCATCTGGAGCCAACCAGACTGCAGTGCAATTGTCCATTTTATTTATGAAAATAACTTTGATTCACAGATTAGTCCCGATAATATGAAAATCAAATGAAATTTACATTGATCTAAAAATTCAAATACAATAATTATTACAAAATCAAAACTTAGTGAAAATTAATCTTAATCTTTTGTTTCTTCCACAGCATCGTTGTCTCCTTTGTCTTGTCCTTGATTTCTTTTCTTGCAACATCAATCTAGTCTTTCATACATACTCACATCTCTAAGGTCATTAGATTTAGACGGTGCCTTCTATTGCTCAATACTCAAGCACTTACAATTAAGCATGACTGAGAGGCAACTATATAAACAGGTGGTGTTAGTTATATCACGAGGCATAGCTTGAAGTATGGGTTGGTGGGTAAACTACTTCCACCACCACTAAACATCTAGATTTTTTTGTTAATCTGCAGTTAGAAAATCAACCCAATTACTTTCTAAATAAATTACAAAGATGTACATAGAGTGGGATCCTTTGGTCGCTTTTTGTTGTATTGCCTCTCGAGTACTTGTGATAAGTTGGAATTCATCATCAGTATTATCTGCAAATCATTGGTTCCTTAGTCTTCCGCAGTTCATGCACTACTATAAAATGATGTATACAATATATACGTTTTCTGTAACATCCGGCAGTTCCTTTACATTTTTTTTTTCTTAAATATACATGTATATTCATTTTGCTATGGTAAAGTTTTAGTGAAGCATTTACACCAGTTATTCTAAATCTAAAGTCCATTGCCAAACCTATACAATAAATTACTGTTACATCATTAATTTTTTTTTTTTTTCTTTGATAGGTCCAACAATTTTTTTAAAGTCATGTCTATATTGTGCTAACACGTTATCTGCTCATAATAGTTGATGCAAAACACGATGAAACATTTTTGCTATAACTAGACATAATGGACGTGCTATTATATGTGAGTGGATAGCTAGTGCCAAAACTAAATGGATTGAAACCGAATGGATCCATTAAAAAGAGAGAGAGAGAGAGAGAAGAAATTAATTGAGGAGTTGAGAGAGAGAGAGAGAGAGTGAAGAAATTAATTGAGGAGTTGAGTTACATAAAATTTGGAGAGTTTGAGTATATATTCATAGATTTTTTTAAAAAAAAAAAAAAAGCAGCAAACAACTGCTCAATATGACCTGTTTCTTGCTACTATCCGTTACAAAGTAATGCCAGGGCGGGTCCTACCCGATCATGTGGCCGAACAGGCTAGTCCGTGGTGCAAGCCGGCCTGCACGACCTCCTGTGGGATGAGCTGGTCGGCACGGTCTCCTGCTGGCCGCGAATCTAAGACTAGCCCGCGTGGCTCAGCCGTGCTAGCTGCTTGCAGCCCGCACCCCTAGTGCGGGTTATAGGCCATTCCTGCATTGCTAGTCTTCCTTAGAGATGTAAGATCTAGACCAATGCTAGATTCTTACACTTCTGGCTTGGATCTGCTATAGTACCATTCTATAAGATTCTTCATATTTGACACCTAGAGCAGCATCAACGACCAACCGCCCTCACAAGTTCAAAAAATGGGTGGGTGGATCCAATTACCGGTAGCTTAAGAGTGGCACTTTATAAATATTTCAAATCCTCAATCAAAACTTGATATGGTATTATTTCATACTAGTGCTCATTTACCTTCCCACGGGACAAGTCTTTTGATGGACAAGCCTATAAATAGTGTCGGGTTCTATGGAGAACCCAAATCGAAGGGGGTGAAGTGGGGTTTCAAAAACTCCAACAAATATAACAATGAAGCACCATGCAAATTATAGCTTAAGCAAGTATTAAGCAAATTCAAGCTCTTCGCATGATGTTAATGGCAAACATGTAAAGACGAGCAAAGCAATTCGATTATAGTGATAAGACCAAATCCCAGCCTATATCAACTTTTTTGCCTCCTAGGATGGGAAAACACTTCGTAGCAACAAACTTTACCAAAATAACTGAGCATCATCGAGCAGATCACATTTTAAACCCATTTCAATTGTATGCGGATCTTTGGAAGAGCGGCTTTGAGAAAAAACGTTTAGCCCATTCTATTGAATACTTAGTGTCTAACCATTTGGTCTGGCAATAAATGGTACTGTTAGGTGAAAGCATTTGATACACGATGTAGTAAGGTGAAATTTGACAAGCAGTTGAATGATCATTCTTTGCAAGTTGGTGGGAGTAAATGATACGGATGTATTTGATACATTAGGTTGGGAATGGTGTAAGAAGAAATGAGTGGATATGATTTGAGAGTTAGACAAAAGTGGGTGAACTAGTGAGTGATAAAACAAACTACAAATACTGTAATCGACTAGATCAGCTTAAGGATTTCAGCATACTGTAATGCTTTTCGAATTCAGCACTTTGTTTCTCCGGCTAAAAATTCAGAAGATTACAGACGATATGCAAAATGATAAACAGAAAATTATTGAAATAAATGAATTACCACAAATACCTCCAAACAACTTTTGCTGAGGGGGGAGCTGGCATTGTTTTGCGTTATACCTGATGCCTAGTGCAAGAAAAATATTCATATATCAAAAGATTTTCAAATCAATGAGCTAAAATGCCGTCAGTTAGCTCTTACATTATTTTTTTTTTTTTTTTAAAAAAAAACAATTGTTATACCTTGCCTCCCCCTTTATTGCTGCCCTTCCTCTTTCCTGGAAAAATGAACAGATAGCTTCAGCTTCCTATTATCGTGTAGAATTGGAAACAAACATATTTAAGCACGAATCAGTAAACATAAATAATTCTGAACAAACTGTGTATTGCAATAAACTACAAAGAAAGTTCAGTCGAAGCAGAAAGCTCATTAAACATGAAATTATTCAATTCTGCTCCAGATGTTTCACGCTTGTGCTCATCTTCACCGTTAGACTTGAAATGATTCAATTCTGTTTTACACCAACTCAACCAACTTATATAAATTTCACAAATCCAGGATCCTAAAGTGACCGATGAATTTAATCAAAAAATAACATTAATAAATGAATAAATTATGATCAACGGAAGCTGAATTTGCTCTCTAATTATACTATATACTAAAAGAATCCCCAATTTTACCATTCCTCCAATAGTTGATTTGCAAAAAAAAATCGCTATTTTTTTAAATTGTAAATTTTAACCGGCCAAAACAAATATTTAGAAGCATCTTCTCGAAAAACTTTCAACATAAAAGTTGTAGAACTCGATGAGAACTACAACTTTTATGTTTAAAGTTTTTTAAGATGACGCTTCTAAGTAGGTGTTCTAAAGGTCCGAATATTAAAAGCTTAAATCGTAATTTAAACAAAAAGAGGGTTAGAAATGCAAAAATAGAATTATCGACCGACGATAAAAAGTATTTTGCAAAAAACACCCCCAATTTTTTAGAATTGTCATTTTATACCGGTCAAAACAATTATTTAGAAGTATCTTATCGAAAAACTTTCAACAAGAAAGTTGTAGAGCCCGACGAGAGCTACAACTTTCATATTTAAATTTTTTTTAGATGACATTTATAAATAGGTGTTTTAAATGTCTGAAATTGGGATGCTTAAACGTAATTTAAAAAAGAAGATTACATACGCAAATAAAAAGTTTTCGTACGGCTATTTTAACTTTTATTATTATTATTATTTTTTAATCCGTTAAGATTTCGGATATCCGAAACACTCATTTAGAAGCATATTTTCAAAAAAATTTTCAATATAAAATTTATAGATTTCATCAGAATATATAAGTTTCATGTTAAAATTTTTTTCAAATATTATCTTTAGATACATATTTTATACATTTTCGATACCGAAATACGATTTATTTTATTTTGAATACGTTACACTCTGAAACTCCGAAAACACTCATTTAGAAGTATATTCTCAAAAAATGTTCAACATAAAAATTACATATCTCATTAGAATCTACAAGTTTCATGTTAAATTTTTTTTCAAATATCATCTGTAAATATATATTTTATACGTTTCTGATATCCAAATACGATTAGTTTTTTACGGACTTTTTATTTTTTATTTTTATTTGTTAATCCGTCAAGATTTCGGATACCCAAAACACTCGTTTAGAAGTATATTTTCAAAAACTTTTCAATAAAAGTTGTAGATCTCATCAGAATCTATAAGTTTCATGTTAAAAGTTTTTTCAAATATTATCTTTTGACACATATTTATGCATTTCTGATACCGAAATACGATTATATTTTATGTTGAATATTTTATGTAATCTGAAACTCCGAAAACACTCACCTAGAAGTATATTTTCAATAAATTTTCAATATAAAAGTTATAGAACTCATCAAGATCTACAATTTTCATATTAAAAGCTATTTTAATAGTATTTAGATATATATTTTATACGTTTCTGGTACCGAAATACGAAAACTCATATAATAATATTTTTCAATAAATTTCAACATGAGAAAATAGTATCTATCAAACTTTACGCTTTTTATATTGAAAGTTTTTTAAAATTATATTTAGATATGTATTTTATGCGTTTTTTATACCGAAATACGATTTTATTTTGTTTTAAATCCGTTAGGCATTCTGAAACTCATAGAACACTAATTTAGATTTTCTTTTCAAAATTATAACTTGAAAATTGTAGATTATGTCAGAATCTACGATTAACATGTTGAATATTTTTATAAAAAATATTTATAAATATGTGTTTTATACGTTTATGCACACCGAAATACGACTTGATTTTGTTTTAAATCCGTTAAAAATTCTATTTTACTTTTTTATGTATTTTATATGTTAAGATATTACTAAAATACACATTTAAAAAGATTTTTTTCAAAAATATTTTCTGCATGAAAATTATAGATATCGTCAGAGTCTATAACTTTTATGTTAAATTTTTTTTTGAAAATACTTTTTGTGAATAGAGAAAATACTTTTAATTGATATTCTGAATGTTGAAAATATTAATTTATACCCTTCTGACCACTTATTTATAAATATTTTTTTAAAAAATGTTAAAAATAAAAATTGAACAACTTATCAAAAGCAACGACTTCTATTATAAAATTATTCCTAAAACATATATCGAATTATATATTTTGATCGATTTCCGTATATCATAATATAATTTTATTTTATTTAAAATTGATTAATATCGGATAACCACGATACTATTCAGAAGATTTTTCCTTCAAAAAATTTATTTTAAATAAAATCTTATTAAATTTTCAAGACGAAAATTATCTCTTTTTTCTTATACATTTTTAATTAACTCTCTACAACTTTTACTATAAAATTGTAAAGATTTTTTATATAATTGGATGCATAATGATATATTTTTAATAGCATTACTATTAATGAATAAACTATGATCGGACGGAAGCTGAATTTGCTCTCTAATAAATTCCTAATCGTGCTGCCTGACTAAGGTTTAAGCGGTAGCGAAGCGGCAATTTATGCGTTTGTTTTTTGACTGTGCTTTTAGTTCAGACAGGAGTGGGGGAGCTTGAGGGAGTTTCTTTCTTCTTCTTTTTTTTGGGGGTAATCGGCATGTGTTATCCACCTTACTTCGGAAAAAAAAAATTATTCAAGACCCAGTATTTAGAGAAAACTAACCATCGCACGTAAAAAGCACACGTCAATGATCGTCTATAAATTACGAGGTGGTGATTGTTGAAGGACCTCTGTCTTCAGCGGCAGGGTCTCAGCAGAAAAATTAGTTTTTGTTGGGCTTTCTTTAGACAAAGTTCTAATTAGAGCTGCAACTGCAATATGGATCGTTGCATGAGTTTCTAACTGAACCGCCTACAAACTTACAAAGTCAAGTTTGATCATATATAGTAACGTTAAGCAGGGGCTTAAACAGTTCTTGGGCAGGGATGTTATATATTTTATAGAAATATTCGACATATTTTAAAGAAGAAATTCTGGATTAGAATATGATAACTTAGACCTTTGTTTTTACAAAGTACAGTAGTCAGTCACGAATCCAACTATCAAGGCCAAATGCTCCTAAATAATAAAACAATCACTAGTTCAGACAAAATTGAAATTGTCAGATATCAACGATGAAGGTTATGTCTTGTAATAGTCCAACAAAATAGTGCCTTGCTTTTGAAACATGATGGTGTTGAAACATGTGATAGTGGAGTTGCCCAGTTTGCAAGCTAAGGACCTGTGATGGTGTTAAAACCTGTGATGGTGGAGTTGCAACAGTTCACTTGCTTTTCTAGAGTTTTTCCGCAACGGTCATTCACTTGAATTTTTTGGATTTGGTCTGTCTGAAGCATGCTGATTCATTTGATATCACTAAATGGCGGTCAATTTACTGAAAACGAACTCATTTAAATACACAATGGAGAAGATTAAAATGGTTGATACTCCTGCACAACCTGCTGGAGTAAATAGCTCATGCATCAAATGTTTTAGACTTCGATATCTCTTAAACTCTCTTATTGTTTAGACTGAAATTGATTGATAAATTACAAGCTTCTTGGCTTGCCTATTGCTCATTCGCTCTCCTTTCAACAATAGTGAAGAGGTGCGGGATGGCCATGGTTCTAGATGCATTCATCTGCGATTTTCTTAAGCTTCTTGTAGCTTACGCCAAAGAAGAGTCGTCTTTGCTCTTTGGAGTTTCGAGAAAGATCAAAAGACTAATTACTAAGCTGAGAATGATACATTGTGTGCTAGCTGATGCGGAAAGAAAGCAGCTTCAAGACGAGGCCATCAGGTTTTGGCTTGACGAGCTCAAAGATATCATGTATGAAGCTGAAGATATCATTGAAGAATATAAGTATCAAAATACGACACCGTCTTCAACATCATCTATTTTGCCAACACGTAGTTGCTGCTCTCCTTTGGCATGCTATCGCAGAGTAGTATTGCTTCATAAAATTGGCAAGAGAATCAAAAGTATTAATCATAGAGTTGACAACACGAACAAAGACATGGTAGCCCTGAACTTAACTACCATTTCTAGAGATCCCTCCAAAAGTGGAAGTGGGCTTAGCAGAAGAACTTCCTCGTTGTTAGAGCCAAATGTAGTAGGAAGCAAGATTCGAGATGATACAATGACCTTAGTACATCTGTTGATCAACGAGCACAAGAAGAAGAATATTCTTATTTATGCAATTAATGGCATGGGTGGAATTGGCAAGACTACTCTTGCTCAAGAGATATGTCGTGATCAAAGTTTGCGTATAAACTTCCATCCAATTTCACCAATATGGGTTTGTGTCTCCCAAGAAATCGATGAGACCAAGATTTTGAAAGAAGTGATAAAAGGTCTTGGTGGGGATATTCCTCTTGACGCTCAAAATAAGGAAGAACTTGAAGTTTTGCTTGATCAAATTGCAAGACAAAAGAAGTTCTTCCTTGTTCTGGATGATGTGTGGGATGCAGGAGTGTGGGAGAACCTACTACGGAAGCCATTGCATGGTGCTGATGCTGGTAGCAAAATCTTGGTTACAACTAGAGATGAAAGCATTGTAAGAGAAATGGGAGCAATACACCAACACAAAGTGACCAAAATGTCCGATGAAGATGGATGGCTTCTTCTGTGTAAGATGGTGTTCGAACAAGATGACGAACAAGAAATACAAGCGTTTAAAGAGTTAGGCATGAAAATGGTGTACAAGTGTGACGGTCTACCTTTGGCTGTGAAGGCTATTGCAGGGTTACTTAGAAGAAAAGAAAGACAGCAAAAGAAATGGGAACGAGTGTTAGCAGACCCAATCTGGTCAGGCTCTGATATTCCAGACGGTGTAATGAAGGTATTGCATCTTAGTTATGATGACCTACCAAGACATCTGAAACAATGCTTCATTTATCTTGCGTTATTTCCTGAGGACTATATATTTCAAAAAAACTATGTTGTTCAACTTTGGTTAGCTGAGGGTTTCATAACTGCCAAAGAGGAGTTGGTAGAGTTGGGATATGATTACTGGAGGGAGTTGGTTAATAGGTGTCTTCTTCAACCACAGGCCGACTACTACAAGGACGAAGGTTGCAAAATGCACGATCTTCTGAGAGCTCTTGCCCAACAACTTTCACGAGGTGAGTGTTGGTGCGGTCATGCAAGACGATTGGATAAATTACCATCTTCACATTTATTGCTGGAAATGAAGCCACGAAGATTGTACGTCACCGATTCCAACAAGAAATTTTTTCATGATACAATCAAAAGCCATAATGCTTCCCTGAGAACACTCATAGCCCCATTTATGGAAAGCTTTTCTAAAGATGAAATGAAAAGTTTGAGCCGTCTAAGGATTTTGGATCTTCAGGGACTAGCTTCTGAAAGTATACATCATTCATTGGGAAACCTTATACATCTGAGATCTTTAAACCTGAGCGGTTGTATGGTCAAAGAAATACCGAGCGATATTGGATCTCTCAGGAATTTACAGTTTTTGCTGCTGCTGAATTGCAAAAACCTGCGATTCCTTCCCAAAACTATTGCATTTCTAACTAAACTGAGCGTTCTCAGTACCTACGGGACCGCACTTGAGAACATGCCTAAGGAGATACGTAAGCTTCCCCAACTTCAGGTACTTGAAGGCCTACCAATTGGGAGAGGTGGCAGTACTAGTATTAATCAAGATTGCACTTTGGAGGATGTTATGTCTCTTTCACAACTCAATTGGCTCGGTATACGGAGACTGGAGAGAGCACAAGGCGGTGTTGAGGCAAGAGCAGCGGCACTAGAAAGTAAAACATGCCTAACTCGTTTATTGTTGGAGTGTAATATGGACTCATCCTCATCTACATATGATGAAGAATCAATTGATAGAATCAGAGATGTTTTCGAGAACATGTGCCCTCCGCCTAGCCTCCAAAGGTTAAATGTGAAGGGATACTTTGGCCGTGGATTCCCTAGCTGGATTATGCCAACAGGTCCACCACAACGGCATTATAACCTCTCCAACCTAATTATGTTGCAGTTGATTGATTGTCACCTCTGTGATGAACTTCCAACATTGGGACTCTTACCACAGCTTGAGCATCTACTTATTTGTTCAGCCAGTTCCTTGGTTAACGTAGGCGTGGAATTATTTCTACCAAGTAGTGTATTCCATGCGAGTGAAAACCGACAATATAGAATTACTTCTTTTCCTAAATTGGAGCTTCTTGAGTTTGGGAACATGCCGAATTGGGAAGAATGGAGATGGTTGGATGAGGAGAAGGCCGCGAAAACAAACCTACAGAATATGGTCATTCTGCCACGGCTCCGATCGTTAGGTCTCTTTGGATGTCCTAAGCTAAGGTCACTACCCCATGAGCTTCTAAACTACGCAACCTCATTAAAAGATTTACGGATTGCAGAAGCCCATGAACTAGAAGTTATTGAGAACCTTCAGTATATCAAAAGTTTAAAAATCAGGAACAACTCCAAGCTAAAGAGAGTTGCGGCCTTATCATCACTCAGCTCTCTCTTTGTTGTTGGATGCAGGAACCTCAGGGTTGTGGATGGTCTACATGAGCTCCAAAACATTTCATTGATTGACCAGGCAACCGACTCTGCCCCAGAATGGCTGCATAAAGTAGAGTTGTGTTTTCCCAAATGCCAGAAGCTCCAAGTTGAAGGGAGAACCGCCTTAAACTTGAGGCCGGATGAGGACATCACGTATATGAAGTCCGACAATTCCGATGGATTCTCATCTGCCAAATACACCAAATGGTCCTTTTCATTCAAATCCAGTCTACAAACTTGATCATGATCTCTCCTGTTTCTTTTTGTAAAAAAGCATATAATTACGTGTTCTGAATTCATATTTTAGATGTCCTCAACGTGGAACCATCATTTCTGCCAGGTATGATTCAATGAACTTGCTAAGATTTATCAGTCATTATTTTAAAGGCGTTGCTACTTCATAGAAATTTGAAGCAGTATCAAGTCTTATTGGTTAAAAGTTAAAACTAGTCTTGCACAAACCTGGTGACTGCAACTCTGTAGACACATTTCTATCCCTGTGTTCACCTGCAGCTGCTGTTTCTATTCCTGTTACAACTATTAAGTAACCAAAACCATTAATTGCAGACTTTATCTCTTTAAGTGATCACCAGAATACTGTTTGGCAATATGATGTGCAAACAGGATAATTTCCCTCTAGTGGCCAGCGGTGCAATTTTAGTTCAAGCAATATTTTTACTCCTTCCATATTAGCACTATCTAGCAGGAAGATTTTCATTTACCTTCACACATAAGAATTAAAAAAAGAAATAGAAAATTAGAAAACAAAACCATGTGGATGTCATGTAGATATGCCGTGTTCTTGAAGGAAGAAATACATGTTCACTTACAAAGTCATTTGAGGAACTAGAAATGATATTTCCCCTTAGGGACCAAAACACATCTTGGTACCTACTTCAGAAAATAAAATTGTTATTCACTTAATTGTATACCTAGGGGCAATGTTACACTTTGATGGTCACTTAAAGGTAGAACTTATATTTAGCCAAAATTACAGCTCTTGAAATTTGTCATACTTGATATAGCTGAGTTGGTGAGATGGAACGTCACGGTATATAACTTGGTTTTAATATCAAGCAAAGCATCTATGTACATCTGAAGATGTAAAGCATCTCTTCAATAGTTACCTTCTGCAGAACATGGTATCGATGTGTATTTCTATAAGATCCAGACATGGTATCAATGTGTACTTCTATAGGATCCAGACATGGTATCAATTTGTATGAACACCATTAAAGCTACATTAGTTTGCACAAATAAAATCTGAATGTAAACATGGATGAAGAAACATATTGAAATTTAAATTTGTTACAGGTGGTTAAAGAAATTTACACGTCATTTTGATGGCCATTCTTCTCCAAAAGCCCACCCGTTCCGACCATCATCTGGAGCCAATCAGACAGCAGCATGAGTTTTATTTATGACTGTAATCAGCTCAAGAACTCTCATCATATTATCATCAATTTTCAACATGAAAAGAAGATGCAACAGTATTGACAAGCACAAGAGATAGATATGCTATTTAGAAGGTAACAAGAGCTACTACAGTTAGATATTATAGACTTATCCATTATGAATATAAAAAGAACTTGCATGTACCTGAATTTGTTCATACCAAAGTATCTAGTATGAATTCCAGATGCAACATTAAAATGTTGGGGCAACATGTCATGAACCTCAATCTAAGGCAGCATGACACCTAGCTTTTCCTAGCAACCCAGGCCGAACACGTGGCCATCCCTCTTGAAAAGAGGTGAGCTAAAGTTGCTAGTAGCTAGGAGCCTACTATATTTAAACTTCAATTTTATTCTTCCACCATTAATATGGGACTTAACCATAGCTAGCTCCACATTATTAATGGGCTTTATGATATCTTTATGGGCCTTTGGATCCAATTAATTAGGTTCATGTTCAAATCTTTTCTGGCTGCGCAACAGACTGAACGTTCATTACCCAATGCACATCCTGCATCTGTTGAAATGGATTCCATGTCACCTAATCCTAAACAGCAATTTCAGTTCGGTCGATTTCCACGTGACCAACCTCCTACGCCAGAGGCCCACACACCGGCACCTATTTCCAAGGCTGCTCCAACTTACATCTCTCCTTTATCCGCGGCCCTACCTCACACAGTTCCTCATGAGAGGCACCAATTTCCTTCATTTACTGGAGAAGAACCTCAGGAGTGGCTGTACAACGCTGAGAAGTTCTTCAAATATCATGGTGTGATAAGTGACCAACAAAAGCTCTCCATGATGGCGATGCATTTAAAAGGAGAAGCGAACAGGTGGTACCAGAGTTATGAACAATCCTACCCGGTACATTCTTGGCAACAATTTTATGCAGCTGTGATGGAAAGGTTCGGACCCAATGCCTTTGGGAATGTCAGCTATACCTTAGGGAAACTACGTCAAGAAGGAACGGTGGCCCAATATCAAGCTACTTTTGAAGAACACAAGGCTCGCCTTCCATGGCTCACCGAAATAGATTTAATTGGGCGTTTTTGCTGTGGTTTACAAGACAAGATCGCTATCAAGGTCTTGGCCCAATCACCGCGCGATCTGCAATCTACATTCCGTTTGGCTCGCCTTTTCGAGGAGGAACTACGCTTGGAGCGACGCGCTTCAACCAGCAGCCGAACCAACTATTCATCTAGAGCAACTCCAACATTCCGAGCAAATAGCAGTGAGACTACTGAGCAAGTTCAACGGGAACAAGGCAAACCTACGTCTCTGTCATGGACAGCCATGAAGAATCGACGGGCTAAAGGATTGTGCTTCTTTTGTGACGAAAAGTATGAGCAGGGACATCGATGCCGCGCTCGTGCATATTGCTTAGAAGGACATGAGGAGGATGACAATGTTATGTAATAGGAAATACTATATTAGTTGGAAAGTGCTATATAATAGGCACTATTCTATTACTAGGAAAATAGAAAAATAAGGAAGTTCTTGTATTAGAAATGAGTTATATTAGGAGAGTATTATTAGGAAATACTTAGGAGAAATATATGGTAGAGTCTAGAGGGATATCCTCTATAAATAAACAATGTAAACCCTGCTTTGAATTATGGAAGAAATAAAGTAATTTTAGTTACAATAGTTTGTAGAGCCGTCACCGGGCCGCCGGTGTCTTATCTTCGCCGCGTCCGGACCGCCGACGTGAGCCGATCCGAATCGGTTCATAACAATTGGTATCAGAGCAGTCGGTCCCGAACCCTCGCCGCCGTTGTACTATGCTACTTATCTTCGCCACCATCGGGCCGCCGATGGAATTATGTTACTGACACCGAGCCGCAGGTGTACCTCGCTGTCATCGGGCCGCCGATGGAACTATGTTGCTGACACCGAGCCGCAGGTGTACCTCGCTGACATCGGGCCGCCGATGAATTATGTTGCTGACACCGAGCCCCATGTGTACCTCGCTGTCATCGGGCCGCCGATGGAATTATGTTGCTGACACCGAGCCGCAGGTATTTCTCGCTGTCATCGGGCCGCCGATATAACACAACTATCAAGAGTCGATCTGCGTCGATTTCTGTCCACTGCCAACCTTGAGGACAAGGTTGTTTTCGAGAGGGATGGAATGTTATGTAATAGGAAATACTATATTAGTTGGAAAGTGCTATATAATAGGCACTATTTTATTAGTAGGAAGATAAAAAATAAGAAAGTTCTTGTATTAGAAATGAGTTATATTAGGAGAGTATTATTAGGAAATACTTGGGAGAAATATATGGTAGAGTCTAGAGGGATATCCTCTATAAATAAACAATGTAAACCCTGCTTTGAATTATGGAAGAAATAAAGTAATTTTAGTTACAATAGTTTGTAGAGCCGCCACCGGGCCGCCGGTGTCTTATCTTCGCCGCGTCCGGGCCGCCGACGTGAGCCGATCCGAATCGGTTCATAACACAACACTCATGATGTTACCTTCACTCCACTTTATATATACGGCATCCCTGTCATTCACATGTACATGTAGGAGTTATCCTAGTCCCCCCCTAAAGGTGCAAAAAAGTGAGACGCCCACACCGAGCTTTCCAAGTGCAGTGCCAGCTCAACCCATGCAGGGGTAAACCCCAACTCCGCTCGGGGCCTACCAAGCCGGGACCCATGTAGGCTGAGCTGGCCCGCACATGTGTATTGATATATATATATATATATATATATATATATATATAATATATATATATATATAAATATATATATATATATATATATATATATTCCCGATTTTCGAATAAAAGGTATAGACACTAAATTATGAAAATTAAAAAAAAAAACCTTAATACATAGATTAATCCCAATGTTGAATAGATGAAAATCAAATGAAATTTAAATTGATCTAAAAATATTCAAATACAATGATTACTTAGTGAAAGTTAATCTTAAACTTTTGCTTCTTCTGCAGCATCGCCATCTTCTTCGTCTTGTCCTTGATTTCTTTTCTTGCAGCATCGAACTTGTCTTTCATACAAACTCGCATATCTATATCGTTAGATTTACACGGTGCCTTCTAACGCTCAATACTAGAGCACTTACGATTAAACATGGCTAAGAGGCAACTGTACAAACAAGTGGTGTTAGTGAAAGTATGGGTTGGCGGATAATCTACTTCCGCTACACTAAAATAATCTACTTCCACTCACGAGTACTTCTGATAAGTTGAAAATCATCGTCAGCATCATCTGTAACATTATTGGTTCCTTGGTCTTTGGCAGTTTCTGCACTACTATAAAATGGTGTATACAACATATACATTCTCTGTAACAATCCATCAATTCCTTTACATTTTTTTTTCTAAATCTACATGTATATTCATTTTTCTATAGTAAAGTTGTAGTAAAGCATTTACACCCTACTCTAAATCTAGGGTCCATTGCCAAACCTATTTAATAAATTACTGCTATGTCATTAAAAAAAAATAATAATTTTCTTCTATAGGTCTGACAATTTTTTAAAACCATGTCTATATTGTGCTAACACGTTACGTATTCATAATAGTTGAGGCAAACACAATGAAACATCTTCGCTAAAACTAGATATATGGGTCATGCTATTATATGTGAGTGGATATCTAATAGCGAAACCATATGGATCGAAACCGAACGGATCCATTAGAAATCTAATGAAACTAAGATGCTAAAATGAAAAAACTACCGAATTTAAAACTAATGAAGAGCATACTTATAGCTTGTAAGTATATTATGAAGACTTGAGACAGAAGGATAGGGATGTCAACGGGGCGGGGAATGAACGGGAGACTAGTCCCCATCCCCGTTCCCCGTCCCCGTTCCCCGTCCCTGATAGGGAGGGGATTTTCTTCCCCATCCCCGTCCCCGCAGGGACCCGGCGGGGACGGGGAATCTCCGATTTGCTTTTTTTTAAATTATATACATAATATTATTTAAATATAGACAACAAATTTATAACAATTACTATTTAATTTTTTCAATCATATAATTTAAAAAAAAAAAATCAAGCAAATTACAACAACAACAACAACGTTAATCATATAAATTTATAAAAATCAAACAAAACCATTTACAAAATTACAACCCAACCCATTTTTGGGACGGGGCGGGGGATAGGGTCCCTATCCCCGACCCCAACGGGGAATCCCCAAACCCAACTTTTTCGGGGCGGGGAATCATATTCCCTATTAGGTTCATGGTAAATTGACATCTCTAGAGAAGGAATTAATTGAGTAGTTGAGTTGTGTGAAATTTGGAGAGTTTTGAGTATGTATTTATAGATGTAAAAAGAGATATTTAAAAAAAAAAAAAAAAAAAAAAGCAGCAAGCAACGGCTCAATGTGACATGTTTCTTGCTGCCAGCCGTTACAAAGCAATGGCAGCACAGGTCCAGCCCGGTTGTGTGACCGAATGGGCTAGCCCCCGGCCCGCATGGCCTCCTATAGGAGTCCGCGTAGCCTCCCACGGGCCAAGAATCTAGGATTAGCCTATGTAGCTCAGCTACTCTAGCCACTTGCAGCCCGCACAGGTAGTGCGCGCCACATACCATTTCTTCATCGCTAGTCTTCCCTAGGTGATGTAAGATCTAAACCAATCTAGATCCTTACACTTAAGGCTTGGATTCGCTCTTATACCATTCCGTATGATTCCCAGCCTTCAACACCTAGTTAGCTGCACCAAACACCAATCGCCCCTACTAGCCCTAAAAATGGGTGGATCCAGTCAATAGTAGCTTAGGACTGACGCAATATAAGCATTTCAAAACCTCAATCAACTCTTGATATGGTATTACTTCATGCTAGTGCCCATGTACCTCCTCATGGGACAAATGTTTTGATGGACATGGAGAAACCAAATAGAAGGGGTAAAGGGGGATTTCAAAAACTCTAACAAATAGAACAACGAAGAACTATGCAAATTATAGCTTAAGCAAGTATTTAAGCAAATTCAAGTTCTTAGCATGCTGTTAATGGTTACACGTAAAAACTAGCAAAGGCATCCGACAA
This sequence comes from Xerophyta viscosa, assembly GCA_002076135.1. Lineage (NCBI taxonomy): Eukaryota > Viridiplantae > Streptophyta > Magnoliopsida > Pandanales > Velloziaceae > Xerophyta > Xerophyta viscosa. The sequence goes on along the minus strand of MJHO01000182.1, from coordinate 284,211 downwards.
AGTATACAGTGTTCGACCAAATCCTAGCGTATGTCAACTTTTTTGGCTCCTAGGATGGGAAAACACTTCGTAGCAACAAACTTTACCAAAATATCTGAGCATCATCGAGCAGATAACATTTTAAACCAATTTCAATCGTATGCGAATCTTTGGAAGAGAGGATTTGATAAAATTGTTTAGCCCATTCCAATGAGATTACAATAGGCCGAAGCACTTGATACACAATGTAGTAAGGTGAAATTTGACAAGCAGTTGAATTATCATTCTTTGCAAGATGATGGGAGTAGATAATGCGGATGTATTCAATGCATTAGGTTGGGCAAAAGTGGGTGAACCAGTGAGTGATAAAAACAATTATAAATACTGTAATCGACTAGGTCAGCTTAAGGATTCAGCAATCAGCATATATACTGTAATGCTTTTCGACTCCAGCACTTTGTTTCTCCAGTTAAAGATTTTAGAATATTACAAAGATAAGAGCTAACTGACAGCAGTTTGTTCATTGCTTTGAAATTTTTTTGATATATGACTATATTTCTTTCACTAGGCATCAAGTATAAGGCAAAACAATGCCAGCTCCCTCCTCAGCAAATTAATAAATTAAAAATCCTCAAATCAGTTGTCATACGTACCTTGCCTCCCCTTTTCTTGTTGCCCTTCCTCTTTGCTGGCAAAATGAACACAAAGCTTCAGCTTCCTCTTTTCGTGTAGAATTGGAAACAAAACATATTTAAGCACGAATCAGTAAACATAAATAATTCTGAACAAATCCTGTGTAGTCCAATTAACTATAAAGAAAGTTCAGTCATAGCAGAAAGCACATTAAACTTGAAATGATTCAATTCTGCCCCAGATGTTCCACGCTTGTGTTCATCTTCACCGTTAAACCTGAAATGATTCAAACCTGTTTTACACCAAGTCAACCAACTGATATAAATTTCCAAATTCGAGGATCCTAAAGTTACCGATGAAATTAATTAAAAATAACATTAATGTTATGAATAAGTATGATCGACGGAAGCTGAATTTGCTCTCTAATAAATTCCTAATCGTCCTGCCTGGCTAGGGTTTAAGCGGTAGCGAAGCGCCAATTTTATGAGTTTGTTTTTTTACTGTTTTTAGTTCAGACCGGAGTAGGGGAGCTTGAGGGAGTTTCTTCCTCCTTTTTTTTTGGGTAATCGGCATGTGTTATCCAACTTAATTCGGGAAAAAAAGTTATTCATGACCCAGTATGTCATGAACCTCGTTCCAAGACAGCATGACATCTAACTTTTCCTAGCAACCCAGGCCGAATACTGGCCATCCCTCTTGAAAAGAGGTGAGCTCAAGTTGCTAATAGCTAGGAGCCTATTATATTTAAACTTCAATTTTCTTATTCCACTCCTAATATGGGACTAACCATAGCTAACTCCATATTATTAGTAGGCTTTATGATATCTTCATGGGGCCTTTGGATCCAATAATTAGGATCATTACATTCCATCCCCCTTAAGAGCCGGCGTCTCGACGGCTGTAATCCAATGGTGGCTACTCTAAGGGCCCGGCTTCACGTCACTTGGCGGCTGCTCTGAGGGCCCGGCTTCACACCACTTGGCGCTACTCTGGGCGGCTTTGGCTGTATGCTAAGTCTAGCCCCGGACGAACACTGCAATACCGACGTCACCATCCGTGATTAGCGGATTGGCTGTGCGCTAGACCTAGCCCCGGACGAACACTGCAATTCCGACGTCACCTTCCTTTCCCAGTTCCTCTCCTTGGCTACCTCCACCCAGTTCTCTCCTGACTACCTCCGCTTAGTTCTCTCTCCTAGATAACATCCTTCGGTTCACCGGCACGTCCGAGAATCGACTGCTCTGATACCACTTGTCATGAACCTCGTTCCAAGACAGCATGACATCTAGCTTTTCCTAGCAACCCAGGCCGAATACGTGCCATTCCTCTTGAAAAAGGTGAGCTCAAGTTGCTAATAGCTAGGAGCCTATTATATTTAAATTTCAATTTTCTTATTCCACTCCTAATATGGGACTAACCATAGCTAACTCCATATTATTAGTGGGCTTTATGATATCTTCATGGGGCCTTTGGATCCAATTAATTAGGATCATTACACAGTATTTAGAGAGAACTAACCATCGCACATAAAAAACACACGTCAATGATCGTCTATAAATTACGAGGTAGTAATTGTTGAAGCTAACCGTTCTGTCAGGGGTGGAAGGCGACACGTCGATGGTCGTTTAGACACCGCGAGTCGTCCCGACACTCTGTGAAGCGAACGCACAATATTCAGGTCGTGCGGGGTCCGGGGATACCGCCGTGCCTCGTGGGCCCGCCCGCCAATTTTTGGAAGAACCTGTGTCTTCTGAGGAATCCTCTGCAGAACAAATTAGTTTATGTTGGGCTTTCATTAGACAAAGTTCTAATTAGAGATGCAACCGCAATATGGATCGTTACATGCAGGCTAATTTAACCGCTTGCAAACACCATTGGCCGAAAATATTTTGACGCGGCCTTGTTTCAATTGCTTTCGACCATGATAAATCATCGTTGGACTGTATGTGTAAGTCCATAAGCTAGCAATAATCTATATACAAATATATATAATTGGGTGATGAAAGTCGTTATGCCACGTGACATTTTGAATAATTTTTTGTGTGACATGTTGCATTCATTCTTATTCTAAACAAGCCATACAGTATTTGTATTAATTGATAGGAATTTATAAAGTCATGTAACTTATTTGAAGATTATGAAAAATTTAATATTACAAATAAATACTTAATTAAAATAATATATAAAAATAATCTAAATACATTATAAAAATTAGTATAAAAATATTGTATTATATATTATCTAATATTAATTTTTTAAAATAAAACTTTATTATTATTAGAAAAAAAATTTAATTATATATATACTATTTAACGTCAATTCTCGAATAATTTTGTGTAAAATATTTAATTTTTTTTTTTACTCTAATAATATATTATAAATAAAATATAATATTTAAATAAAAGATATATTTATATAAAATTAAAAATATTTCAACAGCATATATATATATATATATATATATAATATATAATATATATATATATATATATATATATATATGACTTATAACCGTGCATTGCACGGGTGCAAGACAAATAACTTAAGAGAAACATTGTATGTTTGGCAGCAGCTGATTGCTTGTATTTTTAATCTAGCTTGTGCAACTGATATTTTTATCTAGCTGATTCTTTTAATATCTAGCTGATTGTATAATCTAACTGACTCTTCTAATAATGTTTTATAAATAAAATTTTTTAATATAAGTGATAGATATAAAATGACAAAAAAAGCCATTACTTGTACCTTACTTATATATATAATTTATTCAAATTATCAGTAATCATAATGACATTAACTAATAAATACTTTAAAACATAAAGGTATGAATTTCACCAACTACCAAATCAATAAAAAAGGGTAAATTATGATTTTTTTTCTAAATTTTAATTACGTTCACCTAGCATTCCATAACGAAGTAGCAATCTTATTATAAATTTTACTCATTACCTACTGTGGTCCGAATCTTCAACAATCATAGAAGTATTTTATGCATCCAACAAAATTTCATCTCACTGTATTTCATCTAAAATAGAATACCATATTGTTACGATACACAGATTACAATATCAAAGGATAATACCCAGATAAAATGGAAATCATTTAACAGTGATAATTTTATTTGCCCCATAAAGTATTAAAAAAAAAGAAAAATAAATAAATAATAAAAAAGAGAAAGTTACAATGACCTTTTAACTCCAACACTGCATCTAATTTATTGAATATAACTGGAATCTTAATTTTGGAAGATCAAAAATGCCGAACTGAAACAACAATACATCTTTTATAAACCAAACTCTCGACACCTCTTTTAACTTTCTCTTTTCTTCAGAATCAATTGGTAAGATATGCTATCATGAGACCGACAATAATGGTGGAGATCGCGGTGGATTTAGCATCTGGGTTCCTCACTTCCTCCTTGCCATGATCAAATCTCATCCTCAATATCAGGACATCGTAGAGGTCGCGGTGGACGGCAGAGAGATTACGGTGGAGATGCGGTGGTGAGGCTACAAGAGGATTAAACACTATAATGCATATGTTGTAATTTATAGCTAGTATTAGGATTTTTGAATAAAACGATTATCCACCATCTAGCAGCTTATTGTCACATGTTAGTGAAAGTAGCATATAGGATCAAGCTAGTTTTCAACGATCTATTATCTACAAGCTACCTAATAAATTAATTTACCAAACGTAGCTTATAATTTAAATTTAGATTGGTCTATAATCTATCATCTGTAAGCTGCCCAACAAGCTAAAATCAAACATAGCCACAAGCTTCAACAAAGTCAAGTATGTTCATATAGTAAGGTTAAGCAGGGGCTTAAATCGCTCTTGGCCAGGGATGTTATATAGTTTATAGAAAAATTCTATATATTTTAGAGAAGACATTCTGGATTAGAATATGATAGTTTGGACCTTTATTTTTTTTTCAAAGTACAGTAACTCATGAGTCCAACGATCAAGGCCAAATGCTCCTAAACAATAAAACAATCACTAGTTCAGACGAAATTGAAATTGAAAGAACGATGAAGGTTTTGTCTTGTAATAGTCCAACAAGACACTGCCTTGCTTTTGAAATTCCGACTTGCATTTGTATATGCAGCTGATAAATTGAATAATGGAATCCCTACTCTGTGTCGATGTTGGATAATGGAGCTTCCACCTCATGAAGTTAAGTTCTTAGGTTCGTATAAGGGTATTGGCAATTTCTCTTTTTAATATTCTGTGCAAGGTGATATAGACTTTCAGTTATGTTATAATCTAAAGACAATGACACTTCAGTTGGTAAAATATAATTAGCGTTATCAATAAATTTATCTGTCGTAACGATCGCACAAAAGTGAGTCAGTACAGCCAGCGTTTTTCCATGATAATTCCAAAAGAAAAGAATGGGAAACTTCATGCATGTAAAAAACTTGGTTGTTTTGCAGTTTTTTGGACTTGCTAGATATCTCAGCCTGATCATACAAAGCATACAAGTCTAACCCATGCAGCTGGTTGTTAAAGGTCTTACAGGTCTACAACTTAGTAAACCAGGCGGGTCAACTATAGTATGACTACATTTTGACTAAGCCGGGTCTTCACCTCATCTTTGGTTGTCAAGGTCAAACCTTTAAAAAAAATTAAATTAAAGTCAAGTTTTTAGGAGGCTGTAAAGTCCGCACCTTATATTACATGGCTCCACGCATGCTCCCCTGTCACTGGCAGTCTATTTCTTTGTTGCCCAGTTAACAAGCTAAAACCTGTGATGTGTTGAAACCTGTGATGGTGGAGCTGCCCATACATTCACGGCAATCACAACATCTCACTTGCTTTTCTTGAGTTTTGTCACACTCAGTCATTTAACTTTTTCGGATTTGGTCGCCAGTCGGTCCACGCTGATTCACTTGATATCACTAAATGGCGGTCAATTTAATGAAAACGAACTCATTGAATTACACACCGAAGATGATTAAAATGGTTAACACTCCTGCACAACTTGCTGGAGTATACAGCTAATGCATCATGCATTTTAGACTTCGATATCTTTTAAACTCCCATATTGTTTAGACTGAAATTGATTGATACATTACAAGCTTGGCTTGTAATTTGCCTCATTCGCTCTCCTTTCAACAATAGTGAAGACGTGCGGGATGGCCATGGTTCTAGATGCGTTCATCTGCGATTTTCTTAAGCTTTTGGTAGCTTACGCCAAAGAAGAGTCGGCTTTGCTCTTTGGAGTTTCGAGAAAGATCAAAAGACTAATTACTAAGCTGAGGATGATACATTGTGTGCTAGCTGATGCGGAAAGAAAGCAACTTCAAGACGAGGCCATCAGGTTTTGGCTTGACGAGCTCAAAGATATAATGTATGAAGCTGAAGATATCATTGAAGAATATAAGTATCATAAGACAACACCGTCTTCATCATCAGCTATTTTGCCAATACGTAGTTGCTACACTCCTTTGGCATGTTATCGCAGAGTCGCATTGCTTCATAAAATTGGCAAGAGAATCAAAAGTATTAATCATAGGGTTGACAATGCGAACAAAGACATGGCAGCCCTGAACTTAACTACAATTTCTAGAGATCTCTACAAAAGCAGAAGTGGGCTTAGCAGAAGAACTTCCTTGTTGTTAGAGCCAAATGTAGTGGGAAGTAAGATTCGAGATGATACAACGACCTTAGTACATCTGTTGATCAACGAAAACAAGAAGAAAAATATTCTTATTTATGCAATTATTGGCATGGGCGGAATTGGAAAGACTACTCTTGCTCAAGAGATATGTCGTGATGAAAGTCTGCGCGTAAACTTCCATCCAATTTTACCAATCTGGGTTTGTGTCTCCCAGGATATCGATGAGAGCAAGGTTCTTAAAGAAGTGATAAAAGGTCTTGGTGGAGATATTCCCATTGATGCTCAAAATAAGGAAGAACTTGAAGTTTTGCTTGACCAAATTGCAAGACAAAAGAAGTTCTTTCTTGTTCTGGATGATGTGTGGGATGCAGGAGTGTGGGAGAACCTACTACGGAAACCATTGCATGGTGCCGATGCTGGTAGCAAAATCTTGGTTACAACTAGAGATGAAAGCATTGTAAGAGAAATGGGAGCAATACACCAACACAAAGTAGCCAAAATGTCCGATGAAGATGGATGGCTTCTTCTGTGTAAGATGGTGTTCGAACAAGATGACGAACAAGAAATACAAGCGTTCAAAGAGTTAGGCATGAAAATGGTGTACAAATGTGACGGTCTACCTTTGGCTGTGAAGGCTATTGCAGGGCTACTTAGAAGAAAAGACAGGCAGCCCATGGAATGGGAGCGAGTGTTAGCAGACCCAATATGGTCAGTTTCTAATATTCCAGAAGGTGTAATGAGGGTGTTGTATCTTAGTTATGAGGACCTACCCAAACATTTGAAACAGTGTTTCCTTTATCTTGCGTTATTTCCCGAGGACTATATATTTCAAAAAAACTATGTTGTTCAACTTTGGATAGCCGAGGGTTTCATAACTGTCAAAGAGGAGTTGGTAGAGTTAGGATATGATTACTGGAGGGAGTTGGTTAATAGGAGTCTTCTTCAACCTCAGCATGACTACTACAAGGACGAAGGTTGCAAAATGCACGATCTTTTGAGAGCTCTTGCCCAACAACTTTCACGAGGTGAGTGTTGGTGCGGTCATGCAAGACGATTGGATAAATTACCATCTTCACATTTATTACTAGAAAGGAAGGCACGCCGATTGTACGTCGCGGATGCCAACACGGAATCTTTTCATGATACAGTCAAGAGCCATAATGCTACCCTTAGAACACTCATAGCCCCATTTATGGAAAGCTTTTCTGAGGATGAAATGAAAAGTTTAAGCCATCTGAGGATTCTGGATCTCCAAGGACTAGCTACTGAAGGTATACATCATTCATTGGGAAACCTTATATATCTGAGATCTTTAAACCTGAGCGGTAGTATGATCAAAGAAATACCGAGCAGTATAGGATCACTCAGAAATTTACAGTTTTTGCTGCTGCTGAATTGCAAGAAACTGAGATTCCTTCCCGAAACTATTGAATCTCTAACTAATTTGAGCGTTCTATGTACATATGGGACCGCATTGGAGAATATACCTAAGGGGATTCGTAAGCTTCCACAACTTCAGGTACTTGATGGCCTTCCAATTGGGAGAGGTGGCAGTACTAGCATTAATAAAGGTTTCACTTTGGAAGATGTTATGTCTCTTTCGCAACTCAACTGGCTTGGAATACGGAGACTGGAGAGAGCACTAGGCGGTATTGAGGCGAGAGCAGCGGCACTAGAAAGTAAAACATCCTTGACTCGTTTAATCTTGGAATGTAACATGGACTTATCCTCATCTAGATGTGATGAGGAATCAATTAAAAGGATTGGAGATGTTTTTGAGAACATGTGCCCTCCTCCTAGCCTCCAAAGATTAAGTATGAAGGGATACTTTGGCCATGGGTTTCCTAGCTGGATGATGCCAACAGGTACAATACAACGGCATAAGCTCTCCAACCTAATTATGTTGCATTTGACTGACTGTAACCTCTGTGATAAACTTCCAACATTGGGACTCTTACCACAGCTTGAGCATCTGCTTATTTGTTCAGCCAGTTCTTTAGTTAGTATGGGTGCCGAATTTTTTATACCAAGCAGTGAAAGCCGACAATGTAGAATAACTTCTTTTCCTAAATTGGAAGTTCTTGAGTTTGGGAACATGCTGAATTGGGAAGAATGGAGATGGCTGGATGAGGAGGAGGCCGCGAAAACAAACCTACAGAATATGGTCATTCTGCCACAGCTCCGATCTTTAGGACTCCTCGGATGTCCCAAGCTAAGTTCCCTACCCCATGAACTTCTAAACCACGCAACCGCATTAAAGGACTTGCGCATTGCAGAAGCCCATGAACTAGAAGTTATTGAGAACCTTCAGTATATAAAAAGTTTGAGAATCAGAGACAACTCCAAGCTAAGGAGACTTGCTGGCTTATCATCACTCAACTCTCTCTTTGTTGATGGATGCAGGAACCTCAGGGTTGTGGAGGGTCTTGAAGAGCTCCAAAACGTTTCATCGAATGACCAGGCAACCGACTCTGCCCCAGAATGGCTGCATGCAATTGAGTTAAGTTTCCCCAAATGCCAGAAACTCCAAGTTGATGGCAGAACCGCCTTAAACTTGAGGCCAGACAAAGACATCACAAATATGAAGTCCGACAATGCCGATGGATTCACAAATTACACCAAATGGTCCTTTTCATTCAAATCATGTCTACAAGCTTGATCAAGGTCTATCTTGTTTTTTTTTTCTATAAAAGCATATAATTCCGCATTCTGCATTCGTGTTTTAGATGTCCTTCAACATAGGAACCATCATTTCCAGCAAATTTGATTCTGTGAAGTTGCTAATATTTGTCTGTATCATTGTTTTATCCCGAGTTGCTACTTTCGTATAGTATAATTTTGAAGAGTTATCTTGTCTGACTGGTTACAAGTAGTCTTGTACAAATCCAGCAGGTTACTTAATAGGTAACTATTAAGTAACCCATAACTATTATTTGCAGACTTATCCCTGTCAGTGCTAACTAGAATACAGCTTAGCAATGATGTGCAAACAGCATAATTTCTCTCGAGTGGCCAGTGGTGCATATTTTAATTCAAGTAGTATTTTGACTCATTGGCCATATTAGCACCATCTAGCAGGAAAATTTTCATTTACCTTCACGCATATGAATAAAAATCAAATCTATGTGGATGTCATGTACATAAATGACTACAGATGTAATCTGCTTTCTTGATGGATGCCACTTGAGGAACTAGAAACAATATTTTTCCCACAGGGACCAAAGCACATCTTGCTATCCACTCCAGAGGATAAAATGTTATTTCTATACATAGTGGCAAAGTTATACTTTAACTGTCACATAAAGGCTGTACATATATTTAGCCAAATACAAGCTTTTGAAGAAATTTACCACCGTTGACAAAGCAGAGTTGATGAAAAAAAAAATGAACATAATACTACCAACGAAATTAATCTACACAGGAATGGGGATTTAGAAGTAGTTATGAAAATGTACAGGTACAGCATCTCTCCAACATTTATCTTCAGCAAAACCTTATCACAAAGGAAATCAAATACTAGTTGGAACATTTGAAATATGAATAGCAAATGAGTTCACCATGCCAAAAACAATCATTCAATTCAATGACGACCAACTAAATTTTTTTTTTGTTTTAACGTAAACCAAAAACAACATAATCTGCTGGACAGAAAGAGTTTCCACTTCTTGCCATGGAGAGAGTACCGAGAGACAGCAAGAAAAAAAATGTTTTTCTAATTCTACAGGCATGCTTTTCAAAATCTGTTTTGGATTAAGAGCTTGTAAACAGGAAGTACTTCTAACTATCCAGACATGGTCGCCACGATTGGCCACTTTCTACTCTGGCTTATACTTTTTATACTTTTCAAGCGTATCTTTATAGTGAGGATTCTTCTGTATCGAGTGCATCACAGGTATAATCTTTTGTACGTAAAATCCGTCGGTGACTATTTTTCTATACCTTTGGTCTCATATCAGCCGAGGTTGATGTATTTTTATTTAATGCAGTCAGTGCCTTATTCTTAAAAAATAAAAAATTAAAAGAAGCATGAACATTATTAATGCTATGAAGTTTTGCACAACACAGTCCGATTATAAGCCTGAAGAAACATATTGAAGTTTAAAATATACTATGCAAGTGGTTTAAGTTCAAGTTGTAAACACGCTGCCAAGGGTAAACATGCAGATACAATACAGTGATTTATTCTGGTTAGGCCAGATCCCAACATACGTCAACATTTTCGCCTCCTAGGATGGGAAACACCCCACAACATTAAACTTTACTAAACTACATGAACACCATCAACCAGACCACATTCTCAACCAATTACAACCGTAAGCGGATCTTGGAGCGGACGCTTCTATAAAAATTTTTAGTCCATTCTAAGGAGTAACTTTTTTTCCAACCATTTGGTCCAGCACTGAATAGCATTATAATAAGTGGCATTTGATACACGATGCAGTAAGGTGAAATTTGACAAGCAGCTGCATGATCATCCATTTTGAAATACAATTTAATCGGTGAAGTAGAACTGACAGATGACAGTCAGGAGTCAGGACAGTCTTTAGCTTATATCAAGCAAAAACAAATGAGAAAATTTTAAAACTTGAAACCCATCTGGAGGCAAACAAAACAGACCAACAACCACAGAAGAGATGGCACTAATTAGTCACCATAGCTTGGTAATCAAGCCATGAAATGGCAATATGGCGAGTCTACAGTAAATTGAAAATCATTTTAATTAAAACGTACATTGCTTAAAACGCAATTGTCCATCTTATTATAACTATTGATGCATTGAGAAACAAAAATGCATAACGTCACTATATCTCTTTTTGCGCCTTTTTTTTAGAAGGTTTAAAGCCATCCTGCCTGATGACTTTCTTGTACATCCTTCTCTTCGGCACATACGGACCGCACCAAAGTACAATTATTATTTTTTTTCAAAAATAAAATAAATAATTAATAAAATTATAAAATAAATATAAGGTTTTTGATATATGACACTGTTGTCCATGATGTACAGACATCACCACGTGCAACTATCAACGGCAAATTCTACCGCGCGTGCCCGCGCACCATTATCTTGGTGCGCCTTTTGAAAAAAATTTCATCATTAAAATTGTAGATTTTAAAGATATTTATAATTTTTATGTTACAAATCTTTTCAAAAAATACTTCTTCTAAATAAGCGTTCTGGCTCTCCAAAATTTTCCCTCTTTTTTAACTCTTTTTGGAAAAAAGCTCATAGCCACTAGTATCAACTTCCTAATGCAGTTCTTCCCAAATTTGTACAAGCTTACCAGTTACCATGAAACCTCTCTTGGAACCACTGCAGAAGTTCTGCGTAAGATACTGAGGAGTGAGGATACTTGCTCCAAACTTCTCACAACATTTCTATTACTATCAATCGTATTTGAGCTTTTTATCTTGCAAACAGCTCACTTCACCCATTTCTGGCCCAACATTTCAGACTTTGCAATGGTAGAAGGTGATGCAGCCAAGACATTATTAGCTGCTCTCATCCAGGCTAGCACGTGTCCTTCTAGCAAAGAACAACAACTACGGATACAAAATAGGTTCTTTTCTGGAAACGACTTTTTTTAGGATAATTATATTTCAGATCCTTATTTCAACAGTCGTACATTTCAACCTCCAAAACGCAGAAACGCGTCATGTGATGGCGTGCGAGCGCCACCACATCGGTGCGGAAACACATTTTGAGGGACTGAAATACGAGCTGTGAACTATGGAATGCTGAAATACAATACTTTTTTTTTTCTTAGCCTTTAAAAAAAATTCGAGAATCGGATAGAAAGTAATAATAACTAACCTCCAAATGTTATTAAAAATTTGGGAAAGAAATACAAGAATCTCCTATTTAGAGGAAAATAAACACAATTCAAATTTATTGTTTATCAAACAGATTCCCAAAAAAATTATTTAAAAAAAAAAGGAAATCACAGACGGAGGGAATGAACTCCGTGCTATCAAAGGATAAAAGACCCCCACCAATAGACGGTTTAGGACCTGCTAAAAGACAGAGGGAAGGAACTCCGACATGCGGGCCAAAAGACGGTTTCACCCAACCAAAGACTTGGTCTCTCAGAAGTTCAAAACAAGGTTTAGGATCTGCTTGGGTGCTGAGAAGGAACAAAGAGTACTACAATATTTGACTAGCCAATCCGAACGTTTACTAGTCAGGCCGTGCATGTAAGGCCTTTTTGAACGCACAAGTTCAGTGTAACAAGAAGCTCTGGTGCAAGTGAAGACCAACACAAAAACTTCCTCGTTCAAGGCACATGATCGGTAGCGAGTTGCACCCACATGCAAGCTTTTACCGGATGAGTCTGAGTCCGTCTTTATGCGCTTCGCAACTCTATCATCTCAACCAGCACATATAGCTTGGCCCAACATTTCTTTCGGATTCATCAGTTAAGGACACCTACTGTAATTAATCTTCTAACATCCTTCAAAGTCAGTCAACGCTCCAAGGTACCCGTAGTAACTAATTAACTGATCTTTATATACATGTAAAACTAAGTCATAAAAATAATTACGCTACGTGTCATCTTAATTAATTTAAATATATCATTTATTATTTATTCTTTATCCATTAAAATATGTGATCTTCGCATTAATGGATAAATATTTAAATCATGTAACTAATTTGACTAATATGAAAGTTTATAATTGATAATAAAATTTAATAATTTAATAAAATTATATATATATATATATAAGTAATTATTTTATACATTATACAATCAAATTTTTATTTCATAAAATTTTATCATATTTGATGAAAATTTGATAGTATATATCAAGGTTTTCATGCAGTGCCAAGCCGAATTTTGATAAATTCCAAACTTAAGACGTGCCAATGTATCGTGTCAACGGTGCCGATCTATACAATTTTTATTTTTAAAATATTTTTATCAGTTATCAAAAGATAATAAAAATAAAACATAAAAATAAACTAAAATTAAAAGTCGCACGCAGGCACCGAATCGTGCCGGATGGCACTATATATATATAGTGCCGGACCACGACGGATCCGAATCGTGCCGGATGGCAGTATGGCACTATTATATATATATATATATATATATATATATATATATATATATATATATATATATATATATATATATATATATATATATATATATATATATATATAACATCACGCTTCAAATGACCTTTAGGCATGCCATTTGGCATTTGTGTGAGGACAAATATAATCTAAAAGTATAAGAATTAATATAGGTTAGTTAGATATATTTTAAGAATACAAAATAGAAAAATATGTAGTAATTTAAAATTATCATTTATATGAAATTTGACTAATATTTATAAATCCTATGAGTGTAAAATTAGTTTAATAATAAAAAGGTAGCTGATGAGGATAATGCTATATCAATCTTTACTTTTTTTTTTTTAGAATTAAAGTAATTTCGAGGAGTAGTATGTTTCAATTGTTTTGTATGGACACGTGTGAGGGACGAATGGGTAGGTGCACGTATACTTAATCCCCTACCAAACTGAATGCCAAACGACGCCAGTATTGACCAAAGCATATATATAACTGCAACTATTTCTAGAAGCCTGGCCATCGAATTTATGCCAAAGGTGGCCCAAAAAAAGGACTTCAAGACTTTAAAAGACCACAAGAAGATCTCATCTACCAAAGGCTTCCAGAAGCCCATATTTATTTTTTATTTTTCATTTTTTTTATTTTTTAACGCTGTTTCATTTGAAAGACACCTACCATGAACCCACCAAAAGCATACATGGAAGCCTTTAACATTATAACCTAACAAAGGACTCACGAACGTGACATTTGAAATGCGGAACTGTGTAATCCATGTGTGAAACTTTTGACTAAACCAATTAGGCAATTACTATCTGCACTGCACATAGACATCAAACTACATGAAATATGAAAAATACGTTGATCTTTAAGCTTGTTGTATCAAAACCCTGCGGTTGAGTTGATGTTAGGGATGAGTTTGAGTCACAGACGCTCTCAGTCCTTTTTTTTTCTTTAAAAAAAATGAAGGTAATAAAAATTCAAGCTGGTTTCATATTAGCAAAATATTCACCCTTAGTAAAAATAAAAAGATTTTGATAATTAATGACATGATTGATTTTTTGCTGCAATTCGAGCTAGATCTTTATTTGAGATTAAAACAAACAAGGTGACCAAAAATACAGATGGCATGCTGAGTCTTTCAGTTTGGAAATATGGTATGTGCAATTGGATCAAATTCAGGGATCTCACTGCATTTGAGAATTTAGGAAGCCAACGTAGGTATGATTATGTGCTTTCTCCGAGAATTGCACTCGAAGTTGTAATAACAAACAATAATGTTCATCCCAAACATCTAGGCTCATATTATAAAGTAGAAATAAGCGACATCTTGAATATGGTAAGGATGCCAAACCTAAAAGCCTAGTTCGGAGACATCTCCGGTTATGTGGAGATAATAGAAAGGAGCTTAGAGTAAGGTAGATTGTTAGGAGCATAGTAGGTTTTTTTTGGTCAGAAGAAGCATAGTAGCTTTTACATCAACCTTAAGTATCAGCATTTTTCTCCACACACACCTAAAAAAAAAGGAACAACTACCTACTAGAAATTCAGCATGAACCAACTACCTCTGTAATATTTCCTCTATAAAAAGGCATCCGAAGCACCAATCCCACATCCACCACCCAACAAAACCTACATATTTTAACATTGCATTGCTGCAAATACTTCTCCAAGAGAGTCACAATGAGTTGGAGCATCGAGATCTCTTCCCCGGTCGCCGGCCCACGGTTGTTCAAGGCTGCCGTCCTCGAATGGCACGATCTAGGCCCTAAGCTAGTCCCTGACATCATCGCAAGTGCTAATGCCGACCTAGTTGAGGGAGGCGTCGGAAGTGTTAGGAAGTTCAACTTTACCCCAGGTAATATGCCATCATTTGCCATTTACCAAACGGCCACATTCACGGGCAGTCACAAAGAAATATTTCACTAGCTATAGAGTGCTTAGCCATTTGGCTATTTGGCTATATTGGTTTTTATAGCCACCCAATCCCTAAATTATATATCCACAGCAATGATAATATATATATATATATATATATATAGTTATCTTAATTAATATCTATGTGATCTAGGCTTCTTTAATTATTTATTTGATTTCGACTTACTTTCATGTGCGATAAAATAATTCTCGGCACCCGGATCTCATATTGGGTTTACTTTCATCTCTATCATATACAAAGGAAGGATTTTTAAAATTATGAGTTTTATAGCAAAAAAGCAGACCACTAAAAAGGTTTAAGTATGTGAAACTAAGGTGTTTTATCTAAAATATGCATGTAGTAATGCCATTCAGCTACGCGAAGGAACGCCTAGACTTCGTGGACGTGAACAAGCTTGAGCTGAAGCAAAGCCTTGTGGAAGGCGGCGGCATTGGCGAGAAGATAGAGTCTGCATCATCTCACTTCAAGTTCGAGCCAACAAGCGAGGGCGGGTGCGTCTGCAAGGTCCATGCTACCTACAAAGCCCTTCCAGGAGTTGAGGTCACTGGCGATGAGATCGCCAAGAGCAAGGAGGCCGTGACCGGCGCGATCAAGGCAGCAGAAGCATATCTCATTGCCAACCCTCAAGCCTATGCTTAAATGTCAAAGCTTATGATTTGCCTTTTGCAACAAGAATAAACCTCATTTTGCCAAGGATGAGAGATTTGCTTGCTTTATTTGATGTTTCTTGGCTTGCATCAATGAATTATATACTATATTTGAAAGTAAAGTGATAATTACGTCTCGCATCCATCTTCATACCTCTTTTGCAAATTTAGTGGTTGCAACTTGAAGCGAAGGAATGAGAATATCCATATAGTCTTCTTATAGAACCAAGTTTGGGTGCAAAGTCAGAGAGGTTCAAACTAACACTTTCAGTTTGGTAAACAGTAAAATAAAATGAATAAAATAAAAAATTACGGACTAGCGTGAATCCCGTCCAAGGCTTGATTTGAGGAGGCTACAGCGTTATATGAGTTTCCTCTGAATGTTGTGCTATCTTCACCTGAAACATATAAAATAACGTCAAACCAAAAAAAAATAAAAATAAAAAAAGCTTCCACTTACAGTATCCAACGCATGCTACTTCGGATGTGTGTAAACCGGATAAATTTGTAAGAAAAAAAATAAGGGGTAATGCCAATTCAGCCCCCGTTTATTTCATTTCGGCCAATTCAGCCCCTGAAAATGCGTTTTCAGGGGCTGAATTGGCCGACCCTTAAAAAGGGGGGCTGAATTGGCATTTACCGAAAAAATAAAGAAATAAGAAAATTTTGAATGATACAACGTACCTTCAGACCAAGATAGTTGAGTGCGACCAGTACAGTTCTGCCTAAATAAACTCGACATGTCGGATTTTGAATGATGGCTTTTTCGTTGATCATTGTGCTTTACATACAATATGTCATGAATCAAAGCTCTTCTCCGCCGACCTTCCCTTCAATTTTTTTGGTTTTTTATTTATTGATAAATGTAGCAGTTTGATAAATATTCGTTTACAAATTTATTATTTTATATTTGATATTTAATTAATAACAAGAAGTTGGCATTCTATTTGAAAATTCTGAATCCGCCAATCTGAAATCTATTACTTTTACCGTCAAATGGATAATGTATTTGTCTACACATACAAATACATCTATATGTTTTTGCTACTGACTACACTGCGCAGTATTTATCTTAATTTTCTACTGAAAATATGTGTTTCTAAACGTGAAAAGAAAAGGAGAAATGCCATTTTTATCATTGGTGAACTACTAATTAATTTGATTGATTTTAAAAACAAAATTACCATTTTTATATATAAAAGAAAATAAAAAGCGCTCAATCAAAAGGTATATATAGAGCAGTTCTATGGATCTACCTAGAAATGCAATACAATGAAAATGAACATAAATACCAAGATTCCGGTATATAGCTAAATAACACCCAAATCTGTATAACACATTCAGCCGTGTTAATTTCAGAGAGAAACAAACTAATTTCTCAGCATTACTTTTAGTTTTCCACGAGTATAACCTCCACAAGGGGTGAGACTAATCTCGTTCGAAAATAAGATAATTTCGAAATTTTTTAACCAACAATTGTTTATTGCGGGCTCGAATATTTGATCTTTTATAGAGGCCTTCAACTGCAGAATTTAATTTTGTTACGAGCTAACATTCTTCTGGATTTGTATACAGGCAGGTGGAGGAGGGCAAAGGAAAAACCACCTGTGCAGCCCACCCATTGAGTTGCACAGACTTCTCGTTTTTTCCCTGTTGACTTTACTAATAAGATGCCCAGTATTTTTTTTTTTTTTTTTATGAATAAGATGCCCAGTATTACTTGCAGCATATATAGTAGTCTAGGGGTGTTCATCGGAGATCAAACTGGAACCGCTCCGAACTAAAGATCATTCACATCCACATACTGATTAATCGAAAACATATAGATCGGATTTGGACTGTACTGACTAAAAATTAGATGGTATATGACTTGACGGATTTTAGACTGAAAAAATAAAAGCTTTATCAACTTAATTATGAATAACTTAAAACTAAACATTAGAATATTAAAATAGCACTACATAATCATTATTGTGTTCAATTTAATTATGTCAACTGAAGTCAGCATTATAACCGGAAAAGTTTATTAAAAACAGATAATGAACTGTTTCCAGTCCTCGGGTTAATTTATCGTTCTGGGCTTGGTTTGAACTAAAACATCGTTACGCAACCAAAATGATAACCGTGGACCAGATCGACGGTATATGTTCAGTCTGAACCGAATGAAGTGGTCGGTCAGATTTTTCTGTTAATAAGTCAAAATAATCAAGGGTTGGTGGGGAACAAGAATTATTTGAGTTAAAAATGAATAATAGGAGAGTGGTGCGCATGTTGCAGCCGCCTTGACCTAACACTCAAATTGGGGAAAAGAAAGAAAAAAGAAAAAAAAAATCCCTTGTTAAGGTTAATTACATATCAGCTCTCCTATATTCAAATTTACAAATCAATCCTTAAAAAAATGTCTGATATGATGGCACGCGTCAGTCACCTTCTTTGGACTAATTTATACCTTTTTTTTTTAAATGGTGGTCGACATAACTCTTTTTTAATGAAAAATTACACTGCACTTTCTATATTAAATTTTAATATCACTTTAATTCATACCTACTAATAAAATTTACTGATATCCCTCACATTAACTGTTTTTTACATTGCACTCTCATTTAATTATTTTTTTCATTGCTTTCAGTTCATTAAAATAATTATTTAAAAATATTTTTGGCAAAAACTTTCAATATGAAAGTTATTGATTTTGATGAGATCTATAATTTTTATTTTGAAATTTTTTAATAAATATTTCTAAATATGTGTTTTGAGATTTTAAAGTTCATGTCGCAATTTTAAATTATTTTGATTTTTAAGTTTTTTTTCACTATTTTTGACATTTTTAAAAAAATAATTAAAAGTATTTGTTGAAGAAATTTTTAATATGATTATTGTATATCACACAAATCTACAATTTTTATGTTAAATTTTTTTTTTAAAAATACTTCTAATAATTATTTTGGAATGGTAAAAATTACTAAATTTAACTACAGCTGAAACTTAAACTTTGATTCAAATACAACAAAATTAACTTTTTAGACTAAAATGTAACTCTCTTTTTTTGTTAAATATAGTGAACTTTTGAGCGTTGTTCTCTTTTGAATAAGTCACCTTCTTCACACGCACCAACCATCGAACTTTGGCTCTATAAATTAAGGCCAAGCCTAAGCACATCACCACCATTGTCCAATTATTACACTGATCAACAAAACCTCTCGATCATATTAATTTTAGAGAAAAATGAGCTGGAACATTGAGGTTTCGTCCCCGGTTGCCGCCCCACGGCTGCTCAAGGCCGCACTGCTCGACTGGCACAACCTGGGCCCCAAGGTTTTGCCCGACATTATCACCGGCGCCACCGCTAACGAGGTTGAGGGCGGTGTAGGAAGCGTTAGGCAGATCAATTTCAGCCCAGGTTTCATTCTACTTCTTAGTAAATATGTTTATCTCAATATATATCGTATTAGAATCAGCCCAAAAAAAATTTTTAAAAAAAGTATAAGTTAGATATCTCTACTATGGGTTTAAACCAGGAGGTTTGAATTTCTCAATATTTTCACTTAGTTTTGGGCAACATTATGTTTTTGAGGTTATAGCTGCAAAACCAAACCACATACCCAACATACTTTATGAACTTGTAGTGGTGGGCGGCACTATCACATATTTTACTAATTAATGAGTCACCATTTTTTTTAACATGGCACAAGGCCATACTTTGCCCTCTGTAGTTGTGTAAATAAACCATGGGGAGCTTGAGCTAGGCCGAGTTTGGCTCGATTGTTCAAAATTTTATCAAGCTCACTCGAGCAGAGCTCGAGGTTTGGTTCGGGCTCAAAATCCAACTCAAGCTTGGCTTGTTTACCGTCTTGAGCCAGAGAAAAAGCTCACGAACGACTTGTCGAGCCTATTAAACATGTTAAACTCGCGTTTAAACATGCCAAGCTCGTCAACATTCTCAAGCCTACTAAGCTTACCAATACTTGTTCTTGGAATAAGTGGTTACCTCAAAAGCTTCATAATAGGTGTGAGACATTTCCTTTTAATTTTTCTTCAGCTATGCCTTTCGGCTATGCAAAGGAGCGCCTGGACTTCTTGGACTTGGACAAGCTTGAGCTAAAACAGAGCTTAGTAGAAGGTGGCGGCGTTGGTGAGAAGGTCGAGTCTGGTTCGTGTCACTTCAAGTTCGTGCCAACCGGAGACGGTGGGTGTATCGTTAAGATTGACGCCACCTACAAAGTCCTCCCAGGAGCTGAGGTGACTGACGCCGATGTTGCGAAAGCCAAGGAGACCGTCACTGGAATTCTTAAGGCCGCAGAAGGATATCTATTGGCCAACCCTGAAGCTTATGCTTAAATATATATATGGTGTCTTAAATATGGTTTAATATGATTGCAATAATAATAAGTTTGAAGTGGTTGCTTTTAGGGAGTTTATGCAGAGAGTGTGCATGGTTTTATGTAATTTGGAAAAATAATTGTGCAATGCCTTTTTTTTTTTTGGGAAGAGAATTGAGGTGGATTAAAATTGTAATGCTTATGAATTTTTAAAAATTTGAGAGGCTTTTTTTTTGTCATTTCAAATTAGATAGAAATGGAAAGAAAATCACGTACGAGTCCGTTGACCAATGATTACCTTTCTTTGCCGGCTTAGATTTGACTGATAGATCATGAAGGGATGGCAAGAAGCATAGGCCAGAATCTGGAGCGCGGCTCCCTTGATTCGGCCGAATCAGGGTGTAGGAAACGGACGGTCGAGATCGGCCGATCCGTAAAAATACGGATCTCGAGATTTTGTATAAAACTTTCGTCGACTTATTTGACCTATTTTTAAGCATTTTTAAAAAACACTTTATACTACAAAGTTATAGGTTTTGATGAGATCTACAACTAGGGGTGTTCAAAATCGGGTCGGGTCCGGGTCCGGCCAAACCCGGACCCGACCCGAACCTCCCCGGGTCTGGCTTAGCCAGACCCGACCCGTCCAAGACCCGACCCGACCCGAGCTAGTTCGGGTCCGATCGGGTCGGGTCGGATCTAATCGGGTCTTCGGGTCTAACTTTTTTTTTAAAAAAAATTATTTTTATTTTATATTATATATTTTATATTATATATTATATGGTAATATATAAGGAATAAATTTTTTTTTGATTATTAAATCTATTACACTAAGATCTCTTATATAGACTAGATAACTTACTACACTTGTTCCATATATGATATGGGATAATTATTAACATTTAGTGGACTTGCATCCTATTTCACTAATTGGTTAAGTGGGCTAAGCCCATTAGTGTAAGAATTATAAAATTATCCCATATCAATTATAGGTTAAATTTGGTGGAATTTTTAGTCTATATAAGAGTTCTTCATATAATATTTTCTATCATACAAAAATATATATACATATATATATTTTATACATATAAATAAATATAATTAACACATACACCATATATATATATATATATATGGTGGTCGGGTCGGGTCGGGTCTCGACGACTTGGACCCGGACCCGACCCGACCCGAACATCGGGTCTAATATTTAGACCCGACCCGACCCATGGACCCGATAGACCCGACCCAAATCCCTCGGGTCGGGTCGGGTCCGTACGGGTCCTCGGGTCGGGTTTTTTTTTGAACACCCCTATCTACAACTTTGTAGTTGAAATTTTTTCAAAAAAATGCCAAAATACATACCGAAATGATGATTCAAACTTTTAATCGTCATTTCGGTATATATTTTGGCATTGTTTCGAAAAAGTTTCAACTACAAAGTTGTAGATCTCATCAAAATATATAACTTTGTAGTTCAAAAGTTTTTTAAAAAATGCTTAAATATAGGTCAAATAAGTCGACGAAAGTTTTATACGAAATCTCGAGATCCGTATTATTACGGATCAGCCGATCTCGACCGTCCGAATTCCTACACCCTGATGCCTCAGCATCAGGGGAGCCGCGCCCCAGAATCTGGCCTGCACATAGGCCCAATAGAGTCCTATGGTCCATGTTGTAGCCCAAATAACATGATTTTATTCATCGAAAGTGAACCAAAAATGATAAAACATTTAGTCAGAATAAAAGTGTAGCGGTTTATATCCATAATAATAATACTAAACCGCAGGATAAAGTTTGATGATATTTATATCCCAATATAATTATTTAATGACTAAAATAAATTTAAATTATATAATACAATTATTATAAATATTATGTAGCTCTTATAAAATTGTCCATTTTTTTTCTGCTATATTCTTTATGTTAGTTTCAAATTCCATTATATTCTTTATGTTAGTTTCAAATTATATTCATTTTATTTGTAGATTTGTATTTTAAATTTTTTTTAACATCTACTTTCTTTATTCTCTTCATAATTAAAAAAAAATTATAAATTAATAAAGTTTAAATTGAACTAATTATAAAATTTAAAATTATTTTTAGTATATACATTGCAGATGCATCATGAGGTGAAAGTTTCTGAAGGTACCGACCTATATTCACCAACCGAATAGCCCTAACTTTTCGATTTGAGTATGTCTGAAGGTCCATGCTACCATCCACGGAATACAGAGAGAATAAATCTCCTACATCTTTGTGGGTGACATTTATCGGATCGAATTTGATATTTTTAATTTATGAGATGAAAGTTTCAACCATCTGTTCTATACGTCTAGGGCTTAAATTTCCTAATTTTTCAAACCCCAAATTTAATAATCAGATTAAACGCGCACTTATATTCCAAGCTTACGTTACTGGCTTAGGACCAACCAACAATTCCTGGATTACAAGATTTTTTCTGAAGCTGATAATAATAAAATTAAAGTCAAATATTCCAAAAGCTGTACACCAACTTGTTTGAAGGAGATTCCTGTAAATCAATTTGTTAATTATATTCCAAGTAGAATGGTCTAAGCTAATAATGTTTATCAGCTAGTTGCACAGGGTACCTCTTGAAAAAAAAAAAAAAAAAATCTGAGTATCCGAAGACCTGTCTCTATAAATACTTATTTTACTTGTCAAAATTTTTTATTCCAAATGTAAAGAAACCCAAATAAACCTGATTTTTTAACACCTCTAATGCAAACTACGTGGTAAATTAAAATGGCACATAGGATATTTTTCAAAGAATCACCCAAATATCAAGTTGTTAGTCCTTTAAGTAATAATAATAATAATAATAACTAGCTGTCGATACACCCGCGATACGTGTGCCATAAATAATTAAAAACGATTTTAAATTTTATAATTAATAAAACTTATAACTTCTTTAATCTATAATTAGAAAATATTTTTATTTCTCTCATTGCACCAATATATTATATATCACATTTATTCTGAAAACATAAAAAAAAAATTCTTAGAAAATTTATAAGTATAAATTCACAACTAAAAAGAATTACATTTGAAAATCATATATAAAATATATATAAGAGAAACGGACAAATTTATATAATATTTACGATAACTAACGTATATATTCAAATTTATTTTAACTATTAAAGACTAATATTATAAATAAAACACTAATATTTTTTTGTGTTTTAGTATTATAAATAATAATAATAGATTGGGAATTGATGGGCCTCTAAGAAGCTTCCAGTCCGGAGGAGGCCAGATATGTTAATGTATATAAGTTTGCTTACTGGCTCGGTACTATTCTGGATATTCATAAGATATAGAACCTATTTTCTTTAAAATAAGGGGGGAAAGAAAAAAAGAAAAAAAGAAAAGATAAGAACAGCACATTTGTCTGCACAGGCACCACAGACTTGCAGAGCACCTTCCTTATCTCATGGTTGGAATCGTTGAATGATGTCAGTTTTTTATCATACATTTCATCTCGTTGTGGTATTTTTATATTTATATTTATATTATATATCTATCTATATTAAGCGCGAGAAGGGACTGTTATAGTGCACGCCCCCCCCCTGCACTATATATATATATATATATATAATCTTAATTTTTTTTTAAATATTTTATTTTTAAAATATTTTAAATATATTTTTTTAATTTTTAAAATAAAAATTAAATATATTTTTTTTCACACGCATCGCGGATGATGTTTCATTAGTATTAAAATAAGCCTCATAACCTACACTGCAAACTCAATACAACAAATAATTGTTCATCTATAGTTTTTTCTGCTTAATTTCTTTTTTATATGTAATAAAAGGAGGTTAATATAATCGATTATTGTAGCCCTCCAAATATCTCACAAATCAGCATCTCATTTGAATTCATTATAAATCAGCCATATTTCAAAGTTCCTACTGTGACTATTTAACTGTTGTATAAATATTATTTGGATAAAATTTTAAATATACAAAAAAATAAATTTTAATGTATAATTTTTATATTCATTTTTTTTCTAATATAAAACTTTTAATCTATTAAAATTTTGGAATTTTAAAACACATATTTATAATTTTTAAAAAAAAATTAAATAAAAAATTTTGATGATATATAACTTTGTATTTAATATTTGTCATAATATACTTCTAAATAAATATTTTAAATATAAAAATAGCGGATAAAAATGAGAAGTTTGTTTGTTATATTAAAATCGATGCACACCGGCGTAATTATCCCTTAATATGGGGTAACAGTCTGGAATGAAGTACATAAACCATCAGCATTTGTTGCAGTTTTTTTGTAACTTTTTGAAGATTATAAATACTGCAGTCTTTTAAAAATCATGCCAAGAAACACAGGAAAAATTTGAAAAAATTGAACGGCGTCGAAACCATCATGCTACTGTTCATAAATGATGAAAAGCAATTGAAGACGATTTAGTAGCAGCGGCCCACCACGAGAGCATCCACACATTCAAAAACGAGCTACGGCCACAAAAAATAAAAATAAAAAAATAAAAAAATAAAAACAACCACTAAACCTAACTATAAGTTCAATTGAATTTCAATTTCAGTTGGCAAGTTGGGAATGCCTATCGTTCTTTTTAGCTCTCTCCAAATCTTATCTTTTACTTCTTTAGAACACCTAAAATGATTAGTGGAGTTTTGACTGATGAAATAGAAATCTTATATTCAATATATAAGAATGTAAAACTTTATTTTTTATATTTCGTAAAATATGATAGAAATTTTTAAGTGTGTCTAGATCGAAAATTTTGATGCTTCAGTTGGTAGAGTACATATAGGTGCCACATATATGTATAAATTTATTTATTAAAACAGTTACATAAAAATTAACCCATAAATAGAGGTTTTTTATGATATAGAAATCATAGAGCAATAATCTTTCTAGCATAGTCTTCAGTAATTTGAAGCTAGATGTATACAACTAGCAACATCAAAACTATCAATAGTTTTAATATTATACATAGTGTATTATCATACACATTCTAATATATTGTATATAATTTTAATTAGATCAAGACTGTCAGTATCATCGAAAAATAGAATTTTCGTTCATTTAATTATTCGTCAGTAGTGCTATTACCCTACATCTTTCTAGTTTCTGGAGGGCCAGCCAAAATCTGCCCAATTGCATATCCTTCTCAATAGTTCGATTCTGAATGCGATATTTAAACTTGAACCATAGGCTGACATTCAAATTGTAGTTCACACCCAAATGGAAATTGACATACATAATAATTTTGTTGGTCCCATATACTTTTTTAAGATTGGGAGAAAGCTAACCATCATGACAGGTCCATTTATTTAAGTTACAGTGTGGATATTTATCGATAATAATTGCATGCGCTTCTGGATAGATGCTTGTTCAAAATTATATCGTCTAACCTAGCTCAAAAGCATAAGTATTCCTCCTTTACATCCTGCAATAGGGACTATAAATACGTCCGGTAGTGCTTTTGCGGGGAGTGAAATATTTGTCGGACCACGAAGACCCCAGTCGTGCTTCTGATTTCCATTTCGGGCCGCGAAAAATGAGAGCAAGTAAATACGCCCGCCAAAAAGTTCTCCATCAATGTTACCACTTCAGAGGACATTGTTACCGTGTACTGCTACAAAAAATAAAGGTTCTTTTTTCCATGTGTGGGGTCGATGACATAGCATCGTTGCGCGCTGCATTCCCAAATAGACGCCTTCCGTTTAGAAATGTATTCAGGGGAGATATAGTTAAACCAAAAAAGGGGAATTGATATAGCTCAAGACGATAAGTGTGATGATTCGAACCACTAATTAAACGAAATAGTTATAAGATCGAGTTACTTTTTTCAGTATTATGAAGCACTAAATTAACGAAACGGTTATATGATCAAGTTACCTATTTCAGTATGATGAACCACTAAAATAGGCGAAATGGTTATACAATCGAGTAAATTTTTCATTATTTTAACAGCACCTTTTTTTGGTTATTTTAGCAGAACGAAAATTCTTGTCCTAATTTTTTATCCCATTCTATATTTTAACACCTTATATATATATATATATATATATATATATATGAACAATAAAATTATAAAATCAACAAAATTTATATTTTTTAATTTAAAAAAAATTTAACTCTAAAAATTCATAATCTCACAAATTTTAAAAATTATTTTCAATCCATCAAAATCTTAAAGTTCTTTTAAAAAATATTCATTATAAATTTTTGCTTAAAAGATGTTGAAGCACAGGATGGAGATAAAACCCGCGGTCAAAGAATTCTATTCAATTTAGTAGCACCCCGGTTCACGATCGCCCACTCCTTATCCTGCTGGAAACAAGCGCGATTGAGAGACTCGAGATCGGCGTAACGATGGGAAAGCATAATAATATGCTAATCAGGGCAATAATCATGTGATCACGCATTTTTCCTCTTTTTTACTTCATTATTAGTAGATGTTGGATCAAATTGTCGGTTAGATGGCGACGTGCAACAGTAAATACAAGAACTGCCAACTACATAACGAATGCAACAAGAGATTCAGGTCGCACTTTGGGTCGTGCAGCGGGACCCGGCATCGACATAAACGACACCAAACAAACCCGAATCTCAAAGCACTCGGATGATCACAATCATTACCGTGACAACGTTTTAGAGACGAGCTAAATGAAAACACATGAAACAAACCAATCCGATGAGAGACCCAAAAGGCTAGCCAAACGGGCCCACTAATAAAAAATAAGTCAAATTCGACAAATTTTTCGCCCAAATTTCGACGATCACCAGCAACTTCTTGTCTTTCTCAGCGGCTCCGACGGCCCACGTCGGCCAGTCCCTCCACTGCTGCCGCTGCCGGCGTCGCTTCCGACCAGCTCCTCGAACATGCGCTGCAAATCCTCGAAGCTATCCGGCTTCTGCAAAATTAACTCCCTTAAAATCAGCAAAAATCCAGCAAGGGTGGATTCATTATTCAGCAGTTATAACGTTCAACAAGAACTCTACTTTCTGTATGCGGCTTTGTCATACCATAAATTATTTATATCTGAATTTAAACGGAACTCTAACTCATAAAAATAAAAGAAAATAAGTCCACCTACATCTGGCCTAACGCAGTCCATCATAGATAGCATCTCCTGCATAAAATCGGTGAAATCTTGATCGTCGTCATCGTAGGGGTCGTAGATCCCGGCGTCATACATCGCGCGCTTGCCGTCGTTCGAGAGAACTGTTCAATTCAACTCACAAACACAACTACCAGCGATTAATTCCCGCGCCTTCAAGTCACATCGGAAAATCAAACACAAACCCACAGCGCCGAGCCTTACCGGAGTACGCTTCCTGGATTTTCTGAAATCTCCGGTTGGCTTCCCCTGCCGCCGTCGGATTACCCGCCCACCTATCCGGATGCCATTTCTGGATTCCCCACATGCAAACATATTATACAATACTACACTACAATAACAACAAAATCAACTAGACAACAGAGTGGTATATAACTACCAGAGCGAGTTTGCGGTATGCGGAGCGGATCTCGGTTGTGGAAGCGGTTTTGCGGATCCCGAGACGGGAGTAGTAGCAGGAGGCATCGTCGATGGAGTTGCTGGATGCCGTCGCCGCCGCCATCGCCGAAGTTAGCGTTATAGTTATTCCACCGCTGCAGTCTGCAGAGACGGTGGAGGGATCCGGGTACAAGAGAATAAGGGGGGATTTATATTGACAACTAACGCCGTTAGTAAACGGAGTTCTGCAAAATATCTTTGGCGGAGGGATGTGCAACATGCAAGTTGCAGGCGCTGAAGTTTCCAGAGATTCTCATTCTCTACCAGCTCCAGATATTTTCCCGCTACTTTCAACTTTAACACCAAAAAACCATTCTATTTACGACAACGCCACTTGCACGTGGTCTTGATCAAAGCCCATCTCGACCGTTCGGGAAAGTGCTGTTTGATAATCAGATTGACTAATGGTGCTCTTAGATTCTAATTAATTAAATTATAACCATAATTAGAAAGAAGAATAACAAGTTACGTATTTAGATATTATTTTAACGCGATAGAAAAATGCTTTACGCCTGTTAATGAGAGGGTTATACGCGGCTTATTCTTCGAGCAGTATAGTACTTTACTTGAAGGCCTCGTAACGTGTCTGATTGATTTTTTTTTCTGGATCAGGATATATGTTGAAGTTTGATAGATTTTTGAGAAAGTCATAAAGGTATGACTGTTCCGTGTGGATTTTAGTTTAACGTAGTCTAAAGCAATTTTATTTGAAGAGGGAAATTTTAAACAAGATGCAAAAGACATTTAACTTAAGATTGAATTGAATACCATTGTTTATAGAGCTTTTTAGGGATACCGAACAATTGTGAACTCACCTATTTCAATTTTATCCACGACACTAGTTTTGCATCTATACGGTATACGAATATTAAAATATAAAATAATAATTTTTTTTTTTATATTTTCATATTTATTATTAAATTTAATAATTAAATTTATTAAAATTTATATTTTATTTATTATATATTATTAGAGCACGATAATTATTACTTATTATATATAAATAATTTGAGAATAACTTATAATATCCAGTTATAAATACTTTAAAACTCTAAAAATTTAAAACTAATCTACTAATCCGTTAAGATTATAAAATATTAAAATATTTTAAAAAATGTAAATAAAAAATATTATAATATAATTTATATTTTTTATATTAAAAATATTTTTAAGTAGATATTTTAGTATATAAAAACTATGAATTTTAAATTATAAGCTTAATTGTAATAAGAAATATGAAGAAAAAGCTGATGTTCATGTCTGCCCTGAAATAGTGCACGGCAAGCTATATAGCATGGACACTCCAAAATATCGACGTGTTAGTGTCCGTGTACGTGTTAGATATGACACTTTTTGGACATGTCCGAATATATATCGAACACGCCACGTGGTGTGTCTGGAAAAAAAATAAAAAATAAAAATCGGACACACGTATTGGACACTTCTAATCACGTGTCCGACACGCGTCTTATATATTTTTTTTAAAGAATTAATTTTGCTTTTTTTAAGAAGATTTAAATATTATTTGTAATAGTAGCACGTAATATACTATAGTTATGCACTCACATATTATATTTTTTTTAGTTTAGTTGATAATTAGATTCTTAGGTTGCGTTTGGTTCATGCAATCTTGATGGAATTTCTGAAAATTTAACACGCGAAAATCTGATTCCTGCATTTGGTTCGTCAAAACCATGGGAATGCAGCATTCCCATGATGCAACATTTTCACAAATGAGGTAATCAAGATTTCCATAGGAAGGGGTGGGTATTTTGATTCCCTACCAGATTACTTGCAATATTACTTTTTTTTTAGAAGTGCCCCTAATTTTATTCAAATATTTCATTGAAAAGAAAATCCTAATACCCAGCCGTTCTCTAATTTTTTCTTTCTTCTCCAGCGTTCCTTTCTTTTCCGTTTGTTGAAAAGCAAGATATATCTATGTAGTGATGTTGTTCTCTAATTTTGTTTTATTTATGTTATTTTTGAATTTCTTATATGGGTTGTAATGGATAGACATGAAATTATAACTATTTTTGTGGTTATTTTTACAGTGAATTTATAATAGATTATGTTCTTACTGGATTAAAGCATATTTTCAGAAAATGTGTATATCATTTTACTATATTTTATTAAATTTTTTAAGAAAATATTTTGGTAAAATTCTACCATATTCCAAGGAATGTTGTAAACAAACCAAACGAAGAAAAATAGCATTTTTAGGAATTTAAACAATTTGAAACAACGAACCAAACGAAAAAAAATATAGCAATCCTGGGAATTTAGATTACTAGAAATATAACATTTCTGAAAATTTTGCAGAACCATGAACCAAACGCAACCTTAGTGTTTATATTTATTTCAATAACGTAAAATATTATATTGTAGGTAGACTTATTATCGAATATAATTATATCTTCTTCTTTTTTTTTAATATTTAAATATTTCTTATAGATTATTTTTAATTATTTAAAATTTTTATTGTCGTGTCCGAACCATATCAATGTTCTTTTTTTTAAAAAAAAATTATCGTATCTCTGTATCGTACCGTATCGTACGTATTTCCATATCCATCTCTGTGTCCATGCTAGCTGGACGGCAAGACATTACATTGTCTGTTCGCTTCCTCCAACAGGCATTGAGCTTGATGAAGTTGTACCACTCCTAAGGAAGTAGCATTAAAATTAATTTGCCGTACCTTATTCCCATGCAAGTTGCAGGGGCTTAGAAAGCCCCAAAGCTCATCTTAGTGCTGAGCGCATGCCCACTTGCTGTACCAACTCCATTAATGATCCTCTAAGCTAAATTTGGGTCGACCTTTACCTTCCCTTCATAAATTCTAAGCACTGCAATCTTATTCTGCCGATATCTAACTAAATTTTTTGGTGTGAAGTTTTTGGTGTGAAATTGACGAGTTTGCTTTTTTATCCTCAAGCGGTATTCAATTCTCACGAGACTTCTTAAACCAAAAAATTTCCTCCCAAAGCAAAATCAGGTTATACTTTGTTTAGCAAGTTCTTCTCCAACCTTTGTATCTACGAATTGGACCGTGTAGCTAGTGATCTTTGTATACCTTGTATTTGTGCCAAAATGCAAACTCTTCCCTCATAAAGACATCGCAAGATCTCTCAATTCCACTATTAAAGTTGCAAGGCACGATAGAGAGCATTAGAGCTTCATTGTGAAGTTAGCTAGACTAAAAGTGGGCAATTATACAATCTCGCATATATTTACTATTACTTACGGAAAGAGATGATGCGGATTCTTATTCAGCAAAGCTCTATCTAGTCGCGCATCAGTTTGATTTTATTCTTCCAATTACAAATCCAAGTAAATCTAAGTCCATAGAATTATGCTATTGAAGTCGCCTGCTATGAGCCAAGGAATATGCTAATCCGATGTTGCTGCCATGAGCCTTCCCATAAATCATCTCGTACAGTGACATTTGAGCTCACATAGACTGCCGTGAGCGGCCATCTATTGCCCCCACGAAGACGCCAAGAAGTGAACAAATTGATCTTCAGGATATAGAACAGAAATTCTAGGCACGCCCTCCCCTTCACACCACTTAAGCCTCAATTCTCCAAAAGCCAGTCTAGTTATGGTTTGATTTGTACGTGTACCGCTGATTTCTTTTGGGATACTACCATATCAGCCCCTCAACTGTTGAAAACATCCCAAATCAGCCCCCCATTTTAAATTTAGGTCGGATCAGCCCCTGGTTACTGTTTGGAATTTTTTTTGGACGAAATTGCCCCTATACCCGTTAACACTTCAGACACCGATATCATCCATTTAGAAGCGATCTCGGAAAAAACTTTGAACATGAAAGTTGTAGATCTCGGCAAGAACTATAACTTTCATGTTGAAATTTTTTCAAAAACATACTTCAAAAGTTATGTTTTTGAGGTCGGAAGCATAACGGGTCGACCCGACCCGACCCGAAATTGCTACAAATAGTTCGGATATCGAAAATACCTACCTAGAAATATTTTTTGGAAAAATTTTAAACATGAAAGTTGTAGATCTCGGTGAGATCTATAACTTTTATGTTCAACATTTTTTCAAAAAATGCTTCTAAGTAGGTGGTCTCGGTGTCGGCAATAAAAGAGCAGTTTTGTCCAAAAAAAAGGGTAAACAGTGAATGGGGGGCTGATTTGGGCTGTTTTGGAGAGGAGGGGCTGATATGGTATGGGAATTGAAAAGGCGGGGCTGATTTGGAATTTTCCCATTTCTTTTTGTTACACAAGGAATAATGATGGATCCATAATTTCTTTTAGCCGATTCCTTATAATACATAAATTATATTTTTTTTCCAAAAAATGTACTATTACTTTATACTAAAAAATTTAATCTAAGCTTTTGTAATTTATATATAATATTTATTTTGAATATTAATATATAATACTTATAATAAAGAATATTAAAAAGTATAGAATCAATAAATAAAAAAATAGAGATAAGAAATTAAGTTATCTTTTTAGATAAAAATAATATGTTGCCACCAAGACTTTAAAACTCACAACTTATTCTATAAACTTTTTACTTTTAATCACTGGACCATAACTCTTCAATGTGTCCCAACTATTATTGTAAACGTACAATAAATATATATGTATATATATAAATTCTATATAAAATCAAGCGGGTTTTAGAACCCGCTTGTTATATGCTGGATCTGTCCCCTATACGGATGCATTATCACTAATCAGTATTTCTAATCAAGTAATCCTTTAGCAGTTCATATAAACACTTCATTTTCTTCAATCTGCAGTTCCAAATCATGATACATGATAATTACAAATACAAGAAAAATAGATGGACCAGTGTTAGAGCGCCCTGGTTACATTCTCTTCCATGGCTTGAGCAATCTTAACAATATTATCAGTGAATAAAGCAACAGTAACCATAATTGCAAATAATTTTACAAATATTTTATAAAAATTGAAAAATATAAATTTTATCAAAATTAAATTATATATTTATTTTTTTTTTAAAAATAACTTCACATAAATATTTAGTATGCTCGAGCATACTAAAAGCATACTAAATGTCCCAAATAAAAATTGGCAGCCGATTCATCTTTTGTATTCATAATAAATCTAAATTATAATATGTATAGTATAACAAATTATATAGTTTAAAAAAGTATCATAAAATGATTAAAAACTTTTGGGGAAATTGAATGCAGCAGCTGGCTGCAGAAAAGCCCTTTCTCTATTTCTCGTCTTTTCTTTTCACACCGCGTCAAAAGAAATCAAACGTCAAGTAAAAGCCACCACTTTGCCTTCAAATTATTCTTCTCCTTCTTCTCCTCCTCACTGTAGAGTTAGGGTTTCGATAGCAGAAATCATCAATCATGTCTCTGCGTCCGAGCGAGCGCGCGGAGTCTAGGCGCAACAAATACAAGGTTGCCGTTGACGCTGAAGAGGGCCGACGCCGTCGTGAAGATAACATGGTCGAGATCCGCAAAAATCGCCGCGAGGAGAGTCTTCTTAAGAAGCGTCGAGAAGGCATGACCCTTCAGCAGCAGCAAAATCTCTTCGCTCCAACATCCGCGACTTCCGTGAAAAAGGTTCGTAGAATTTTGAATAATTCTTCTCATAAAAATGATTTAATGCTGATCGAATTGTTAATTTATTATGTATTTAGTTGGAAAGCTTGCCGATGATGTTGGAGGGCGTTTATTCTGATGATAATAGCTTGCAACTTGAAGCGACAACCCAGTTCAGGAAATTGCTCTCCATTGGTATTATCTAATTTTTCTTTTTTTTTTTTTCCGAACATTTGTTGTTCAAATTTTCATTTGATAATTAATTTGTTGTATCAATTAGAGCGGAGCCCGCCGATCGAAGAAGTTATTCAGACCGGAGTTGTTCCACGATTTGTGGAGTTCCTCCAAAGAGAGGATTTTCCCCAACTCCAGGTTGGTATAATCATTAATCATATACTACATTATTCATGTAGAATAGGGCGCTTAAGAGTTAGCACGTGTGGCTTGTGCGACCTCGGTTGTGGAGATGGGATCAGTGCCACCTAAGGTTTGACCTACTCTTAGAGTCCATCAATGTGGATATGTTGTCAAAGGCGCAAGGCACACCGTGGCACAAGGTGGTCTCGGGGCCTCGTTGGAAGGTGCAAGGCACAAGGCGAGGCGCGGGCCTGATAAGCGCGAGGCGTCTTTTTTCTTAGATATAAATATACATCACGGACATAAATTGAAACCAAACGTAAGAGTAGATGTCATACATACCAAATAGTAATAATCACTTCAAACTACAAACTTCAGATTTCAAGTATCACACATACGCCAAAACATAAATAGTAACTAGTATAAATTTCAAAAATCAACATCAAATGTTAAATGCTCAAAAAGATATAAAACTATAAAAACTCAAAAAATCATCAATCCTGACAATCATCATCATTCATCATAATCCATAAGAACATCTTCTTTTTCTTCAGTATAATCAAACACCGATGTCCTCTTCTTCTTCTTTCTTCTACAACGACTTTTTTCCCTTTAGAGGCTCCAGCGGTTTGATTTTGATTCTATGTCTACCTCTCGAAGAGGCATTCGTAGGAGCTCCTTGTTTAGTTTCATAACTAGTTTCATCAACTCCAACAGCTCTCGCAACACTGCCTCATGTCAAATCACCATCCTCAAAAACTAACTCATCATCTTCATCCTCTCCTTCCATCCTTTTGGTCAACCATTCACAAGAATCATTAATATCATTCATAGATTTGGGGTCAGTTGTGTCACGCCTATATATTGATGTCACCAAACTCGAATGTATTTGACATATACCAAATCATTTTATCTAACTGTGTGTTGCACACATGTTCCTCCTTTTGTTATCAAGTTGTAGTTAAAGATAAAACATAAAATATAGTTAGACTGATGTTCTTAAAATAAAGATTGACATAAAATTGATTACTTACATGTGAGAACATATTCCAATTTCTCTCACAAACACTAGCACTGCAACTCACACAAAGAATTTTGATTGCAAACTTCTGTAACATCGCCGCTGTAGACTCGTAAGCCTTCCACCATTCAGTTGTCATTGTAGGAGTAAAACTTAGAGAAAATGATTTCAAGATAAACCAAATTTGATTGTTGAATATTGGAAAAAGCATTCTTCACTTGGTGCTTTGGTTGTTCTACGTCTAATAGCCAATGGATTACAAAAACAACAACATTTTCATATTTGATAAGACCTGTGATAATTTGATATTGTACTTCCATACTTGGGTTTAGCTTAGCTATGCATGCATACAACCCTTGCCTGATGTTTTCATCTATGTAATGTTAGGATCTAAATAGAAGAACTCGGGATTTAAGTACTAGCCAGCTGCATGAAGCAGACACTTTAGTTGACATTCCCGTCGCCTATTAATGATTTGGAAAGCTTCACGATATTTTTCATTGTTATCAAAAGATTTGGCAATGGCCTCCTTTGCTCTTTCCATAGCCTCATATATGTATCCCATGGCAGGCTTTCTATCGCCATCCACTATTCAAAGCATATTAACTAATGGAGCAACTAACTTAAGTATATATACAATGTTACTCTAAAATCTAGAGGACATTACCATGCATGTAACTCTTTTAGTAGCTGGTTCTTTTGCAAATTTATTTGTAGTTTATTCTTCAAAAGTAAAAATCTTCCTCAAGTTACACTTTTGGTCATGTATAGATTGCAGTGTGATGAAAGTCATGGCAAATCTTGTCTTTGCTGGTCTAAGCAATTCTTTGTCCAATAAAGCCTTTCATCATATTAAGAATCCCTACTTGTTGTATAAGATGCCACTCAATTCAATTTCCTTTTAAAGTATTATTGATGGTGGGAATCTTGTGAATGTCCTCCAACATGAGATCGATAAAATATTAAAATGAGCAGCACATGGACACCAATACAAATGTGGGAGTTTCGCTTCCAATAACCTCCCTGATAAGAAAACAAGATTAGTATAATATATTGCTAGATATTAAACGAAATATAATTATAGTTAAAATAAAGTAGTTACGCGCAGTGACATAGTTGGATGCATTATCGATCACCACTTGAACCACATTTTGTTCTCCAACTTTCACCTTATTGTCAAGCAAATTATATAATACATATGCAGTCTTGCAATAATGTAAAGCATTACAAGAATATATAAAACAGATTCTTCGGGCGAATTAACTAAGTTTATAATGTCCTTCTTAGCAACCTCATTCCTCCAACCATATGACATAATAGAACATTCATATTTTACCCACTCAGCCATATGATCACTCATCATCTTTCTTGTAACGTCTCAAGTTCTGTTCTCAACAAAGGAACCCTAATCTCATAATAATAGGAGGTCTTAACCCGGGACCAAATTGTTCAATTGATTCATCTATAACAGCAAAGCTTTCCGATTTCACGACATTAAAGGGAATGTCATTATCATAGAAAGACCTACCTATGTCTCTGTATACTTTTATCCCGCAGTTCTTTTTAACAAACTTCATTGATTGTCGTTTGTCGTGAGCCGCCACTTTTCCTTAATTAGACAAATTTCTCCACACTAGGAGTTAAAAACATGTCCATTCGACCATTCACTCTTGTTTTTCTAATGCAATGGAGCTATCTTCTTCGTTGACCCGATAATTGGCTAGGAGCCTTCTAGTAGATGACCCAAGGTCTTCCTCATCTTCATCATTACCCAAATTCTTTATTTGATCAAAATCAGGAATTCTTCCCTTGTATAAATTATTCCTAGGCTTTCTTCTCCATATAATCCCTAATTTCTTCTCGAACATGTGCTGGACGTTTTATACAGCCTTTTGTATTTTGAAATCTCCCAGAATGTGATTTTTTTTTTCATGATAAACTCTTCCTCTAGTAATTATTTGACAATAGTTGCATTTGAGATCATTGTTACTATTTCCTTGTACTCGAGTTACATGTGCCCAACCAGGATCATCAGAGATGGGGGTTTGATGATACAACAACACCATCTTAGGTATTTATTATGGTAATAAACTAAAACATACATTATAACAAAGAGAATTACCAAATAGACTAACAAACGTATATTCATGCGCTGGCTACCGCTAACAAATAGAAAGCAATCCGTAGGCATAAAAAAAAGTCCACTAACAAACATATATTCATCCACTTGTAATAGATAACAAGCAATCTGCAGTAACAAAAAAAAAAGATAGCATTCTTCAGCAAAAAAGCAAACAAACATATATTCATTTACTGATAATAGCTAACAAGCAATATGGAAAATGAAACAGAAAGCAGTCTGCTGTTAAAAACAAGAAAACAGTCCGCTAACAAACATATATTCATCGCTAGTAATAGCTAACAAAAAAAAGGCAAAGACCAGCAGCAGCAAGAAAGGGGAAAAAAAGAGAAAGGAAAACATTAGACAAAGCAGCAGCCGCATGAGGAGGTCAACAAGAGAGGAGAACAAGAGAGAAAGCAGCAGCCATAAGCAAATTGAAAAAAAAGGAAAAATATTTATTTCTTCACCTAAAGAACTACAGAAAAAGAGATAAAGAGGAGGAGATGAAGAGTTGGAGAATACCTTGATGATGGAGCTCCAATAGATCATCTTCTCTTCTCCTTCTCCTCCTTGCTGCAGCTTGATTTTGTCTCATTCCTCTTTCCTTTGATGTGGTTGCGGGCTGGTTTAGGTTTCTTTTGTTGTTGTTCATTGGGCAGGGTTTAAGAAAGCAAACCAGTCTGATTTGGGCTCACTGGTTTGCTTTCTAAGTGCAATTTCGGATCTGTTCATGAGGTGCGCCTGGGCGAGCAGGGGCTCCTCGTGCTTGGGAACACACGGGCTCCTCGTGCTTGGGCGCGCATGGGTGGCGCCTCACCTGGTTCTAGGCAGGCGCCCATTCCGGTGGTGCTCCTAGATGCACCTTTAACAACGTTGTGTTGGTTGGGCAGCATTCTCCCTTGTTAATTTAAAAAAATAATTGCAACTTTTTGTGCTTAATTATTTATATCCACTATGGAATTAACAGTTTGAAG
Organism: Xerophyta viscosa; assembly: GCA_002076135.1. NCBI lineage: Eukaryota > Viridiplantae > Streptophyta > Magnoliopsida > Pandanales > Velloziaceae > Xerophyta > Xerophyta viscosa. The sequence continues at coordinate 246,394 of MJHO01000182.1, read as the reverse complement.
CTGCGTGGGCTCTCACCAACATTGCTTCCGGAACCTCGGAGAACACCAAGGTTGTCATTGACCATGGAGCTGTCCCGATATTTGTCAGGCTTCTTCAATCTCCTAGCGACGATGTTCGGGAACAGGTAGTTTTGAATTTTTCATTTTGAATTTTTTTTTTTACCTCAATATGGGATGAAACATATTGTACTAATTCACTAGGTTGTAGGCTGTATGGGCATTGGGCAATGTGGCTGGCGATTCTCCGAGATGTAGAGATCTAGTACTTTCCCATGGCGCATTGATGCCCCTGTCGGCTCAGTTGAATGAAAACGCTAAACTCTCTATGCTGAGAAATGCTACTTGGACATTATCGAATTTCTGCAGGGGCAAGCCCCAACCACCATTTGAACAGGTATGTTCCCACTTGTTTATTTATTATGCTACGTGGGGTTGTTTTGGATTGATCAGTGCCTTGAATAAAATTTTTGTGCCGAGTAGGTGAAGCCGGCTCTTCCAGCACTTCAGTGTCTCATACATTCGAATGACGAGGAGGTCCTTACAGATGTGTGCTGGGCCCTTTCCTACTTGTCGGATGGTACAAACGACAAGATCCAAGCGGTCATTGAAGCGGGTGTTATTCCACGCCTTATCGAGCTTCTTCTGTGTGTGCTGCTACCTGTTTCTCCATACTTCTGCTTGTTAGTTGTTTGTTTACTCAGTTTATTTGGATGTTTTTCAGGCATCCATCACCTTCTGTACTTATTCCTGCTCTGCGCACTATTGGGAACATTGTTACTGGTGATGATGTGCAAACTCAGGTACCTAATCTACAATATAATTACCTAATTCTATCTTGTTTGTTTACAACTTCTAAATGAAATGGCAGTTTGTAGTTGAAATTTTTTTTTTTTAGCAATGAGCTCAGCGTGACAACTGTTTAAACGAATCGTACTACTTCTTGAATCATTGAGTCCCATTACTTCATTAACAAGTTAGTGAGAACGGTTTTCTGTTGTTGGTACCTTTTCCTGTTCTGGCAATGTTATAGCTTGTTAAACCTTTAGTATCATTCATGAGTTTGTTATGCTGAAGAAGTCCTCCTTTGGTGTTGGCTAATTACTCTCTAGTGACCGGGTAGTAACAGTAGAGGGTGCCTGTGCCGCGTTGTACTCCATAGAAGTTGATTTAGGCATTACGGTATGTGGGAATCAAGTTTGTGTAGGTTCTTGCCAGCTCTAATGTTACAAAAGAAGATATTTGTGTTTTGTAGAAAGAGTTGATCCAAAGAATATGGATTTGAATATTTATAGTTTAGATTTTGTGATGGCACTGGACAAGTTTACGTTCCTCAAAATGTCTGAAATGGTGAAGTTTATTTCCACTCAGTTCATTGAAGTTATCAACATGTCTATTTGTGAAGTATGGTTGATCATGCTATGTCAGATAAAGTTCATTTATTCACAAATATTATTCCAAAAGTTTGTAAAGGATAGATGTTTGATGCGAATATATCATGTATCTATGTTTGGTTTTTATGTTATTGCACAATAATCTTGTATGTAAGTAGGAGTGTAAGTGAGTCGATTTAGTCGTTAGCAGGTGGAGTCCAAAAAGCTCAACTCAAACTTAATCGAGCAGAGCGATGCTTGAAAATAGGTCATTGAAAACACTTGAGCTCAACTCATTACACGTGAGCTCACTCATTACTCGTGAGCGATGCTTGAAAATAGGTCATTGAAAAAGCTCAACTCATTACTTGTGAGCTCACTTAAATAGGTCATTGAAAATGGACATAAAGAATTTCTTTTTCCATTAGTATCGATTTGTAACGTTTTATCAAAGGGTTAGAGAATTGAAATTAGTGTATATTACGAGAAATGCACATACTTAAAACACTTGAGATCTATAAACAAACCTAGTTAAATGTTTGCTCAAAGACTATTTGGCTTCTCCTTTTGGTCTGGGTCAGACATATGGAACAGAACGAGTATTGTTCCTTACGAGCCATTATGCTCCATCAAGCAATGTGGGTATGATCCTTGTTAGAGTCTATGTTCATATCTTTCTAGGCGTTCACTTGCACTTGCATATCCCTTTTCGTTAGGTAAAACTCTCTAATGTTCCACATTAGGTTTTATGTTGTACGTGTTTGGACATTAAATCTCCAGCATTCCTTCTCAAATGAGGCATAATCTACCAAGTTCCCTGTATCATATTAGCTGCTGCTCCTGCCGAACATTTTAGTGTACCTCCTCTAGGTCCAATAAGTTTGCGCCTTTCTTGCTAACCTGGTTTCCTAAGTCCTAGTCTAGCTGTGAAGCCTCTTCCTGCAGTACGAAGTAGCAACAGAAGTGTATATTAGTTGGTTCTTTTTGTTTCTAAGGACCTAGCATTATAAGTCCTTTCCTTCTGGGAGAAGTAAATGGTGATTATTATCCTTTTTTTATGATGCATACATGTTCATTGCATAATGGCATACATCTTATTCCCTGAATCAGGGAATAAGATGTATAATGCTTATTGCATTATACATTTCCAATATTGGATCGGAACTGGGCTATTTTTTGTATAATGCTTATTGCACAATATTGGTAGTATCGGTGATATTGTTTCAACATACTGAATTCGATATCGACGGTACAGTATTAATGTAGTAACTGGCTTCTATGCAGAAAATGTAAACAATGTGCTTGATTGAAAAATTGGTTTATAAATCATAAACATGCGGTATGGAGAGGCATGATGACATATAAAGCAAGAGCTCACCTTTATAGCATACGACATCCTTGGACTAGAGTACATAGCACTATTAATTGTAATTCTTCATCAAGTATGACTTGTATATCTTATATGATTGTTTTTTTCTTCTATACAGTATGTCATAAACCATCAAGCATTACCTTGTCTCTTGAATCTTTTGACTCACAACCATAAGAAAAGCATCAAGAAAGAAGCCTGTTGGACCATTTCAAATATCACTGCTGGAAACAAAGACCAGATTCAGGTATATTATTACGTAAATTCCGTTGCAGTCCTTTCTGTAGACGTTACTGCAATTTGATATGGTGGTTAATTTTTCTTATAGTTCTAAAAGAACAGGTAAATAATTCTTTACAGTTTTTTTATTTGTAGTTTTCCTAGTATATTATCGTTCTGGCTAAAAAAAAGCAGTAACTTAAAATGTCGTTGCATCACAAGTTTTGCAAGCTTCTGGTTTTATCTTCTTCGAAGATCTTATGCTTCTCACTTTCGTTTATTATGTGTAGGCCGTTATTGCTGCTGGGATTATTGGCCCTTTGGTGCTTCTGCTTCAGACTGCAGAATTTGATATCAAGAAAGAGGCTGCTTGGGCCATTTCAAATGCTACTTCGGGAGGCACTCGTGAGCAGATTATGTAACAGCTTCTGATCTTTAGATACTTCTTTTTTTTTTTTTTTTTTTTTGAGTTAGCAGCTTTTTATCTTGACCATATTTATTCTAGGTTCTTGGTGAGCGAAGGCTGTATCAAGCCTCTGTGTGACCTTCTTGTTTGCCCAGACCCAAGGATCATTACCGTCTGTTTGGAAGGGCTTGAAAACATTCTCAAAGTTGGGGAAGCTGAAAAGGAAAGGGGTGCAAGTGGCAGGATTAACCTGTATGCCCAGATGATTGAGGAAGCTGAGGGCCTAGATAAAATCGAAAGTCTTCAGAACCACGATAACACTGAAATTTATGAGAAGGCAATTAAAATTCTTGAACAGTATTGGTTGGAGGAAGATGACGCCATGCCCGAGGGTACTGATGCTTCTCAAGCTGGTTTTCACTTTGGGAATGATCAGAACCACATTCCTTCTGGAGGATTTAGCTTTGGTTGAAGGTGATAAGATATAGCCATATTTGAAAATATTTGATACCTCATTTGGAGCGTGTTTTCATCAGTCTTTGGCTTTTGTTGCAGGCTGATAAAATATTGAACACAAGTTTATGCTGAGGTGGCCTAAGTTGTATCGGTTATAGTGTCCCTTTTTTTCCTTAGTCTTGGTTGTTCACTGGTGCTTGTCTGCCAATAACTCTCGAGTACTAGAGAGTTGGCACCCTAGAACATTATATTTGTGGGAAGCATCATCTATGTGCTTGTCCAGCTGTTTAATGTACTCGAGGTGAGAGAGTTGTTTTAATCTTCTGTCACCTGTATCTTGAGGGCTTTTGTAACGTTTATCGGAGAAGTCTGTTGTCAGGATTGTCTCTGAAGTAGTAGTTTGATGGTGAGCTGTTTTTTTGGTCATAAGAGTATGCCCTACTTGCATTTGCAAGTATTTGGAAAATGTTGGTAATTTTTACTTAAATATTTTATTCCTTAAGATTTTCTTCTTGGTCTTCACATTTGTTGAATATAGTCTTGCGCAGAGTCTCTTCTTGTTTGTAATTATATCTTGTTCTTGATGGTGTTGCTATTTAATTCAAATGTGACCGCTAATTTCCCACATAATTTCATTACTTACCGTCTAATAACATGAGTTTTAGATGTCATTGCTCACTGCTTGTTTTGCCAAGTTTACTGCACTCTTTCCTTGGGGAGTATTCACCTTCCAGTTTTCATGCTACCTGTAGTTCCTCTAACTTTATTTGTCGAGCAGACATGGTCATGTATGATCTGATATCTTTTTGAAAGCATTTTTTTTTTTTTGATGAAATTTTAAAGCATTTCATAAATAAGAAAGTGAACTTTGACTTAAATGATCCATGTGTATTCTCAAAGATGGAACTTCTGTCTAAATAAACATTTAATTTTATTGAGTAATGTTGCAGCGTCCAGACATTTTTTGAGCAGGTCTTCGGGCGGTATGGTATTTTTGAATTTTAATATTGGACATCACTGACTCAATTTTGTTCGGAAATTTATGCAAGTTCTTTTTAATTTTCCCCTCGAACTTATAATATTCTATGAAAAGAGAGACATTCGAAACTTTTTGATACCTAAAGTGCAGATATTGTGTCTGATTGAATGCGGCATTTGCTAATTCAAACCAACGGATCCCTCGCTCTCATCCCATGACGGGAAGGATGCTAAACAGCATAGCAGATGGTTGGAGGGATATAATTGTGGCCCACAAATCACGTTTCCTTAACTACGAAGTCCCTAAAAGCTGTTAAAGATGCATGGTAAGTAACCAAACTCTGAACTTCAAGGTGAAGCATAGCAGCAGGTTCAAAAGTGACCCGAGCAATGGCCCTTGGATTCTTGAGGATCACAAACATATCTCTTCGGGCTTTCACAAACCCTACTGCCCTAGAAATGACACCCACCTTTAACTTCTTCACTATTGTAGCATCAACTAGAAGAATGACACATCATTTGCTTGTCCTACTCGTGGGACCATCTTTGCTAGCATGCGCCTAGCACAGCCTGTACTTTCTACTTTGTAGTAGCCGCCGACCGCGCCCAATCTGGCACCACTGTGCGAGCCCACTTTTCCTAAGGTCGCCATATGTTCACACGTGCCGATAAAATCCAAATCGATCAAATACTCCTTCTGTCCTTCCTAAGCTCACATGTTACATGTATGTTCGTTTTTCTTTTTTTTTTTTAAACATAAATGTCACATTTATGTATCATACGGACCGTCATTCTGTAATTAACCTTTTAAAGTAAAAATTTTTGTTTAGAAAGGATTTCGGAAGTATTTTAAATGTAAAATTAAACTATAAATACAAATTAGAGTTTTGTCAAAGTGATTCGATTATAAAAAAAATTATAGTTAGATACAGTAACAGTGCTCTATTTTAATTATTAATATATTGGCTAGTATTTTAAAAGTTTAAAGTGTAGCTTTAAACATTTAAGTTTTTGAAGCCTTGAAATTTATTTTAGATATTTTTAAAGAAACTTATATGTACCACTCAATTTACCTTTTTGCATAATTAATATTTTAAAAATAATATGTAAAGAATCATCTACATTATTTTTTAATAAAAGACCATATGCATATCAACTATGTATAATAAAAATTTACAAATCAATGTCCGTACTATCCCACTGGCATCTCCACGTCAGTGCGAAGAGGCCTGATATGCAGAAGCCCCTCATATTATCGTGTGAACGAATGGACTGAAATATCACCGTGATGTCGAAAGTGTGTTCATTTATATCCCACTCACTTCTCGGTGCTGTCGCTCTCCTTCCTCTCTCTCTGTCTCTCTCAAAGTGAAAACGACGGTGAAGATGTGGAAACGCTCGTACAACTCGATTCCCCTCCTGCTACTTCTGTGCCTCTCGTCGGCGCTCTCTCCGCCGTCGATAACCGAATCAACTGCGGTGATTAAAGACGACGGCGGCGGTCCCGCCTGCACAATGTGCTCATCCTGCGACAATCCCTGTCAACCACTCTCTCCCTCACCGCCGCCGCCGTCGGCGCCTTTGTTCTCTCCTCCGCCGCCTGCCACCAAGTGCCCGTCACCGCCAAGCTCCACCAACTACTACCCACCTCCGCCTCCGAGTGCTCCCTCCGGCACGGTCGTTTACAGTGCTCCACCTCCACCGTCCGGCGGGGGCGGTGGCGATCGTGGATCATATTCTCCGCCTTCCAGTGGTAACTACCCAACCCCACCGCCGCCAAACCCTATACTTCCCTACTTCCCATTTTACTATTACAACCCTCCACCTCCGTCCAAGTACGTCTTAATTTCCCCGAGTTCAAGGGAAGTTCCGTCAATTTCTCTACTTTCCATTTTCCCTCTGCTTCTCCTGTGAGCTGTTGGTCTCGGGATCGGCGCAACCAAAGCTCAGATGACCTTGCCTGCCCGTAGTGGATCAGATGGTGGCGTCTCAATGAACTCAAGCAGACGGTTAATGTAAGCACTTCTGTAGTTATCATTTTTGTGAATCCTGTTATAATTATTGTAGTATAGATTGATTAATAACGAGAATAAATCGGAAAGTGGTAGATGGGAGAAGGAATTCGAATAATTTAGAAATAGAAAAGGGGGGAGGGAATTTGGTGATTGTGAAGGATATTGATGTGTTTTTATTTGTTAAATATGTAATTTAATATTAAATACTAAGCTCTCACTTTCATAGTCTATTTACCCTCTGATGGGGAAGTTATATATCAGCTTTTTCTTTTTTTTTTTCAAATGGATAAATTAGTTTTTGAAAACAAAAATACGTTGATATAGCAGTACACAATATACAGCCTCTGGAATAGGAAGCTGATATGGTATTTATCTATTTCTAATTTCGAAGAAATTTGGTAGTCATTATCATAGTCTATTGACTAGTTTTACACGCGTGCGATGTATGACGGCCGAGAAACCTAAGCCATAAATATGCGCGTGATCTAAACTGTCGATCGTTAATGATCGACGGCCGAGAAATCAATATGAGAGAAGCTATTTTCAGGTCTGGCTTGAGAATATATATATATATATATATATATATGATTAAATTTTTTAATAAACAAAATTTTATTTTAATAAAAATAAATATTATAATTATTTTATATTTATATTTATATATCTATTTAGATTATTTTTATAATTTTTTTGTATTAAGTATTTATTTTTATTATTAGACTTGTTGTATTTTTTAAATAAGTTATATCACTTTATAAATTCCTATCAATTAATGCAAATGCCATATGGTACATCAAAAATAATTTGACATGTCATATGAGACAACAATTTTGATCGGACAGTTATATATATATATTATATATATATATAATATATATATCCAACTAGTGGTGTCATTTTTTTTTAATTATTTATTTTTTTATTCGATTTTAAATGATCTTTTATTCAATTTTATGATGGCTGATTTTTATTTGTTGCATTTGGACAATATGGTGGGCTTCGTCTAACTTACATTAAAAGAATTAGGTCCTGTACCGGCCTTTTCACCCGAGAAAAAAAAAATTATGTTATTATCTTTACATTTATTAGCAGTGGCCATGGGACGAGTGGACGACGGGTTAAGCTCTTTTTTTTTTTTTGGTTGTTCTTGATTGAGTTGGATATGGTTATCAAGGATATAATCTTAGTTAAAGTTAGCCGTTTATAAAGTAGTGTTTGGTTGATATTTTAACTTTATAGAATAAATTTGTTTCTATCTATTTTGATTGCAAATAGGTTGAAAAAATATTAGAATTTTTAGCCATATGGAATATGATTTGAATTTTCATAATTAGAAAATTTTTGATTAGTAGATATCTCCGTCAAAATAGGTCTAAATAATTCACCAATTATCACTATATTTGTTAAGATAACACGGTGAAAGAAAAAAAATATTCCGTTTACTGTTTTAAATTTTTGTCTATTTTTTTATTTAATTTAAATAAGAATTTACATTTTTTTTTAGAATTTTATTATTCATATCGATTGATGTTGATATCTATATATAATGTTCTATTTTGATAATAGTAATACTTGTAATTTTTGCTAATCTAATTAATTTCGTTATAATAAAAATTAAAAGTGCTAATTAGAATATGACTCCGATTCTCTAATTTTATATAACTAAAAGAGTGATTGTAATTTAATTCCAATTTCATTATTTACTAAATATTATATAACTTTTGATAATTTTTACTCCAATTCAACTGTAATTCGATTCCAATATATTTGGCGACTCTGACTTACCGACCGCACTTCACCTTTAGTAGCTATCGTTCAACGGTATAGGTTCCCTCTTCGCGTAGGAGATTTGACAGTCTGTAGCTTAGTTGGTGGACTGTTAAGAAAGGAGAAAAATGTTAGTGCCTCTATGTACCACCAACAAATCTACCAAAATTTAGTCATTCTTACGATTAAAAACAAAATTTGAAAAAAAAATTAACATAAAAACTTACATATTTTAATAAGACTATAACTTTCATGTAAATTTTTTTTAACAACTATTTCTAAATATTTATTTTGGAACTTTAAAATTTAACAATATAAAATGGATTTCAAAAATAGGGTTTAAACTGGCTACAAATTGGTTAAAGGTTGATGTTCTAAAATATTTTTTTTAAAAAAAAATTAATATTAAAATTATAAATTCTATCAAAATATACAATTTTTATTAGAATATTTTTTAAAATATTGCTCCTAATTTTTTTATTTTAATTAAATGGATGCAATTTGGTGAATTTATTGTTGCCGGTAACAACGCTTAAAAAAGAATTCTGATAGGCCAAGGCATGCTGCTCCGCCACAATGGGGCGTGGTTCCTACTTACTACTTTGGATGGAGTAGGGGAACCGCGCCAGCCACAATGTGGTGGTCGGCGTCTTAAAAAAGTAGTTTTATTTGTTGTATGAAAATTTTAAATGTTTTAAATATAATTGCAAAAAAAAAAAGTTTTATCATTGTAATTTTTTGAGACTTTAAATATAAATTATAAAATATATTTCTTTCGTTTTGTTTTTAATTTTTGCTCGAAAATATTTTCGCTTGGTGGTTATGGTAAGGTATATTCGTATGTGACTTCTATATAAATATTTTAGAAAAGATTTGAATTGAAATAAATAATTTATATATAATTTATATCTTTTATAAAGTTTTTGGCAAGAAATTTTTCTGAATAGATATTTTAACGCTTAAAATCTTTATGAATTTAAAAATTAATTTGATAAATTATAAAAGTTTAGAGCTTCAGAATATTTATTTAAAAATATTCATAAATTGTTTTGAAATTAAAAGAAATTTTTTATATAATTTATATTTCTTGTATTTTATTTTATTTTTAAAAAAAATATTTTTAATATTTAGTTGAAACATAACAAATAATAAATCATAAATAGTTGATGCATGGTGATATTTAAACATGATAGTTGCATATCGTTTCTCTAAATAGTACAAATCAGTACCTAAAAAAAAATCATTAACTGCATATGTGTCCTTCTATATTAGTGTGAACTAATCATATCAGCTTATTTTATTTTTAAAAATTAATTTATGTAATTTTTAAAATTAAAAGACATATACTATTTATTCATATTTAACTCTCACTAAATTATAGGGCCTATCACCAGTTTTTTTAATAAAATTATTTTAATACACAATTATATTTTTAATATCAAATTTTAAAATTTATAAAAGTAAAACCGGATCGTCTAATTGTACCTGCATAAGATCATAAATACGTTCGTCTTTGGTCGATCTAATCAACCTCTAATTGAAATCTTGAGACGAAAAAGATAAATATAATATTTAAGATAAAGAATATCTATCTTAAATATTTACTCCCTCCTCTTATTTTTTTTTCTTTATCTCTAAAAGTATAGAAAGTTGGAAAAAGAAGAGTAAATATTTGTAGTATACTCAATATTTGCTTCTAATCACTGTTTGTTACTCTTTGCCAATTCTTACCATCCGGTCTTCAACAAAGCGAAACACAGAAGATAGAAGAGCGATTTCAACTCCACATTGTGAAATATCAGGGATTGATTGTTGGATCGAGCTGATCTAGCTCTAGGATTTTTCCATCTGAGCTAGATTTGATCCACTCGGTCCGATAAATCTAACCGAATCGTTCGGATCAAGTCGGATTGGGTTGAATATTAAGATAGAGTCGAATAATGAACACCACTAAACATGAGGAACGAAATAAGAGATAGGGAACTAGCAGTAATGTCTGTGCATATATCCATCAGTTCATCTTGGCTCTCCATCGAGTAACACTTATTCCGAGAATGTAAATCTCATCTCATGCATCCTCGCCGACGTCGTTCAGCAAGGACAGAGACGATGGAGGGCCGGTGAGATTTGAACATGAGAAAGTAGCTGTCCATGCAACAAAAAGCGGCTTCTTTTAGGCTGTGACATTAATTCTCTTTGCTCCGTGAAACCAACTTTAGATGCTGACCCAACAACGAACTCAACCACCTTTCTTTCTTACCGTGCCTGAATAAAGTGCCATATTATGATGCCAGAATCAGAAACCAGATAATCTCGTATTAACATTGCACTATGAACGTAAGAGGATCACATAAAAAATGGTATTGATTGAACGACCAACCTCACTGCCTTCGGATTTTACCTTCAAATTTGACGTTCAATATATGTGCACAAGCTAACCTCCGTAATTAAGAAAATAAAGAAGGCAGTTGGCAATTTCCATTAATTCCCATACGGCAATGGCCAGATGAGTGCGCCCTAAATGCCCGAGCTCCCACCAATTTCCTACTGCCTACCCATTTTCGGTTCAACCTTCAATATATATATATATATATATATATATATATATATATATTATATATATCTATATATATAAAATAGCGCATGATTTTCAGATTTTAGTATTTAATTCTAAATTTAGGATTTACTTTATATTTAGAATTTGAAATCTTCTATTAATTCACTAATAGGATTATGGTCTTATAAATAAAGAGAGAAGGGGACGGAGAACGAGACTCCAGACCATCAGAGATAGGACTCGACTCCACCACCTAGAGTTGGCTCGGGAGGAGACTATGAGAAGTATGGTTCTGTGCCTTAGAGAGAGGACTTAGAGGAGATACCTAGACTTAGGGGTGAAAATGAGCCAAGTTTGACTCAAGTACCATTAAGTTTAAGCTCAGCTCAATTGGTTTTATTCTAGCTCGAACTCGGGCTCGAGCTCGACTAGTTTTAGAGGCTGAGCTTGAACTCGGCTTGACTCGAAAAATGTCAAGCTCGACGTCGATTTGAGCTCTGCTCGATTGCTTCAACTTAGCCGAGCTTGAGTCTAATCGAGCCGCGCTCGAGTTGAGCGCGGCTCGATTGAATAAATAGACCAAGCTCGAGTTGGGCTCGAACTCGAACTCGTTTAAGTAATTTTAATGTAAAAAATACTTGAATAAAATATAAAAACTCATTTCTGCTAGCGAGCCTAACAAGCCGAATAACACGATATTCATGTTCGACTCGTTTAATGAGCGTGAATCCGTGCTCGAACTCGACTTGAGCTCGGCAATACTCGAGCTCAAGCCGAGTTTAAATAAGTTCGAGCTAGAGCTTCTCGTGAGCAGCTCGGCTCGTTTTCACCGCTACCGAGACTCTACGAAACTCGGTTATTAAGTCAACTATTGTAATATTCTTCTTTTTATATATTTAGTGTATATTTCTACAGGTGGAGACGATAAAATCCTTTGTTTTCTCTCGGAATTTTTCGTGAGTTTTCATTAAAAAATATCGTGTCTTTTCTTAGCCAACTCTACGAAACTCTGCGAAACATAGATTTTCGTGCCTTAGAGAGAGGACTTAAAGAAGATACAGAGACTCTGCAAAATTCGGTTCTCAAGTCAAATAAGATATTATTATAATGTGTCTTTCTATATATTTAGTATATTTCTACTTGCGTCGACGATAAAGTTCGTGGTTTTATCTTAAAATTTTCTCGACGTAAAACATCGTATTTTTCGTGTGACTGCTGATGTCTTTTCTTAATCAACTCTGCCTTCGAACACTTAACAAAGTAGAGATTATATATAATGACATAGCCCATGAGAATTTCGTATTTGAACTTCTTTTAAACTCTACTTAACTATGATATTCAAATTATATTATAGTAGTGTTTTTCTTTATGAATTCTATTGTAACTATTATTGAATACTATCGAAATTATTCTATTATTGTGACTGATGTGGCAATATAGCACGCATGGAGCATGTTTATTAAGAGTGACGAAACAATTTTGGCTTGGATGATTAATATTGTAGGATATTGCCGACCGCAGCTACTTCGATCGTATGGGAGCGTCTCAAAAAACATCAGTATTCTAATTCTAAGCAGTAAATTTTCACGTAGGATTTTTTTTAAAAAATAATCTTTATATCATGTGGCATAAGTTTTATGCAGTACCTATACTTGAATTGTAGTACATCAGTTAAGGCTAGGTGTAGAAGGTTTTTGAGAGTTTGAGATTTCTATTGAACGTGCGTTTGTATTATGGATTCTAATTATAGGATAATACAGGATAATTAATAAAAATTAAATGATATTTTTTATTCTTGCGGCACAATTAAATGAGATATTCTAGACGAATTAAATCGAATAAAATCTGATACCAGAAAACCAACCTAAAAATTGTTACATTTCTTTGTCATCAATCCTTGTGGTCACCGCTCTTTTCACTCCCATCTCTCAACCGAGCAAGAATTAACTTCGTGCGTGATCCACCTCCGGTAATCTTACCCAGCTGAGGATTACTCAATTCATAATAAAGAGAGAATGCAGCCAACGCTCTTGGCGGCTGCAGAGAAACTCAAAACTCGAGAGCAAACACAGAAAATCAAGAGATCAAGAAAAACAAGCATAGCGTAGCAATGTTGGGTTTACTATCCAAGGGTGCGAGTCTCAAGTTCCACTGGCGGCGATACCAGAAGCTCGACGACGGATCCGCCGCCTCCCGCCGACGCGTCGTTCGTGCTGAGCTCGGGAATGGTCGTCGCTTGTCCTGGCGCCGGCGAATCCGGATCAAATTCCGGCCGCGTCTCCGCCTTCTTCGGAGGTTCTCCGTGAAGGGAATCCTCACTAAGATCCGCGACGCTTACGTGAACATGATGCTCGGAGTTGCGAGCTCCGGCGCGATCAATGGCCACGGCTTCGGCTACGGCATCGGTGACGCCGTCGCGGCGGCGTCGCTATGCAGGCTGCCGCCGAAGGAGTACGACAATAAGATGATCATCGAGATCTACAATTCTGTCATTGCTCAGGGACAAATGCTCGCCGCTGGAGGCAATGTCATGGTGAAGACGCTGCCTTCCGCCGTTCAGACAACCGTCAGAGGGTAGCTTAAGTGAGTTTTAATCAATGCTCTTCCTTTTGTCAACAACTTTGTTTTCTGCTGTATTCGATCGATCATTTATTTTTCAAGACTTATTGCAAAGTTATTGCTCCATATATGATCATACTAATTTTATTAAAAATCAAAGTTTAATGATTTAAAAGAGATTTTTGGAAATTTTGCAAAAACTGCTCAACCTTGATTCAATCTAGGTGTTTGTCGCCATTTCTAATGACACGTGATAATCAATCGATCATGTTATCTTTGCTGTGTAAGTACGTTGAGTTGCGTCTATTTGCCAACAAAAAAGCGTTGACAAAATATAAACTAGAATTTGTGTTGATTGATTGCATGTTTCTAAAGCAATTAGGTGCAGATCCCACCAAAAAAAGAATTATGCAAATATTATTTCAATAAACTTGATCATTAAATGGTTTTTTTATGGTGCAAATAAAATATTTTTATATATTGTATTATTCTATAGTTTAGATATTTTACATGCAAAAAAAGAATATGTTATCAGACTGTCGAAATTCATAGTTAAAATGTCAACTTATGAACGTTAATCTTATTCTTAGATACCTTGATCAACATTTTACAAAAGAAAAAGATCAATATTAGTATTGTAATGTATAACAAAGTACATTACTTTTTTACAAGTTTGTTAACATAATAAATGTAAATTACTGTTTAGGCGAGTTTGTATGCATTTTTTTAAAGAAATCAAGACTAAACTTTATCAATTTTGAATAATTTTACAAGACACGAACTGACACGTCGCGACTTTTATGCCGCTCTAATATTAATCTATCAACTTATAAGGTCTTTGGTATCACATAATCTATAAAATTTCAAATAATCTTGACCTAACTCTATCAAAGAGATTGCTCATAAGTCAAGATATACATGATGGTCTATCATATTTTCGAACGAGAGAATAACCATCTTATGGTTTTGGGCCAACAAAAATTAAAAGTGCTTGTATTTGGACCTACAATAAAGTGCTTGTATTATAAACATTGCAACTACAAGGCCCCACCCGTATGACTAGGTATGACATAACCATTATATATGTAAACTAGATTATAATGTATGAAAAATACCAAATCACGTGTTAATTTTGTTGATTATACCTGATGTTGCCACTTGGCTATGTATTGACCTTTCTCTTTAGTGAACGTCTAAATACTCTTAAAAAAGTGATAATTCTACTATCTTAAAAAGGTCAGTACAGCATAAAACATAAACCATTAGCCTAAATCATACATTACATCAATGTGAGAACTCAGTTAAGATTGGCACCTGCTTTAGATCCCATTCATTTAACAAGGAGCTATACGACTTGTCCCCTTGGATTCTAGCACCGGTCCACCGACGTGTACTACACCGTGCAAGCAACTGATGCCATAACTTTATCCCAAAATGCTGGTGGGCGCAAATAATTATACTTTCTTTTTTCTAATCTTTGTGAGGATTTATCTTCAAGTTAAATTAACTGAAGTTCACAAAATAGTAATAATAATAATGTTGTCACAATTAGACTTTTGCCAACCTAAGCGTTTCAATTAGATGAAATAGATAATGTAACGGTACAAAAAAAGGACGACACCAATAAGAGAGGTATATTCCTTTTTCGGCCCAGACCACTATATGAACACCTTTCGGTGTAGATATGAATTGAAGGTGGTGGAGGGCGTAGATTGACAATGAGGGAAGTATACGGAGGTAGAAAGCATTATTTGATTAGGTATTATATTTTGTCTCGAATCTTAATTGGATCATATAAGGAATATAATGATGATTTGTTGAGGAACTTTGTATTGCTTGATTTGAAACATGGGCAGTGAGAGATTACTGAGTGGGCCAACTTATTCCCGAAAGGAATAAAGTGGGCATATTATGGCCTGTAACTTTGGTGGTCCTACGTTAAGATTTTCATTTATACGTAATTTAAACTTCGCAGTCAATTTACCCGAACGACCAAACTATACTTATGTATATGCAGTACGCAGTCACCAACAAAAACATATTTAGTCGGCGATGGGTGAGCGTCACTATTCGTAATGAGTGTTGGAGATTAAGGGTGGAGATGGAAACTATTGTTTAAGGCGGATATGATTAACCATTTCGCACTATCAAGCTTACACCAATGGGTTTTTTTTTCATTTTTTTTGGGTCATCTCTTAGTTTTTTTTATTAATCTGGCATAACCAGTCTCTAATACGTTAAATTGTAATAAATAATAGGCCTCAAGAGGAGGGGAAGCTAGGAAATGATAACCTAGTAGTAATGTGTGAACTTTGGTTGTAAGATAATCTGTGAGTCTGCTGACTTTCCGATAAATATGTTGACACTACACCTCCCAATTGTAGCCTAATAGATTACGGCATTCTAATATTATATTCCTGGGAAGATCCTCAGGAAGTTCTATAGAATTCAAGAATCGAATTAGTCGAAGCGAGTTGGCTTCAATTCGAACTTTTCGGAATTCCATATTCCAGGCGAGCTGCAAACTTCGCATGCAACTCCACAGTTCGGATTCCAAAATTGAGCAGCTACCCAGATTCATAGTAAATCCCCCTATACAGTAGCCTCGTTCACCACGAATTGCACCACCAGCTGCTGCTTTCCCAAACTTTCGAAAATTCCCATCTGAATTAAGTTTGTCCCACCTGTCATCATCAGGTGGAGCCCAAGCCATAGGAACAATTGCATGTTGTCATAATGATTCCGCCATCCTGTCAGGATACATCTTCGTATGCAATCCAGCTTCAAAAGAAATGATCTGCACTTTTTGCCAGATAGAAAAAACCTCTCCATGAAAGACAAACTATTCTGCCATTACTAGAGTTTTAGCACAGCAGTGCCAACCAAATCCATCGAATCCAAATCGATCCTAATCCTTGCCACAGTTTTCATATTCCAGAGCAATCATTCCTTATGATCCAAGGTGACAAATATCTTCCAATAATTAGTGTTGACACAAAGCTTTCACACAGCAAGGATATCTCTGCAATGTCTTCAGGTCCCTCCCCGTCGGCACTCGGCAGGGCAAGATGCATACGTCGAATGCCCCCCGTGTGCCTTAAGGTGGTTCCTTAGCATCCTATCATGCGCCAAGATCCACAAAGCTATATTCATTTCTCATGACCGCTTCAGCCCAAAACGTCCAACGCCTTAGGTTTAGTGATTGTATCCCACCTGACCATATGCATGCGTCTTTTCACCTCCGCTGGCCCCAACACCGTCTGTATTTGATAGTTTGGGATAGTGGCTTACACCAATTGCACAAACGTGAGTCGATTTGCTAATGAAAGAGTTTGATTGTATCCCACCTCCTCTGGTTTCACGCCGATGCACCATATCCACGCCTAAATACTTGCTGAACTCGCGAACCACACCAATTTTGACTCGGTTGCTCACTGCACTGTTTATCTCTGTCCCAACGTTCTTTGAAAACGATAATTTGGATTTGACTAAGTTAATAGCACAAGAATTCATCACAATCTCAATTTGACCCTCCGCCGCCATTGTGAAGAGCACGAGATCATCAAAGAACTTAAGAACATGTGTGTTATGACTGCGCCTCCACGGGATAGTTGCAGAGGCTTCCAACCACCTTGATGAACTGCTCATTGTGTTCTATGACCGAAGCATTTCATATACAAGGCAAAAAGATAAGGCGAGAGCGGATCCCCTTGTCTCAGCCCCTTGCCTGCTTAAAAGTCTCAGCGACATGCCCATTCCACAAGTCACACCATGCATGATTAGAGATAGCAGTTTATCCTCAATAGACAACTTACTTAGTGTTTCACGCAGAAAATCCTATTTAACCCGATCATAAGCTTTCTCGAGGTCAATCTTTAATGACATATAGCCAACATTACCCTTGTCTTGGACATAGAATGGATAGCTTCTTGCATTAGAATAATATTGTCTTTAATATATCGACTCGGCACAAAACTGGCATGATTCGGTGAAATCACTCTTGACAAAAGCGGCTTAGCTGATTAATTATCAATTCAGACAGAATCTTGTAACTCTCATTACATAATAATATTGGCCGTAAATCTTGTAATCTGGTTGGTGAATCAACTTTAGGGATAAGCACAATCAAATTATCATTGACACCTTTGGGCAGCTCCCTGGCATCCATGCAAGCTTCACCTTGTGGAATACATCATGCTGAAATACTACACTATCGTAATTTGACGATACTAATATCAACCAGCTTAGTAAGTATATAATATATAATGGTTGAATTCATGACCTTACCCATCTCGAGGCAGGAATACTTGATAATATTTGGGCAGATGTGCTGTTTCTGTCTCGCAATGGAACATTCTAAGTATGCTTATTTGAAGGAGAAAGTAAAAAAGCGAAAAAATGAGAAACCCACTTTTGTAACTTATATATTTATTTTTGAAAAAATAATAAAAACTGAAAAGAGAGTAAGTCAGTTTTTTTATTTACATCTAATAGAAAAGTAAGGGAAAAAAATTGACCTTCATTTTATTTTTCATTATCTATCTAAACTTCAATTTCTCCACTTTTTCATCGAAAATAAAAAAGTGAAAGAAAAGTGACATCCATTAAGTTATTAATAATTATTTTATAAAATAATAATATTTAGTAAAATTTATATAATAGTTAATATTTTATAATATCTATTTAGTAAAAATAATAATATTATAATAATCAAATATTTGTTTTTAATAATAATTAATAATATTATAAATTATAATTTGACAATATTGATTTTTAAATAATATAATAATAATTTATTACTTAATATATTATTATTATATAATAATATTTATTTAGTAATCGTATTCAATTATATTTATAGATTTATTATTTAATAGTATTTATTAATATTACTATATTTTAAATATTAATAACATTTCCACTATTTACTTTTATTTCACCTCACAATCTAAATAAATAAGAAAATTTGAACCCTACTTTTCACTATATATTTTTTAGTTTATGCTTTTACTTATAATTTCTTATCACATTTCCAACATTTTTCACTTTATTAATTTTTTTTTTCACTTTTTACTCAAGATAATTAGCCCCTTAGTATGATAATATTAACAACAATCCTTGTGTGTTAGAAAATAATATATAAATAGTAATAACAGTCTTAATCTTTATGAAAATGGCTCCGATGCGTATTATAACGCCACTGTTCTTAATGATTTATTGCCCACCAAATAGTATAACAGGAGTTTTTCGATAGTCTCTAAAATACAATGAAAGTCCGTCTGGTGGCGTTTTGCACCAACGACATCGAGTCGCTGAATATATCGGCAATGCAGAATATTGAACACCGACAGCGCCTTCTATGATAAGCACTACCAGTTGCAACTGTTCAAAACTTCTGCAGTTGTAATCCCTTCCTATCACGCAATTACTATTATTATGATACATCTATTTTGAAATTTAAATTTAAATTTCAAACAAGATCTTATAGAAAATAAACTGAAAGGGCCTACATAGGTGGGCTATGTTGCAGTAACCAACAATACATTCTATCCAAATTATAAAATTATGTGGAAATTCTATGTAAACTAAAGATACTCTCTTTGTTTACTTAATATGAGGCCAAATAAAATAACTCTAATAAGTATTATAATTCATGAATTTTGTCTCATATGAAATTGGTCTCCATAACAATATGTTAAAAATCAATTAATTTTCAACATTATGAATGATTGGTTAGAATGACTAAGTGCTAGGAGAAGACCGCAGCTAGCTTACCTCTCATGAATGATAATTGATAAGTTGGGAGTTCAAATCTAAATAAGCGTGAGTTATGAGAGACTACTATACCGTTCTATTTTTTATAGATATGTATGATAGAAACGAATTCGACGGCGATAGACGCTAAGAAAAATTAACAGCCCTTAATTCTTCAGACCATCTTTGGAAGTCTAACCCCACAACCTTCTATTCTATTTTCTTCTTTCATTATCTGAAACAATTGAACGCTACCTAGCATAAATATTATCGGCCACGAAGTTGGTTCATAAGTATGCCAAGTATGTCGCTGTTTCGTAAAATAGTATGGCTGTAAAGTATTTTGCATAATAGGACCATTCTAATCATTTTCAGATTCCTCCTATTCATAAAATAGAACTTCTTTTTTTGTTTGAGTTCGGTTTCTATCATACATCTCGATCGGATACTGAGTCATAAAAAATAAATATTTCTAACCAGATATTACTGAGATTTGAACTTCAGACCTATTCTTTATGAATGATAGATTTTTTATCTCCTTCCAATATCTAACTCGTTAATTAACTGGTCAATATTGAGTAGTGAATTAGAACCATTTTAATTTAGCAAATTAAGTTTTCTGTGGTATAATATAACGTAGCTTATCTACTTTTTCTTTTTAACAAAGTCCCACCACATGACTGTCAGTAATCAGAGAAATTATTATTATTTTTGTTTTTATTGATAGATTATGATGAAGAAGTTTTGTCTTTAAAAGCCTCACTTTTGTAGACTGATAATTTAACGAATTACACCTTTCCATAAATATATCACCAATTGAGGAATTTGGATAGGTTTAAAAATCGTGCAGAGAATATAAATCCCCAATAGTATATCTATCTTATAGGATAATAGAATTCACCGTCCGTTATCTATCTTATAATTATAAAAATATTTTGTTGTCAATAATATTATTTTTTCTTAAAAAAATAAAAAAATTGATCTTAAAAAAATAAAAATACAAATAAAAAGAATATAATTTAAAGATTATATAGAATATATTAGATGAGAAAAAAAATTAATTACTTCCAACAAGATATAAGTCATAAATTATAATTACAACTACTACATATTATTTAAATTTATTTTAACTATTACATAAATATATTAAAATATAAAATATCAATAAATTTTTCTATTGCACTTCAGCTACACATAAACAATAAATAGCAGCCTTGAAAAAAAATAAAAAAAAAGGAAGAAAATCGAAGCCATAAATAAGCTTCAAAATCAATCCGCTACTTGGACGCCTCAGGTCAAGTGCCACGCTCTCAATAAGCACTTATTATAATAGGGTTTATGCTACTTGTGATTCTGCTAGAACACTATATATATATATATATATATATATATATATATATATATATAAGCTAGGGATGACGTGGAATTTGGAGAAGAAGAAGATGATTAGGACCTGGTTTGTTTGGTTGCATTTTGCTTTCAGTTTGACAAGATCATTTCTGAATTTGGTTCTTAATTAGCTCATTATCTTGTTCGACAAGGAACTTAATTATTAACCAATTAAATTTTCAAATAAAAGAAAAATCAATCGGTATTGTGACTATTGTCCTCATAAACATAGGCCGATAACTCAGTGATGTAATGTTATATCTTTAGTCATACCACATGAATAAGTGGCCTTTGACCTGACATTTACAACATGAAAATAAACACAATCAATTAAAAAAAAAAGTATATCACAAAGACGCAAAACTTACGTAATTCAGCAAAAATCTATTTCTATAAGAGAGAAAGAGAAGAGAAGAAAAATTATTCTGCGATACAAAGAAAAGTTCGAGATGGAGAAAAATCATGCTGCACTAATTTTTATCATATTTTATATATCAACGTTATTAAAATTTTAGCTGCCTGGATCAATAACCGGTTGGATAAGTATGGAAATCCATCTCCATCATTGTTGCAGTAAATAAGACATATCAATACATTATTTTCTCCGTATCAATACATTACGACGTTGATGAGTAGCTTTTGTGCGTAACATTAAGCAAATCTATCAAAGTTCACAATGAGTAGCTAGTAAATAGTATATTGAAATCAGCAACTGTATTTGGCCCGATAAAATAATATAAAAATAGTCCGAATAATATTTTTTGTGTCTGATTCTAACGATGAAAAAATATAAATCATATTATATTTCGGGTTAAATAATCGGATCGTATAGCGTTACTCTATTAAAATTTTGGTGCAAATTATATACTATCATCGAGGGTCAACTATAAAAAAAATTGGACAAGCAGTATACATGTGTAGGACACATGTAACGATTAAATTACGGATTCATTCATTATATTTGATCTTGAAGCAATTCAACTATCTTTTTGTAAGTCCATTTTTAAAACAACAAAAGTCGAGATTGTTACGTTAATGCAAACTCGTTCTATCCACTCCCTTCTTCACCAACCAATTTAATTTAATAGAAAAATCTCAAAGACTTCATCATTTAGTAAATTGAAGTTATTTTTATGATAACTACTAAATATATAATAACTACTAAAATAAAAAATAATTTGAATATTAAAATGAATCAATTAGTGACTTGATTAAGTATAGAGCCAATTCGTTTGTAGTAGACAAGGAAGAACGTGAATACTTTCTAAATCTAAATAAATAAGAGAGTTAATTCCTCTCATATATATTTATTAAAAGAATCATCAGAACAATACTTGCTAAATTTAGTAAACGAATTTCTAATTGGAATTTTTGTCTTAACAAAGTTAATATTATATATTTAGTGTTTAATGGAATTAGACCTCTCCATTTTTATAGCATGTTAATTCAATTCACATATAGAATTCATGGCTATGATGATGGAGTACTATATTTTATTTGCAAATAACTGCACTTTCTTCATTCAAATTGAGCATTTTTTTTTTTGGTGGATAAAAATTGAGATTGTTTCTATTTTATAGAATTCTATTGTGCAATTAGTCATAATATTATAGGCAGCTAGTCGCGTCTTTCAAAAACAATTACGTCAATAGTGATGATTCTTTTAATCTTGAATAATATAAAATTCTTAATTGAAAAATGGATTAATCAACATGATAATTCCCTCAAGGTTGGATATCCCTTTCTTTTCCCCTCTCAAAGTATCTCAAAATATCACTAATTTATATAAAAAAGGATTAATTGTAGCTTTATCGTCTAAAATAAATCAACTTACAGATAAATTTGTCACTTGATAATTTTAAAAATAAACTATCTTATTGAGCACAAATGTATAATAATACATACATGTGGATTGAGAGGTCAATGCATTGGTCTGTAACGGCAAACTAACGTCTGTTAGATCCGCTCGGGCCAGTTGGCGGATCCGATGCCCCGTTAGAAAGTTTGCCCTTCTTCACAGGGTTTCACGTAAATCCTAGCCTTTTCCCGCTCGTGAATCGCCACTCCAACGCAACAACTTATTTGGACCCATTTAGAGCATGCCACATTTCAATATAGTAAATTCTGCACACGTGGTGACCGACCAAAGCCATCATTCGATGTCCTTCAGTTTTGGCGAACCACCAAGATGATGGAAATTGATACGAGCTTACCCGCCAAGCCGCCGGGGGTGGATGCCAGTGTGGCGTACGGCTTATCGGAAAGACCACATATCTCGAGGCATTCCAAGAAGCTCGCCCGCAGAGCCATCGTGATTCGTGACCGCCAGTCCGTCGGCTATCAGAGCAAAATACGATCGTGATTCGTGACCGTCATTTTATACTGGTGGCAACTATAAGGATCGCGTGTCCGCAGCAGGTGCCCTGTCAACTGGCACCGCTAAAGTTTGACTACCAAACACACATTCACAATGGTAAAATCAAACAAGCCCAAGGGTAGCATAGTCATTTGCTTTAACAAATGTGGGATGTATTATTTCTGGGTTCTGGCGAAACTGGCTATATCTTGCTGCTAATAAATTCGATGGCAGTTAATGTAAGATGTAAATTAATTCGCTCGAAACGCCTGGATGACGAAGATACCCCGCACTGTAAGCAGAACATTCGTATCATAATAAGGGCAGAGATGTCAAAAGAAAAATTGACGGGAGCGATTAGCCGTTGTCAGATGAGGGAGCCAGCTGGCGCCTAGAAGATCGCTTCAGTTGCTGGTGGTTTTTAATTTTCTGGAACTCGCCTGTTTCTTAAATAATATTTTGGTTACCAATTAAATTAAATGGCTCACCCAACAATTTCGGTTCCTTATTTTAATATTCCTTATAACTATGATTATTACTCTAAAAGCTAGTAGTAGGAGGAAGAAGAGAATATTAGGAGGCCGATTGGATAAAGTTAACTCCAATCCGACGCTGCTCCCCTTAGCTGCTGCTGCTGCCGCTGCCACTCCCTGTCTTCTCTCCATCGTCTGAGAGGGAGTTGGAGACGAAGAAGGAACAGAAAAGTGTAGATTTGTACGTTGTATAATATTATAACGAAATTGGGTTGCAGCTGATCCTTTCCTGGCGAGGTTTATGGATTCGCGCCCGCTTTATCCATGATGAGAGATCGCTTGGGTGCGAAGACATTCGTGATCGGATTGCTCGCTTAGACTGATTATTCTGATTCTTATCTTTCTCACGCCGCTGCTGTTGTTTTTCCGATCCGAGGCGCTGGCGGGGGTGAAAGGATCAACACAGGCGGTCTTGGTCTTGGTCTTCTCTGCCCTCGCCCGCCTCGCAGACCTCCTCGCCTTCCAAACCCGTCACCGACGCCGCCGGAGGGCACTCGTCAGAGTCGGCAAGATGCTGTGGATCATGAAAGTCTCCGGCTTCTTCTCCGCCGTCATGGTGATCGTCGTCCTCTCCCCGTCTCTCCAATCATTTCCCCCCGCGGAGGCCATCAGATCCTCTCATTTCGATTCCTACCTCCGATTTCCCAGCCAGATCGGCGGCGACGATCTCCAAAGCAGACACTGGTTCCGCCAGGCCCCGTTATTCCGCAATGCCGACGACTGCCCAGCAGCCCGTGCGATCAACGATACGGTTTGCGACCCCTCGCTGGTCCACATCGCGATCACGCTCGACGTCGAGTACCTACGTGGCTCGATCGCCGCCGTCCATTCGGTTCTGCAGCACGCGCAGTGCCCGGAGAACGTGTTCTTCCACTTCGTTGTTTCCCAGACAGGTCTTGAGGGCTTGGTTCGATCCGCATTCCCCCAGCTCCGCTTCAAGGTTTATTTCTTCGACCCGGACCGGGTCCGCGGGCTTATCTCCACCGCGGTTCGGTCCGCGCTCGAGCAGCCTCTCAACTACGCCCGCAACTACCTCGCCGACCTTCTAGAACCCTGCGTGCGTCGCGTCATCTACCTAGACTCTGATCTCGTTGTCGTCGACGACGTCGGCAAGCTGTGGCGCACGCGCCTCGGCGACCGCACCGTGGGGGCTCCAGAGTACTGCCATGCAAATTTCTCCAAATATTTCACCACTCGGTTCTGGTCCGACCCAACTCTCTCCTCAACTTTCGGGGGCCGTCGGCCGTGCTACTTTAACACGGGCGTGATGGTGCTCGATTTGGCACGGTGGCGAAGGTCGGGATGCACCCGACGGATCGAAAGGTGGATGGAAGTGCAGAAGGCGGACAGGATCTACGAGCTGGGCTCGCTGCCGCCGTTCCTTCTGGTATTCGCAGGACACGTAGCGCCCATCGAGCACAGGTGGAATCAACACGGGTTGGGAGGGGATAACGTCAAGGGTAGCTGCCGGGATCTTCATCCCGGCCCGGTGAGTTTACTCCACTGGAGCGGCAGCGGCAAGCCTTGGGTTCGACTTCACTCCGACAGCCCGTGCCCGCTCGACGCTCTGTGGGCTCCATACGATCTGTACGGTCCGTCGCCATGATCACCAATACTTGGTACCTGTATCTCCTTCCCCACTCGCCGCCGTCCGCTGCTCTATTTTCTTTCCATTTTCTTCCTTCTATTTTTTTTACCTTCTTTTTTTTGTTTTTTACGGTTTTGTGGCTTCGCCATTATTACTTGCTACTATGTTCTTGGCTTCTCCCTTTTTTTTGGTTATCGTTTTTTTAAAAAGAGGCGATTTGTATTCTATTATATTGTTCTTGCCTCCACAAATAAGAACAGATAATACTCTATTTTGTTTTTACTCGCAGAATTATCCACTCATTACTTTTTATTTGCATGTTTTTGATATTTACTTCTACAACAACAAACCAGGGGCATAATTGTTATCACTCGGACGGCATCCAGTCAAGCTGGTTTTGATGCTTTCAAGGGTTTTGTATAGTGAGTTGGACAGGGCATAAACGTCCGTTCGTACTGGTAATTAAGTTAACAGTAGATGGTTCTGGGATTGAGCCCCACGACTTAATTCGATTATGATCTGCTAAACATGAGTTGGTGAGTCCAGATAATGCCAAGAATCACTTGTTTAATTCAAAGGTGCAGGAATAACCCTGGTGTTGCTTCGCTGGCGTGGCTTGGCTTCGGCTGCGGTGTCGGACTTGTGAACTACCTCCCACCTCCTCTCAATTAAATTGAAATATTCAATTTCTTATTGTTATTGTCATCATCAGTAGATATTATAATATTTAAAATTAAATAAAGCTAGGGCTATTTTGTGACGAAGATTGTGCTTATATCTGCTTTAATTGCACTACACTCTCTTTGTTTTGTTGCATATACTCAAGAGAAAAGGATGGCTTTTTGCATTATTAAGCTGGGGCCCGAGCCCTCGCTTTCGTTGTTGCGAGCACTTACAAATTCTTGGTCGCGACGGAAGCTGGACACGAACCCCCTCCGACCTTCCATGCTCTTACTGAGGATTCTCGTGATTGCGACCCCGCATCCGTTGAGGTTTACTTTTATCCTTTTTAATTTAATTAACTTTTCTTTATATTGCTTTTTGCTCCATACTAATCTTAAAATATTATCAACTTTGTTAACTTTATTTTAGAGTAGTAGGTTAAGTAAGTTTATTATTGCCTCTCGAATATCCAATCTCATCTCAGCAAATACTTAGAAGTTTTACCACGTCAGAAATCAACCCCCCTGTTTTGAGATTGTAGCCGCATCCTATATCACCTCAGAAATTTTCAACGTCCCATGTTAGTCTCTTCTACGATCCTTCATATAATCCAAGGGGTTTGATTAATCTAAACCCTGCTTTGCTTTTTCTCCCAAATCACTTCATGTTTTTAGCACGCCAGTAAAAGCAGGAGTGGCTAATCTAGAAGAACTTTTCAAAGGGGCCTGATTTATCATTATTCCTATAATCTAACGTTATTCTCCATTGTTATTTTCTGGGTTTATTATCAAGTGAAGCATTATACTCTGTTGTAGATTGTTCAAGGAACAATATTACAACACTAAAAAAACTCTCCACCACGCCTGATACTATTTAAACTGATAAATGGCCTACTAGGGGTCGATGGCACATTAGAAATTTTAGGGTCAATATCGATCAGCGTTAGTCGAATTGGTTAATGAAAATAGATCTTATGAGGCAGGCGATCGCAGTCTGCCGCCTGTGAAGTGTAGATAGGGAGTTTGAATCCGACAAGTGCTGGTTGGGAAGGGCTGTTCCATTCAGTTTTCCGTCAAATAGATTATCAAGTTTGATAATCACATTCTAAAAATAAAAAGAAAAAAATAAATTTGAAGGTCATATGTGTATTTAAGTTTAGATACAGGAACTGACATTATATATCTGTCTTAAGACTAGATTTCTGAACTAACTTCATTAATAACACTACAGGTTATTTTGTGGTGTTAGTGGATATAAAAGACTCTCTTTTTTTATTTTGTTTAATTGAATTAAACAATGTCTAGAAAAGAATATGGGGCTGTATGTTCATATGCATCACTAGAATAATTTAATTTACAGTATGGGAAGCATGAAAACGGTCCATTAGATGCTCTGTCTGACATTTTTGTGGAATTGGGTCCCAAATATAAACATTGACTCATTGTAGTCCTTTGGCCACAGCATTGACCCTTTATGTTCCATTTAATTCCCTGTTATGTTATTGGAACACAAAATATGTCCCACCATTTTTATTGGTTGTACTGAAATTAGAAAAGAGCACTTCTACTTTAGCATAAAGTGCTCGTGAAAATTACTCAGCCATGTCATGTATATACGATGCTTATGTTTTTGAAAGTATACGATCCAATTTTTAAAAATGCCCGTGAAGTATACGATCGAATTTTAAAAATGCCCGTGAAGTTTAAAAATATAGCAAGTAAATAAGACAGCACAAGATTGCTTTCATATTTTATTTTAGGACTTTGCTATGCACCTCTAAGAAACCACACATACTGACGTGACACAATTAAGACCACACATCACGATCGGTATATATGTAATTTTAATATTTCTTGCGGATTACGAAAAATTTGTGTGGATCACAAAGTGCGTGTGTGGTTGAGATTGATTGTGTATAGTTTATTGTGGGCGAGTAGTTTTTTTTTTTAATTTTATTGACGTAGTTACGTAGACAGTATAGGGCTGGTAAGTAGTCGTACACCTACACCCAAGTTTGATAATAAGAAGCATATGAACCGCGAGGATTGACAAGTCAAAATTTGAGTTGGTCAACGCTGTCCGTTGGAGGGTTGAGATCCAAGGGCCCATCTTGATAGCTTCTCTGATTGCAGCGTATTGCATACAAGCATCCACCACTTTGTTTTCTTCTTCTTTTTTTTTTGTACTTTATTTTTCTCGGTTGTATTTATTTTCTTTTTTTATCGATTCAAACTGAAACATGTGCTTAAGAATCATAATTATCTTCCTGTTGGGTATTTTAATGGTGTTAAACTAAGTTAGTACGGTTTACGTCGTTGTCTATGGACGTATTTGGTTCCTACGGATCCAATCAAACCTAATTCGGATTCGGTTGTGCTTACTTCAGGATTCAGGTCGAGCTCAGATTTGTTATACATCTTTTACTGGGTTGGCTAGGATCACAACCACTTACGATGTAGGGTAGGTTAGGTTTAAATCTCCGTATTACCAAACTTCTCTCTCTCTCTCTCTCTCTCTCTCTCTCTCTCTCTCTAAAAAGAGGGAATACAAGTTCCTACTCCTTATTTTGTTTTCAATTGAAAAAATGAAGGAAATAGACCGAATGCCATGTTCTATGAACTTTCTATATAAAAAGAATTGGACTATTCTTCGGGCAACACAATAGTATGCAGAAGAAATTAGATCTCGCCGAATGCTCAGCAATCGTGAAATTTATTTTTATTTTTGTCCGTAATCAACTTTTGGGGTCGGTGGTCTACGTACCATTATCATTCATGAGTTCGAGTACTGCCGTTGAAATGCAGGTTAGAATTCTTTTCAAATTTTCAAAAAAGTTTTTTAGAAATTGTGATAGGTATAAATATATACTCAATAGTATCTAGGAATAACATACGTTCAAATTTTGATTCCTGATTACAATCTAATGGACCGTTACTAAAAATTTAAGGTGCAATGAAATAATCTAATATATGTCGCATTAGAGTTTCATTTTTTTATCTAAAAATATTTTTAGTTTTATTATAAATTTCTCATTATATGACAGTGTGAACCTCAAACAAGAGTAATGGGCATGTTTCACATTAAGCCAAATCTTGAGAAATACCATTCTAAAATATCACCAGTGAAGGTGACTAATTAACCACCAAATGTTACAGCAACACTTGTCAAAAAGCTAATCGGGTATGTACTCCCCAAAATCACCCAAACTTAACCGGAGATAAGGCTTTTTACATATCAACCCATCCAATTTTTAAAACGCGCAAATCAGCCTCTAAACATATATTTTCGGAGGCTGATTTACACGTTTTCAAAATAGGAGGGTGATTTGCAATTATCCGTATTTCTTAAACTTATTACTATACATTATGTAATCTGTTGTATAAGTCTCTCTGGGAGTGGTAGGCTAGACTTATTTTGTGGGACTTAATTCAAGGATCATATCTTTCTATGTTCCACTTGCAACGCAGTCATATTTTTCTCCGACTAGGTAAATTTCAATACCGCGCTATGTTTTATTAATACAGAATAAATAAATTTCTTTATAATTTTATAAATGACGCTTGCGAAACTCAACTCCTCCATTTAAATGTAGAAGCATTGCCATCCGTCCTGAGCTCCCTGTATTAAATGTTAAATGCCTAATAACCTGTTATGCATGATTTAACAGCTCGATCTGAAAATAGCCTTGGCAAACTAACATCTCAGCCGTTGATCTCCTTGATTTAACAGCTGAGATTTAATTTTACACTAAATAGAATAACGATTCACGCCATTAAGTATTTAACGGTACCGTTAAGTGTAAAAATTAAATCTCAGCTGTTAGAGCAAGAAGATTAACAGTTCAGATGTTAGCTTACTAAGACTATTCTAAGGTCGAGCTGAGAATACTCTCTCTCTCTCTCTCTCTCTCTCTCTCTCTCTCTGCTAAGATAACTAACTCCGCAATGCAGCATTATGAGTAATATTATAAAAAAAAGGTGATTAAGTTACAGCAAGAGTGCTTTCTGCTTTTGTTTCCAGATCTCTTAAATAGTTCTGCAAAAAGGCCAGCAGCTTCTGCCTCGCAGGACATGCATGGGAATCTCATGTGTTGAGTGTCTCTTCTGATAAATTTAATAATGCTGTTCGAAGTTCACATCAGAAGAAAAAGATAAACAATATTGAAGTATATTTCTCCTAGCTCTCTTTATTAATCACTGGGAGGGGCAGAGAGATCATGGCTTTGCCGTTTCGCAACACCAGATCCGGTTGGTACAGCTTATACCGGACAAATAGCTAAAATAATAAAAAATAGTAAGATCTTACCGGTCGATACAGCCACCGACACATATCGCATGTTTCTATTTCCCTATGGTATATACCACTTGGTATAAAATAGTTGAAGCCTGCATCATGTTAGCTTAGGAGATGCCACACATCAACGGAGCTGGCCTCATAATATGGGCCAAGGTTAGACAGGACCGACGCCGAGCAAGTACGAGGCCATACAAGTCTGATCAACCAATAAGGAAAAAATCAATCATTGTAACTACCGCAATGATCGTAAGACGTTACTTGATGTGATGAGGATGCACTGACCAGTAGTCTGTATCTTCGCCAAATCTGATATCTCTGTCTTTCCTAACGACCCATGTTGCTCAAAAAGCCTGTGCAATAGACCTAACTTTTTATGCTCAAGAGAGAGGTTGAAAGAATTAGTCCGAGGCACTGTGTGGGATAGGACTTTCGACTCTAAGAGATCGTGAATGAGCGTTGTACCCCGGTGCCTTTTACTCTTAGAGAAATTTTTTTCGATATTTTGCATATGATCCGTAGTTTTATCTCGGCCCAAACCAATATTTTCACGTACTCGTGTATCATGTAATTGTTTATTTACTTTTTAGCCATATCAGTATTAAAACTCTGATAGCATCGATTGAATACAAGCTCGATCACGTATACTGGTACTGAATTTGGGAACCTTGAGAGAGATAAAGACCAGAAAAAAGCAGGTGATTTAATAATAGCAACTGCAAACAAACTAACATCCTCTGCTGCAAAGCTCAAATATAACATAATAAAGGCCGTGCATAAAGATACCGGAAAGAAATAAAGCTCCTTGAGAATCCAATGCAAAGGGTGGACTCCTCATCACAAGATCTAAGAAAGTACTAAGTTTTTCTTTATTAAAAATTAAAAAAAAAAGTGTACCAGATTCATCTTTTCCTTTATAAAAAGGTTGTAAATCATAAACACTTTGATTTGCCTGAATTGATTCATGTATGTTGATGCACTCTATTTTAAAAAATGATAATATATACATATAAATTGGTATCACCATAATTTCAAAACCCGCATCCAATATTTGTTATATGTGCACATTTAGTCTTACTTTAGTAATATATGACAAATAAAATATTATATTTTATATAAAATTAAAAACATAAAAAGATTATATATATAATTCATGAGTGCAAAATTAGTATAGTGTTATTACCTGCTATTTTCACTCCATTAATTGTTCAATATGCGTTATTTAATATGTTTTTCTTAAAGTATAAGCTACGAATCACTACGCTTGGGCCGACTGTAATAAGTCTGTTCAAGCACTCGGCCTTATAATAAGATAATTAAATCCATGATGCATGTAGGCTAAATGGGGTAAATTACCTATTTGGTATCCCGACTTGTATCTATATTAACTTTTGGTACCCTATTTTGTAAACGCATCTCAGCGCATACCTCCAGCGAGAATTCGTGACAGCGCCGTTAACATGGATGACGTGTCAAAATGGGTTTTTTACTCGTTAATGTTTAGACCCTAAAAACACCAATTTAGAATCATATTTAGGAGAAACTTTGAACAGAAAAGTTGTAGATTTTGATGCGATCTACAACTTTTATGTTTAAAGTTTTTTCAAAAAATGCTTCGAAATGTGTGTTTTAAGGCTCCAAATTGTTAACGGATTTCAAAATCGACTTATTAACCCGGTACACTTTGAAGCCTCAAAACACTATTTTCAAGCATTTTTTAAAAAAACTTTAAGCATAAAACTTGTTGATCTTATCAAAATCAATAACTTTTATATTCAAACTTTCTACAAAAAATATTTCTAACTAGGTGTTTTGGGGTATGGAAGTGAATAAGTGAAAATTTAACTTGATAAAATTTGGAGCCTCATAACACCTAACTAGAAATACTTTTTAAAACAATTTTGAATATAAAAATTGTAGATCGTAATAAGATCTACAACTTTTATGTTTAAAGTTTTTTCAGAAAATGTTTGGAAATAGGTGTTTGAGGCTTCCAAATGTACCGGATTAATAAGTCGATTTTGAAATCCGTTAACAATTGGGAGCCTCAAAACACACATTTCGAAGCATTGTTTGAAAAAATTTTAAACATAAAACTTATAGATCTCATCCAAATCTACAACTTTTATGTTCAAAATTTTTCCTAAATATGCTTCTAAATTGGTGTTTTTGGGGCTTAAATGTTAACGGATAAAAAACCCGTTTTATCACGTCATCCATGTTAACGGCACCGTCACGGATTCTCGCTGGAGATATGCGCTGAGATGCGTTTACAAAATAGGGTACAAAATGTTAATATATGTACAAGTCGGGATACCAAATAGGTAATTTACCCGGCTAAATGCGATGCTTTTGGTTTTCAAATGTTTTATTATTTGTAAATATCTAAACAACAAATATAAGTATAGTTTAATTAAAAAGTAGACACTAAAATACAATTCAATATTAATAGATAAAATAATTTTAATATAATTACCCTAATTTAATGTCAAATAATCATAATTAGAAAAATTAAGTTTTTCATTAAACATTTATATTTTTCATTCTCCTATGTATCTATTAAATTAACTACTGAAAATACTGACCATCTCTCCACTCCACACATTAAATGACAACCAAAAAATTGATTTTTATTAATAATTTCATTCTTTTCTATACTCTGACTAAATTCGCTGTAACCAACAAGTCCTTATTAGTACACTTTCGAACTAATATATGATCAATAGCCAGAAAAGTGCTATGTTTCATAGCATATGTCTAATGAAAAGCCATAAAACATTATTTAATTCAAGAATAAAATGATATTAACTTCTCATTAAATAATTAGCTAAAAAGTACGACGCTTGGTTTGTTAAAATAATCCTTTGATTAATTTGACATGAGGAAGTATGACCGTTTTCCTCTTTTTAAAATAAGCAAAAGCACTTATATTTCTTACATAATGTATTGTCAATACTAAAATGTGGACCTTCTTTTATTTAAGATTTTTTGGAAAAAAATTATAATATATAATTGGTCCATTTTGTACGGTATAACACGTAAATATTTAATGGCACTCATCTCAATTCCACCTTTGGATATTCACATCCAATTTATATATTTATATATCGGACAGAAAAAATTATATATTCTTACTAGTGTTTGGACATTCCACAAATATATCTATTGGCCTACATCCTACATAATTAAAATTTTATGGACGTTGGAATTTTAATACGTGACCGGACGCTCACAAGGTGAGTGCCTTGGGCTGCCTGGCACGGGACAAATTGCGGACATTTTAACAAATATTTTGGTAACATAACAGGTTATATTTAGTGAGTGGAGATGATTTTGCTTTCAAAAGAGAGAATATGGATTAAGATGCAATATGGACAGCAAGACAAACTCATAATGGGCTAATTATGGGCTTACACCTGTGCACAGTTCTATCTTAAGGAATCGCCCTTGGACTTTCCTAGGCTTTCTTTTCTTTCTTTTTTTTTTAATTAGTCCACATGAATTCACCATCACATTATGGAAAAAGTTGAAGAAAATATGAGTATTTTTTTAACAGTCCTATTTCAAAAGAAAGAAATTACGACATACACAACAGTCAATATTAGCCCGCAATTTAACTTTTATAGTCATACTCAATTTACATGTTTGAGATGAATTTTACATTTCATTTTTTAATTCTCGCTATAAATATTATTTACCATAAAGCTAATTGAAAATATATCACAAACTGTTTGAAGTGGGCAGAAATAACTTTTAAAGCACAATCTCAACTATATGGAAAAAAATGCTATTTCCTACTACTACACCCACAGATCCATCAAAATCTAATAACTTGCATAATTAAAAAAAATAAAAATAATTTAGGAGTATTTTTTAGAATACTTTCAACATAAAAATTATAAATTTAAAAAAAAAAAATCTATAATTTTTATATTTAATATTTTTTTTTAAAATAAAACTCTAAATAGATATTTTGGACTTCCAATTTTAACTGGTTTCAAAAATAGTATTTAAGCTGCAAATCTGTTAAAATTTAAAATACCAAGATATATATTTTTTAAAAGAAAATGCTTAGAAATATTTCAAATAAATCGACGAAATTTTATATAAAATATCATGATACGTACAAGTTAAAAGGGCGGTCAGGATCTATAGCACAAGCGAATCGTTTACCACAGATGATGCGCTCTCCCTGGACAAGGTCGATTGACGGCGCCGACCCCTGCCTTCTCCGCTGTTTTCTCAGAACTTTCTCAGCATGTTTATTAATATAAATAAGTTAATTAGTTATGGAGTTTCACTTTCAACAAGAAGATACCACTTATACGCTTCATGTCGGTTTTGACTCTATCGCATGCGCCAACATCCCCTTCCGAAATGTTGCATGCAGAAAGATTGAATTTTTTAACACTTTCAGGGATTCAAATTCTCAAAACATACACCTTTTCTTTCTAGAACGAGAAAAAGATAGCTCCGTGTTACCCGCCAATGAAAACATATCCTGCTCATCCTTAAATCCAATGCAGAATACAAGAATGGGACCAACGGGAATGGAGTTATATACATACACAACAATCACGATAGAGAAGATCGTCGAGGCAACAACATCATAAAGGTAGAAAAGATCTTAAACCTCATGAACCAACCAACAAATAATTCGCTTGTCTGCATGAATAATATAAGACTACAATAAGCCTGTACAAGCAACTGAAATCTACTCAGGCTGGTTAATGGAGTTAGAAAAGACTCCCTTCAGGACACCGAAGCTGAGTATTTAGGGACTCCCTTTTCCTGAAACCCGAAATAACTATCACATCGAAGCTCAAACATTCCGTGTACCTCACACTCTTTTTAACTTAAACAAGATCTCTCTAATAAGGTTACCAAGAAAAGAGTCAAAATTTTGGGAGATGTTGTTTCCAGCAGAAGAGACCGCCATTGTAAATTTTGGAACTCCACGTCAAGAGAAGTCGTATAATGAAATTGCATGTTAATCATCTGAAGATTATACCTGTATGTTGTCTAAATGGTAGCCATCAAAGTTGAACTCGGAATCAACCAGTCCAACCCCTTCTTGCTGCTTCATTAAAAAAAAAATAGATTAGATTTCAACAAAAAGCGCTTCGGACATTTAATTTTATAGGTCTAGGTTTCTGAAATTCCAAAGAAATTCATAAGTCTACCACTCAGTAAGTGCAATAGGTAACTAATGCTAAGCTATAAGCAGGTACTACTCATAAACATGTCCTGGTAACATACTAGATACACTTAGGAGGTAGCTCTTCATTTAGAAAATAATAAAAAATAAAAGCATTATGATAGCCAAAAAATAAAAGCATTATGACCTCGATTTCATACTTTATAGACTGATTAATAGGTCATCAATTATCTTGAATTTAAAAATTTAAAAAAAAAAAAAAAAAAAAATTAAACCAAGGCACAGTAACTAGTTAACTACCTGACATTAAAAGCCACAAATTAGCATAAATGTATTGACACCATAAACTTTGTATGATTGATGAGTCACAGTTTCTGCTTAGTATTGCTCCTAGCTTAGAACTAGCATCTAGAAACATTTGCCACTAGATAAGCAAACTTTAGGTCGACCCAACACATGCTAAATGGCATTATATTTGCCAGTGACACAAATATATAGGATATTTAAATATAGATGTTTATCAAGAAATACGAACCTGTTTGCCAATGACACTCATAAGCTCATCTGGAAAAAAGGGCTCAGAAAATGGTATATCTTCGTACGTCAGTTCCGGCACGCTTTCGACCTTTAGTCTAGCAGAGTTTTCAAGAAGAGGAGTGCTATTTTGCTGGGAAATTAAACTCACTTTCCTCTGATCATCAAACACATTTGTAGCCGATATTTCACCTATTACTGTGCACGTATTTTGAGTACCCCCATCATTTAGAGCAGCAATTGGATCAATCTTTTGCTTGGGTCCAAGGTTTTTAACATCATCATAAGGGAGATTAACATTTTGCTGTTTCCAATCTTGGGTTTTGCCTAAATAATATCCACTCAACATATCATAACTAGAGGTCAAGTTGTTCGCACCATTGAAACCAATGGATTTAGCTTCTTGAGAAACATTTGTAGGAACAAGGTTTGATGGTCCACCGTTACTTACTATGGGATAGCAACTTCCAGCACTACTATTGAAGCTTGAATATGAAGTTTGAAAACTGGAAGGATACGAAGCCGTGAACAATGAATCAGATATGTTGGTTTGAACCACTTGCTGTTTTATGGTAGGTGGAAACCTTGGATCGCGTTCTGCAATTATATTCAATGAATTTCCGCTTGTTTGATGCTGTAGTAAATGATTTTGCGGTTGTGAAAGAGAAAACATTTGTCCCCTTGGATTCGTTTGCATTACTAAATGATGTTCGCTACCTGATTGCCTTGGTGCAGGTACACTATCAGACAAAGAAGATGATCCTTGGATAAAATGGGACCCCATATTCCCACATGACTGCAAAATTTGCTGTGATCGTCCGGCTTCTCTTGGTGCCATGGCTATAGCTGTCCCGGTTTGGAAGTTCATACGCCTGTTATTCCATTCTTGTCCCTGTACCGCCCCAGTTTTGGGTTGTGCATCGTAATTAAGGAAATTCATTTGATCAGCAATAGGCAAACCCATCCGGGTATTTGTTGATCTTCTAGAACCTCCTTGGTAAGCTGCCAAGCTCTGTGACGCAAGTTGACCTGAAACTGCAAAAGTCCGGAGATCTAACCCGTCAAGTGAAACCATCGCACTATATGATGATCTGTCGATGCACCCAGACGCATATCGTGTCTGTTATGATTCTGAGCTCTCTTGAGGTACAAACGGTATTTCTGAAACATTATTTTTCAAAACATCAACTTGGAAAAATAGGATGCAATATAGAAGAACGAATAGCGGAACTATGAACAGTCTTGGAGTATCAAGCAAATAGTTTCTTGATATATAAACTATTGTATACATTTTTCCAAAGTATCAACTTATTGCTCACAATCTACCGCATTCATATGCAATAGGTCACACTGGGATGCATGTACCACAGAGGCATACATAATTTGAGGTACACCGAAGAAGGTCAAATAGGGCGAGCTCAACGGTGCACTGGTAGGAGTTATCTCCTCCCAGAGCTGATGCGGGTTCGAATCCTGGCAAAGTTAAAAAGAAAACATCCTATGCTAGTAACGGTATCGATGAGTACACTGTAGCCCCCCTAGAACCTAGATAACGGGAGCCTCCAACAATCACTTCCCTTGGTCTATTTTACCTTCACAAATTAAATAATTACTACTCAACTTACATTGTGATCTACCCTATTAATCTTGAACAACGTAGTGTTTAATTGATATAGAAGGACTTAAGAACTACTTGCAACCATTTAAAATGTCGATGACTGTTTAGTGCAAAGTTCTTTCAAGATCAAACTCAAAAGATCTGCAATGACTGCTTTTCTCTCTAGGGAAATAGATGAAAAAACTATTGCAAGATGAAAAACTCAAAAGATCAAACTGATGTTGTACAAAGAATTCTATAACAGCCGTAAGTGGCTTTGTTATTTGAAAAGTAACATTCCATGACTTAAACAACAGATTCTTGCAAAATACAAAACAAAATTGCAATTCTGTGAAGCATGTGATCTAAGACAGAAAGGTACTAAAATATGACGATAACATTCAACCTTTAGAAGTTCGAGCAACAAATCTTTTATTTACAAACATTACATCGTTTCATTCGAAGGCCTTCAGGCGCTCATACTGAAGTTGTTGCTGATTTTCACTTCTATTCTAGCTCATTGGCAATTTGTTCCTGTGCGTTGGCCACTTGCATCATTCTCTTAAGACCTCGAATAGTTCCCATTAAGTCCAAAAATATCTTAACTGCTTCTCTAGATTTCATCCCCTTTTGGAGCCACTTCAACTATTTGAGATTTCGTTATCCTAATTTGCAGTTTTGCATATTAACAGACACCCACCAAATTTCACCCATGCTATAATTTATTTAGGTGCACAACATTAAATAAGATATCCGGTTCATATAATGATGCAAATACAGAAATTAAAGCTAGTTTCTATACTTACCTTTCAGACAAAAAAACTTAAAACTTCTATCCCACGTAATACATCTTACTGAAGTTTCAACTAAAACTTCTGCCAACTTCTCTACCATTTTGCATAACATATAAGCTATTAATTATTGACACTTTTAACAAGGTCAGTAAGTCCCTTTTCCACCAAATTTTGTACTTGGTCATACCATGTGGTAGGAATCATGTACTCTATTTGCATACTTTATAGTTTATACCTAGACAAGCTAACAACTAGCCTATTCTATAAGTAGAACAGTTTTTGCTTTATATTTCCATCTATAATGCCAATACACCAGATAACTTATAATCAACCATGCTAAAGCTCAAATATGCAAGTCCAGAAAA
The DNA here is from genome assembly GCA_002076135.1 of Xerophyta viscosa. Classification (NCBI taxonomy): domain Eukaryota; kingdom Viridiplantae; phylum Streptophyta; class Magnoliopsida; order Pandanales; family Velloziaceae; genus Xerophyta; species Xerophyta viscosa. The sequence goes on along the minus strand of MJHO01000182.1, from coordinate 207,674 downwards.
GCTGTGAAATTGCTTTTTATGTTCGAAAATTCCTCACCAATACATAGCATATCCATATTCCACCATTTCTCTTCTAGTGTCCTACCATTGGCAGCTACAACTTTCAATTTACAGATACACAAACTGATACTAACTAACGAATCAGCTTCAGTCAGCAGAAACACAACTCAGAAATTATAACATCCAAGATGGAGATCAAGCAGTCCATCATAGCAAAATAGACTTTTTAGTTTCAATAGATAAATAGGAAGCAAGAAATAAATAAAATGCTGCAACATAATTAGTAGCTAACTTATGGAGAACTTGTTTAAATACCTGGAGGTGACTGGCAACATTTTCTCTGGTGAGACCTGGAACGTTCATCAGCTCAAGAATTTTTTTTGGAACAGCCTCTGCATAATTCCACATAAACGAATTACTCTCAACGATATACAATATCTTCCGTTAGCATACCATGCAATCATTTATAGACATGACATACACCGGCTTCCAAAACTAAGAATAAATGGAGAAGAAATCTTACTGTCAACGCCAAGTTGGCTCACAGCAGCAACAAATTGCTGGTGCAGTTCAACAGACCAAACAACCCGAGGTTTCTTCATGGTTGATGCATCTTCCCGATCCTCTGTTTCGTCCTCTTCCTCCGTCTCATCCTTCCTCTTTTTAGCATTCTTCATACTAACCTCATTGCCAGAGGAAATGTTGTCATTTTCATCGGAGGATTTCCGCAGCCTTTCGTTTTCCTCTCCACTTGCTGACTGCTCACCATCCTTTTCTCTCGAGTCCACCATGAAATTCTTCTTCCTCCGTACCACGTGCTGCCATATAGTCTTCAACGCCTCTTTCGTAATGGGCTTGACAAGGTAATCACATGCACCATAATTAATTCCCCTCAATACGGTATCCGTTCCATCGTCGGCTGACATCACTGGGCATAAAACAATCACATTTACAACAGAGAATAAGCATAATATGATTTATTCTTCAAATTATTTTTCTAAAGAAGGTTAGAACTTACTGATAACTGGGAGGTCCATCTTCAAGCCGATATGCGCGAGAAGCTCGAAACCATCAATGTCAGGCATATGCACATCGCTCAATACAATATCAAATATCTTTTGTTGGAGCATATCAAGAGCTTGTCGTGCCCGAGAGCAAGATGTAACTGACCAATTATTAAGTAGATTACACAAATTTTGAAGTTATATTTGAGTAAAATTAGATGCACACAGTATACAGTTAGATGCACGAGATTTGCCTTGAGAATTAAAAGCGGACAAAGTAAAGAAACTTAGAAAGACTAGTTATAAGGAAAAAAGCACGATGATCATATCAATCAGTCCTTTAATGCTTTTGGAATTTTAATATCTTCTACTCGTCCTTTCTGGTTTCTGAGGAAAGATCTAACAGTTACAAGGAGAACTTTCAAAACTAAGCTGGGCTGCAAACAATTCAATCTTATACAGAAAATTTTCAGAAGATAAGATTTATGTACAATAAAAAGAAAAAAAAAAGGATCTCATCTAAGCTCTGACTATCAGTTCTAAAAACCAACTAATTTTTATCAAAACTTCAAATAATTAGAGGAACCACTAATTGAAAAAAAAAAAAAAAAAAAACTCCGCAAATGGAAAGGTTGGGAAAAACTCTTTCTGTCAGCTTCATTAATCAGTTAGTAGATATTTGATTCTCAAAGTTGAGAGAGCTGAGTGCACCCAACAACACACACACACATACACACAAAAGATAGCATCTAGAGGAAGAGGAAGTAGCGAATACCCCCATCAAACCCCTATCAATCAACTGTTACCAATCAAACACAAAATTTGCTAATCTCTATGAACCAGATAAGGGATTGAATATTCTAACAAATTCAAGCAGAGCAAGCAAGCTTACCTTCATACAAGCAATTCTGAAGCCTCTTTTCAAGGATCCTCAAGCAAGTTGGATCATCATCGACGACAAGCACGCGGAGGCCGACGGGAAACTGAGCTCCGCCAGCAGTGTTCCCTGCCGCGACAGCGGTAGCGGCTCTGCTTGTATCCATCATCAGAAACAGTAAATCTGCTGTGGCATTCAGAAGAATCAAGCAAACAGCTTCTGTAGGATCTGATAGAATTATACAATGGATTTGAGAAAGAACAAAGTGGAAGATGGTGGATCAAAGTGATGCTTTTTTGCTGGACTTAGTTTCTGTTTGATTCATCAGAACTTAGCTTCTGTTGTTTTCTTCTCCAACTTTCTCTTTCTCACCATCATATTATCTTTCCCCTCTCTCTCTCTCTCTCTCTCTCTCTCTCTCTCTCTTACTTTTTATGAAACAAGAACCATATGGAACGAGATTTATTTTATTTATTTATCCAAGAAATTAAAACTCTGGAGGAATTCCCTAAAAAACACCAAACAAAATATAAAAATTTTTAAAATTGAGGAGTAAAATAGGGATTGGGAGGATTGAGGAGAAGAAAAACGACGGACGCGAAGTGTTGTTTTGTGGGAGGAAAAGAACTCGGCGATGTCAACTGCTGTGTTGGTGAAGTCCAATATATAAAAAGGCGAGTTTTTCTTCACCGTGGGGGGACAGTACTACGTACGTGAAAAAACCCTAATAATTGTGGTACTCATCGTTGTCAAAATTGGAAATTCCAACAGTAATTGCACTAAATATTTTAAAATTACAGAATTTCTTAAGGCTTTGTTTTTTAGAAATAATTTATTCAACAATTCAGTCCAGTAGTAAAAACCAAACTCAAAAAATTTAAACTTTGAACAAAAAAAAAGAACATCATCTAAAATACAGTTTCTAGATTGTAGCGGTGCTCTTTTTTCATACTTTTTTTATAAATTATTTCAACAAAAATATTTCACCCAATTCTCATATGGTAATATTTAATATAATATACCGATAGTATTATTCCCTATACAAGTAGTTTTTTTTTTTATTAAATTTAGCTATAAAAGTGGGTTTTTTATAATTTAGCATCCACAATTTGAAGCATTTGGATTGTTTCTATTGAAATTACATATGACGTTAACGATAGAGGGGCTTTTATAATATAAAAGTCGAATATAATGACTTGCAATTAATTTTCATAATAATTATCTGTTTCCATTATGTTGAAATTGAAAACAGCAACCCACAAATCTAATTGTCAATTCGAGCCATTTGTAAGGCTTTGGGCAGCCAAGGTCCAAACCACTACTTAAATTGAATGGAGCTCAACGAAAAAAACCTTTTAGAGGATTCTATTTGAAATTAAAATTTTAATTTCGACTGAATTAGTTTTCTCCTTTATTTTTGAATTATGTACAACGTTTTACTTGTGGATTGATTTGGGAAGGGATAGATTTGCAGTTAATTACAAGGATTTGGTCAATAAGTACATACTATTATGACAATATAAATTTGAATATTATTACCAATTAGGTACACTATTGTAACGAATGGTACACATTATATCTGCACATCTTCTATTTTGGAATGCTAGTAAATAGTAATAATAATAATAATAATAATGACTAAATGGTATTAAATTACTCTCTTGATAAATTAAAGCAATATTAAGTTGATAAGGATAATTAAGCCTCTAATTTTAGGATAAACTTTGACATCTTATTATGAAAATTACTCCTCAACTTTTATGATATAACTTTTGTGCATTTTTGCGATCTCTCCTCCGACATTTGCAGGGACCGGTTTATTATCGTATTTATCTTTATGTGCTCGTATTTATTGTCATGTGCTTATTTCGTTTAGAAAATAATATACTGGATAGAAATATGAGAAATTACGAATCTCATTAGCTAACTTTTTTCCCCTGTACTCATCTTGGTTTTCTTGTCCCTCAAAAATGTGGTTTTTACAAAATTCATGTAAAAACAATTTTTCGCAACTCCGCATTTCTTGTATCGAATCACGTTGTATTATCTATCATAGGAGTGAATTTACTTCCATTTGTAAATCTAAATGCACATCAAGCTCTCATCTTCTACCTAGTTTTCACATATATACTTTATAATGTTTTCGTTCGTTTTTTTAAATTGGAAAACCTATGGAGGTCCTTCTAGAATGTTGGGGTTCGATAGATCAGAAAAATTAAGTGCCCTACTTCATAGAGAGTGAGACTTATTCTCCTATATGCGAAAGAAAAAATAGGGAGAAAAGAGAGTAAATAGTAAAAAAAAATGGTTTTTTATGTCCAAAATTAGCTTTAAAAATAAAAATTAGCTGGAAAAGAGCTATGAAATTGAGTCAACGGAATCCATATTTGGATCTCTCGCTTCTTTTGACGGTACAAACATAGAGATCCATTTCCAGACGCATTTAATAATTTGTACCGACAGCGCCGGATTCGGCGAGGACTCCTTTTGCCGTTTCCAGTTCCGTTTCCCTCCGTCAGTTTTGGTGCTCAAGCGCTGATGACGTGGCCGAGTTATTTGATTGTTCGGAAGAGAATTCATTTTGCAAATACAGGAATTTAAAATCTATTTTGCCAAAATCCGACACTAACTATTTCAGGTCACAGTCGTCTGACAAGTATCCATTATAATTAATGGTCACTTTATTGATGATCATATTTCTTAGTAGTAGCATTAAATGCTACATAAAGTGGCTAGTAAAATATTTTTATTGAATATTAATTAGTAAAATTAGATTATGAAAATGACATAGTAAGACTTGTGAATAATACATTTGAGTCTTTGAGATTCGAATTATAGTAAATACTGGCCAGAGGAACTATTTTTACGCTTAATTTTTTATCGAAATATATGATATAAACTATATTCGGAGGTCAAATACCCAATAAACAAATATTGCCATTGAATAATATCAGAGAAACCCAACACATTTTTCAACATTTAAAAAAAAATTATAATGTTCACAGTGATTGGTTTATTATTACAAACAGCTAGTTTAGTATTATTAGTATTTGGATTGAAATGTTCATATTGAAGTGTCCTAAATAAACTATCTTAATATTCTCGTAAGCTGAAAAGTGTTCTAAACAAAATAAAAATATGTTTTGAAAAACTATTTTAGTGGTGTAGAAAAATATCTTGAAAGGCTACTTTTTTGGTTCCCGTAAATCCGTAAGGATAATGGGTGTTTTTTTTTTTAGTTTTAACAGTCGAGTTCAATTTTTATTATATATTTGGACCAAAAATTGAACGTTAATGGTAAATCTTCCTAATCAGATGTTCATTTATTCAAGTTCTAGAAAGAAGGATTTTTTTTAACAAAATCCCTAGATTAGTCTTAACATGCAAATTCGTTTAATTATTCTTCTGAGGATGGTGGACTTGCATCTCATACAATGACATCTCAAATTCCAATATGACAAATATCATCTACAAGCATGTAAAAAATATCTTATTTATATCTCATAAAAGAGTATATATACGTTCATACTTGCTTAAATTGAAAGGCCGAAACTCGATAAAGGGGATGAGTCGATACCACTGTAAATTTATGTATTAAGAATATTGCACAAAAAACAACAACAACCTAGTTTTGTGTTTAAATTCTGTCCTGAAGATGTTTTTACGTTTAAGTGCATACTATTGTGTCTTTAAAATTGTAACATAGTTTTGTGCTTAAATTGGCGAGACCTATTTCAAGATTGGTATGCTTCACAAATCAACCCGATGATCGGTTCTGGTCCGACACTTGACAGCATATTTTGCGAATACAATCTATTTGCAATGTGCCATGCATGTCTTGCTACAAGGATAGAAATCCACACACACTATATGACGAGTATGCAAACTTTACAAAGCTATTTTTTACTGTCCAACCTACCAAGATATATGGACAAAAAATTGACTTCATTTTTAAATTTATTTTAATTAATACTTAGACTTGTTAAAATTAAGGGATAATTATAATAATGTCATCCTAAAACTAAATTTTTCGATGTATTTTTCATTTTCGGAGGTAAAACAAGCAAACTGAAATGTAATTACCTCTAAAATTAATAACTATAGCTAAAAGCTCTAGAGGTGTATGCTTCTCACTTGGTGAAGTAATGCACGAAAAATAGGATCTCACTTGCACCGTGCGTTTCCCATAGATAAATTAGGCTACCAAATGTGGATATAATAACGTACTTCTTCTAAATAAGAGTCGGTAAAATAATAACGTACTTCTTCTAAATAAGAGTTAGAATAATGTTGTTTAAATCCTTTCCTAGTCCTAATTTTGTACTTTTCATTTTAGCTTCTCTCTTAAAAATCATACTATATATTTTGATCATTATATTAATTTTATATCTTATAGTTTTTAAAAAAAATATTTTTAACTAAATATTTTAAATTTTTGAAATATTAATGAGTTTAGAATTTAATTCGGTAATTCACTAAAATTTTGAATATTCAAAATATATATTTAGAAAAAAAAATTTAAAAACAATTTAAATATAAACATTATAAATATTTATTTAATTTTTTTTAAAAGTAGTAATATAATAATTAAAATGTAATAATATGAAAAGGACTAAATAAAAATAGTCTTAAAGTATAAAAACCGATTCGGACATATTCTGCCCTTTTTACAGAAAGGAAACGACTCATATGTTTAGTAAGGAGGGAAACGCGTTTCTATTGAGACAGACAGCAATGATAAACCCCACCACCACCACCCATCTGCTCTCCAGCCTCCACATACACATCATCTGCGTCGATCGTGGTGCTTTCTCTCTGCTTCCTGGAAGGTCCCAACTCCGATCCACGTGGCAACATCTTAGCTGCTCTTACTTTCGCTAGAGGAATCTGACGGTCCCCATCGCCCCTCAACTGTTGCCGTTTGTCTTGTTTCTGCCGTATGCTATTCAGCGTGGTGAATGCTTTTGAGGGAGCGAATCTGACATCAGAATATGTGCGGCTGCTGTATTCACACAGTACGCTTCAGATCACATGTGATCCGGGTTGCATCGTACGACTGTAGTACCTGCACTATATGGCTGCCACGTGTCATTTGATTTTATGTAATATAATTAGAAAAAATACCAAATCAGCCCTCATTTTTAATTCCAATATTATATCAGCCCTCCTCTTCAAAACAGCCCAAATCAGACCCCTATTCACTATTTATCTTTTTTTTGGGACAAAATTGTCCTTTTATTGTCGACACCGAGATCACCTATTTAGAAGCATTTTTTAAAAACTGTTGAACATGAAAGTTGTAGATCTCATGTTTAAACTTTTTCCAAAAAATGTTTTTAGGTAGGTATTTTCGATGTCCGAACTATTTGTAGCAATTTCGAATCGGGTCGGGTCGACCCGTTATGCTTCCGACCTCAAAAACATAACTTTTGAAGTATTTTTTTGAAAAATTTTTAACATAAAAGTTGTAGTTCTTGCCGAGATCTACAACTTTCATGTTTAAAGTTTTTTCCGAGATCGCTTCTAAATGAATGATATCGGTATCTGAAGTGTTAACGGGTATAGGGACAATTTCGTCCAAAAAAAACCCCAAACAGTAACCAGGGGCTGATTCGACCTAAATTTGAAATGGGGGGCTGATTTGGGATGTTTTCAACAGTTGAGGGGCTGATATGGTAGTATCCCATGTAATTACTAGGGCCATGTTTGGATTGGGGGTAGGGGTAACGATTACCCGGATAATGATTACCACTTGGGTAGTGGTATTCATTACCCGGGTAATTGTTACGGCGTTTGTAGATTATGCAATGCAAGTGCTCTCGACTGCATGTTTTCCAGGAGGGTGAGCATCATGTTTATCATGTCATTGCAGTAAAAGAATATTTCCTCAATCATGGAATGAAAATAATAAAATGTGAACCGCACCTGCAAAGAAAGATAATCAGAAACTAATCTTAGATGTTTTAAACTTCTACTTCCAACTGAGATTATTTGAAAAAATAAAAAAAAAGATTGCACATTCGCAACCAATAACATTATAAGTGGATTTCAAAAAATTCTGAAAATAAAAAGCAAATATCGTTCAAAAGTTCTGAGTTAGTAATATAATTAACTTTTCATTTACAAATTCACTGGAGTGAAACTTCAGTAATCAAATTCTTAATCTTCTAGTAACCATTTCAACAAACACGTTATACGCATATAATGCAATCAGATTTAATTAGACCCCAACATATCAACGTTTAAAGCCATACAAACATAATTAGAACTTTATGATCACTAACAATCACCATGATGAAGTTTTTTATATGTATTAAAACTCCATAGATTGCAATTGACATTAAACCATATATCAAATCATAACCTGTTGAGCTCGGATCTAATTTAACGCATTAACAGAGATGAGATAGGCTTTGTGTCAATAGAAACCAACTTAGGAATTGAAGATAACAATGAACAAATTAAGAAAGAAAGCATGAAGAAGAAACCAAGCTCCACCTTGAGCTCGAGTAATGGAGGCCGCGAGTGGAAATGGGCGGCGGCTAGTGGTGGTGAGCTCAAGCAGTGGAGGCTCTCGGACGGCATCGAGGCTGAGCCACCGCCGGATAGTAAGGATGGAGATATATGATGAGGCGGAGGTCGGAGAGGACGTGGAGGTGGAAGCACAGCAGCGGAGGCGGTGAAGGTGGAGCGGAGGAGATCAACGAGGAGAGGGTGCGGCCGGCAGTGAGATCGATGGCGGAGAAGATCACGGGGCCAGCGAGGGAGATCTGCGTACCGATTTACCTCCCATTGGGGGTAAATATTTTCGGCGTGTAATACTTACCCGTGAACCAAACGGGGGTAAGTGGGTGGTAATCATTACTCGGATAACGATTACCACCCACTTACCTCCATACCAAACACGCCCTAGGTGTATTTAGGGGAGCCGGCTCTCGCTAACGCACCAGGGTGTAGGAACGGCAGCAGTAGAGATCGCGTCACGTCAATATATACAGATCATAAAATATTAAATAAAATTTTTATTCGTTTATTTAATATATTTTTATGTATTTTTAAAAAAAATTTGAACTACAAAAAAAGAAAAAGTTAGATATACTTCATGTTACTAAATAGTCGTACATATCACCCCCTAAGACTAAAATGATGTTTAAAAATAAGGAAAAGATTTATAACAACTTTGAGAAGCCGGACTGATATGTAGTTATTCCTTACGAAATGAATTCTTAGTTATCAAACATTTTAAGTTTTTCTTACATTATATATGTGCCTCACTTCTAATTATATCGATGGTTTTGGCTCACAATGTTAGCATCATAGTTGTAAAGTTTGGCAACTAATTCGTCGTTGTCCATTTTTGAACCCGTATTCATTTGTATCCGTCGGTATCAATCGATAATATCAACCTCATTTTAGAAACCTGTATTCATTTGTATCCGTCGGTATCAATCGATAATATCAACCCATTTTAGAACACCCACGGTATATACAAATATCCATGACAACACAAACACCTACGCCCTCCGTTCACCCACGAGCAAGGTGGATATTTGTGAGTGTTCGGAGGTGATTGGGGGTGTTTACGAATGTTCGCATGTACTTCTATTTTTTTTGGAATAAAAAATTTAATAGCATTTTAGTTATGTCAGAGAGTAAAGAAAAAGTACATTTTGGCCGAAAGATATTAAAAACACAAAAAGACTAAATCGAAGTAAGGAAGTTATAAAAGAAAAATCGCCCTTCAAAATATAAACATACGAGTAATTGGGTGTATATAATGTTAAAACTATTTTTCAAAAAAAAAAAAAAAAGTTGAACATTTGGGCAATATGTATTGATTCAAAAAGTTTAGGTCAGGTTCGCATTTACGGGTTGACCCAACTAACCTGACTTAAGTAAGATATTATATGTCTATTATATATTCATTATTAAAATAATAATAATAATAACAACAATCGAGTTGAGTTGGTTTGGATTAATCAGATCATATTCAGATCGATTGCTTCTGGTTGGGTGAAATTTTTATTATCTTTGTGTTTTAATAGATTATCTGGTTAGTCGTGTCTGGTGATCCACGTAAATTTATGTCGAGTCCGATTGACTGGTTGAAATGTGATTTCAGGTTAGATCGAGCTCGGTTTGGCCCATTCATAAGCTATCGGAATATTAATACGGTCCGAAGGACGACAATCCCATATTGCCACCCCTACTGTTGGTAGAAACAAATAATTCCAGTTTACCAAATGCTGATTGAAATTTAGATCTCTTTAATTACATGCTGCTACCAATTTGGACATTATTTTTTTGTTTTTTTTTTTTTTTTTTTTTTGATTATCAAGTAAAACCTTGCATGTAAAATGTCTATTTTTTTGTGTAACTGTCATACAGGTAGTCCACGAATCAATCAATTTGAAAACTAATTTTAAGAACGCTCATTATATATATGGACTTTTCAAGTATTACTTAAATACAAATAAGCTAAAAAAAGGCATTATATAACCTCACGTCAGATCTATAGTTTGCGTCTATAAACTGTTGATGTATCTATCATTTATTTAATATAATTACTTACTTGGCTATCAATTATTCTATTGACTGTTGATATGATTACCATCGGGCCAGCAACCTCTGAAATTAGCGATGGCCACGTCAGCAACTTAAACGATGTAAATCACATATCTAACAGCTAAGGTTAGTGAAAATTTTCTTTAGATTTAGGCTTACCGCGGTAATATATTTTTAATTTTAAGTTTAAGGTTAAACAATCAATTTTTAGTAAAATTCAATAATTTAATTTTACAATATTATATAGAGATATATGGTGGCTGAGTTGGCACACTATCAAATCACTGAATGACCAATCAGATGGGCTGATATACATCTAAGTTAGCCTACAACAGCCCAATGCGAAAGCAACCGTGTCATGCAAACACAGGATTATCCGATCATCATCTAATCTGATTTAAGACTCTCACCAGTTCGGCAAAAAAAATAAAAATAAAATAAAATAAAATACAATAAAGAAAACACACTGGAAAATGGAAATAAATTGTGAAAGTGGCGTCCCACTTCCTCCTCCCCATAAACACGCTATCCACATCATCACCCCAACAGCGACTGGTCCGCCGGCATCGATGATGCGGCAAAACAGCGACTGCTTGGGTGGTCCACACGTGTGGCTGTCTTATCTTCGACACGTGTCATCTTCCCTCCGGCCTGCTTGTCTTTTTCTTTTTTTCCAGACACTAACTCTTTTTCTAATTATTATTTTTTTTATCGTAGTTTTTGTATTATTTATGGTGGAGTTATGATGCAGCAAAGTAGTTCCTTTTAATATGAGTTGAATTTAGTTGTTGCGCATTAATTAATTGCTCTAAGTTTGAGATGAGCACGTGGTTGTTGCATGTGATCTCATCTGGGGCAGGATTTTCTTAATTGAACGATTGTGAGATTGAATGTTAAATTATATCCATTGGCATGATTATAGATTAACAAGTATAATAGTCTTTTTAAAAAAAAAAAAAAATAAAACTTCAAGTTTGTTCAACCAGAGAGACTATAAAAGAAATCTATTGATTGCCTTCCTCATCGCCGAATTATACAAGAATTAAAAAAATTGTCACCGTCAGAATCTAATTTCTGTTTGAATAGAAAAAATTCAGAATTATTTTCAATAAATTAATCGATCGAAGGTTTTACAAATATTTTAATTTGTGGCGGTTAGAGTATAAACCAAACAATTTTGAAATGTAATTTTAAATATTTTGACAAGCTTTGAAGAAACAATGAACTTTAAGGTACATTTTAGAAAACTTATTATGTAATATTGTAATTGGTCACTTAATCAAAAAGGCCTAAGAAAATGGGTTTTGAATACGCCCATGAACAATATATATTGGGTTACTTCTAAGAATTGGCCAATCTAGTGGGTTTCATGTGTTGTATATGTGTGGACCAGTTTGGATGGGTCTGTGGGCTTTAAGCGTTTGGGCCATGCATAGTAAAAATTCATTAAGTTATAAAAAGCCGGCGAACAAAACGATCTTAGGATTATGAATCGAACTATAAATAGACTCAAAACTTTTGTCTTTTGAGCAGAGCTTATGTTACGGCTCATGAGTGAGTTTGGTTAGAGTATCGATCTCATATGTTCGAGCATATAAAAAATATATATAGGATTATTTTTTGAAAAAAATTCGAATACAAAAGTTGTAAATTTAAATTAAAGTTATAACTTTCATATTTAAATTTTTTTCAAAAAATACTTTTAAATAGAAATTCTGGACATCCAAAATTTTAGCAGACTTAACAATATTCTTAAACTCGTTAACTTTGGAGTCTTAAAATATTTATTAGAAATATTTTTAAAAAATATTTTAACATAAAAAATATAAATTTTATCGAATTTTATAACTTTTACATTTAAATTTTTTCTAAAAAGTGATAATATATAAGTGTGTTATATGCGCTCGAGCGTACTGACCTATGGTATCACAATTCCTTCGTACATTTTTGACACGTTGAGTTGCACTAACTAGAACCAATCAAGAGCAACCCCTTTGTTCGGTAAAACTGTTGTTAACAAATCTCATATCCATTCAGGACCAGTCTCCATCCCTGCGGGTTTCTCATCCAGGATAAAGACGATCGGCGCGGGTTTCTCATCCCGGACCCCACAATGTTCAAACCCATACCCGTCAAGACGCGAGAAATTATCCACTGTCCCGCGGCCACAACCATCTTCCTGGCCCGGTGTGATCCGAAAACACTCGCGATTTGATTAGAACAGACCTGCAGATTATTTTCTTCGATTCAATCTGATCTTTGATCACTTCCACACGGTTCTTTTCCAATTGACTACAAATTCTTAGTTTAAGCATTTTGTCGAGCGCTTATCTTGTATCTCAATTACTTCCTCAGTTTGTTTTTGTTTTTCTTTTTTTTTGTTTTTATGTTGGGATATTTTGATTTGTGGCATTTATCGGAGATCCTTATGGTACATAATATTGAATTCTGACTAGTTATAGGTGCTGCTTTTATTTTCAAACATTTTGCATGACCATGTGGCATATCATAAGTTTGGTTATTTCGCTTTGATGTGTATTCCCACCCGCCTTAGATTTTCTTGACTTGGTAACGCATAAACCCCATTAAAGGTACAACTATGTTATTATATCTGTCTGTACTTGCGCTTTTCTGATGAAAGATGTCTCCTTTTGGTCTATCACATTTTTAAGGCTATGTATATTAGCATGCGACAATCCGAATAGTGGTAAATGTAAAGACATATGCATATTCGCATATATAGGCGGCGCCATACGTTTCTCTACTGTCTGAATTCTATGTTCCGGAATAATCGAGATGCTTCTTAAGGAGCTTCTTGTTGGGTAACAGATGAATCAAAGTACTCTATTGGAGTAATTCGAGAGTCATCGTGTGTTATCCGTAGCTTTTATGAACATTTCTATGTCTGTAATACAACATCCATCGATTGTGTATGGACTTACATTAGTTGTATATGTGTATAGACTTGTCATTCTTGTTATATAGTACTTGTCGTCTGTTGATGAGTATTAAGAGATAGTCAGCATTAGTTATTCTAAACTTGCTATTGTGCAAACAAATGTATGTAATAGGTAAAGGTCAAAGATGATGATGATGATGATTGGTTGTGGACTTTTACTATAACTGTACTTATATACATATTTCTTTTTAAAAACAACATAAATGTTGAATTAATTTAGTCACATTTAACATATACATATATATAAATATATCATGTGACAGACTAAACTGACAGCATAACCAAGACCGAGCTGATGCCGAACATTCCAACTGCACGTGTATGTCTTGACCAAGACCATAACTCGGAGATATCTTCACATCCACTTAATTGCCCCAAATGCTCTTTTCCGGGATTAGAGAGGGACCGGCCCACCACGCCAACCGCATAAGTGATCGCATTATATTAATTATAGGTTAATTTATTAGTTTTAACGCTGTTTTCTATCTTAACTCTTTAAGATGTATTTATGTATTTTCTTTTGTTGATCTTTACAAATGATGTCGCTTTGCTTATGAATATGTGATCAGCTACATCGATTTCTTAGGTCAAAGGCAATAGCTTCCTGCATCAAATCTTCTGGAAATACAAACAAATTCTCCAGTATAGAAGGCCTTTGTGGTTAGCAGTTTTGTTTTTGCAGACTTTGATGTAGTGTCTCTTTCTTTCAAGCAATGTCCTTAGTTGCTGTATGGGCGGGGAACTTTCATTACTTGAGAAAGACTCTCGGATGCCCTCGTCATGTCAAGTTACTCTATTGTTATCCTAAGTTGAAACTTAAGGAAGTCTCTGATACAAAAGGACTCGTCTTACGACCATTCTGCACACGAGCAAAACATGGGCATGACAAGTCTTATGCAAGCATTAACCCATGCAATATGGATCTGAGAATTTCTGAGAATATAGTTGGATCATCTATAAATTCGAGCAAGAATGAGCAAAAATATGAATTTGCCCGCGTGCAATGTTATGATATGCAACAAAAGATTCCTGAGAACAAACAGATTAACCGTCCTGCTACTTTTATTGCTATAGACATTGAAACGACAGGTTTCAGCCGTAAATCAGAGAGGATAATCGAGATTGCTCTTAGAGATCTTGTTGGTGGTAAAAATAGCACATTCCAAACCTTAGTAAGACCTCATAAATTTGTTCAAAATTCAAATATTCACGGAATCAGCTCATATATGGTCAACAAGCCTGAAGTTCCTCGGTATGTTTGTTTTAGACAGTTTTATGTCTCATCTTGCTTCCTTTTACTTATTAATCTGATAAAACTCTGGCATCTTCCTGATATGGGGCCTAATTGGCTTATGAAACATATATGCACGTTTACAACGTTCTAATGTTTCTCAACTCTCTTGAACATTCAAAATGGCAAATGCTGTACAGTTGTTTTCTGAGAAAGGTCATAACGTGCTTCTTCTGTATAAACAAGTCATTTTCTGATTTTTTTGGGTTTAGTTGGGAATATTTCACAATTTCATAGGAATAAAATGTTTTATGTCAAATTATAGAGGTCGTTTAATTTTCTCTGGAATGACAAGTCTTTCCGTAAAAAGAAAACAATTAATTGTAACTCATAAGTGACAAATGAGTATCTTCTATTATTCTGAATAAGAAGTGATAGGATGATAGCCAAAAAAAATTAGAAGAGTATAGTACATCCAAATGCTAGGCACTTTTGGAGTTTTACAAGCTTCAAATGCACAAAAGGAATGTCGTGAAATCTGAAGGGAAACCAAGCAGAGAGGACAAAAAGGGCCAAGTGCAACTCTCATCAATCTTTTTTTTTATTTTTTTTTTATTTTTTTATGTTACTATCGGAAAAAGAGGAGCATGATATCTTCATGGATCCAGTATAAGTTAGCTACCTAGAAAATTCTTGCTTGCTCTTTCTTCATGTTTTTCATTTGCTACATATAAGCTTCTCTATGTGTACTTGTTGCAGAACAGAGCCATCTCAGGCATAAATTCATGTTTACAGCAACCAATTTCAATAAATTAAGCAATATTGAAATGTAGTTAGATGTTCTACCATGCCCAGTAAATCAGGGAGTTATTTCTTACTTTGATGCTGTTGAAGGTTTTTGCAAAAGCTTGATTGCATGTTGATTTCTAAGGTGAACCTAAATGCTGCATACTTGACAGCTCTTAGATAAACACTACTGCCATAAGATCACATAACAAGTCAAAGATTTTAATGAAGACATTACAACGGAAAGCCAAGAACATGGGTCTCAAACTCACTTCTGTAGTAGGCTTACCTTGAAACTCAATTTATGGTTATATTTGTCTTATTGTACTTAGTACAGAGGAGTATGAAGGAAAAGTATTAACAAAATTGTTTGTTCCTAGACCTCTCCTCCATACTTCTAACTTCGAAGTATATTTTTTATTATTGTTTACTTTCTGCTCTTTGTAGGTTTGATGAACTTGTTCCAATCCTGATTCAGTTTGTGACGAGTCGTCAAATGAGTAACAAACCAGTTGTTTTCGTAGCTCACAATGGGCGTCGCTTTGACATTCCTTTCATCATAAGTGAATTTAAACGTTGTTCTGTGGAGATACCTTCAAACTGGCTGTTCCTTGACACACTTCCTATTGCACGGCAGTTGGTAAAGGAGGATGGTAATCTTATTTGTACTCCTATCGCTTTGACAATTTCTTCGAATATATTTCAAGGTGATAGCGTGAGATTCACATCAGATTAGGTCACAGTTGAGCTCTTTTTTTTTCTTAAGCTAGCCATGACTAATCTTATTAAGCTAGCCATGCCAATGTTCACGGTTAAGAGGCTTCCTTTGAGTGTTCTCGCTATCTTAATGTTTTCTGATGACCTGTACAGATTTATCTTTTAGATATTTTTAAAATCTCTTTTGTTTGCTTTTTTTTTTTTTTAAAAAAAATCCGGAGTTATGAAGGATCTTAATTTCTGGCAGCTGTGTTTAGCTTAAGTATAAATTCTATTATGCATGAATTTAATTCTTATGAACTGTTCAGTTCAATGTGTAACCTTTGTACCTAAAACTCTATGATTGGTATATGGATAGAGTTTCCCCAAGATGACTCAAAAAAAAAAAAAAAAAAAAAAAAAAAAAAAAAAACAAAAAAAGAAAAGAAATCTGTTTGAAGTATATGGAAAATGAATGCTAGAGGTGGTGAAGTCTTGTGAGACCAAGTTGGTGTATGAGATAAAGCTGCTCATATACAACTGAAGACTCTTAACTTTGAAACTTTATACTTTGGCTTTCTATAATGTTGTTTACTTGAAACTAAGGCACCTTCATGTTTTTTAGCCTTTTCCGTTCACCTTGAAAGCCTATATTCATTAATCTGAAATTGCACAGTCCATACTGCACGAGGTTTGTTCGTTTCTTACTATAGATGATGGATACATGCTGCGTTATAATTAGTGGCAGTGCATAGTAATGTTCTGCATAGTTTTCTGTGATTCCATAAAATTTGAAAGTTTTCTTGCTTGTTTTATATGCACAGATAGTTTTCTTTCCCCCTTGCAGGATCAAAGCTTTCGTCGCTAACTTTACAATCACTACGGGAGCATTATGGGCTTTGCCTAGCTAGTAGAGCACACAGAGCAATGCAAGATGTGGACGTATTATGTTCTGTACTTCAGAGAATGACATTTGATCTCAAATTAACTTCCAAGGATCTTATGCAGCAAGTTTTCAGTGCATCGGAGCTTACTAATAAGAGTTCTCGAAATTCAGTTAAAGTCTGTTGAGAGTTGCGGAAATGTATCATCAGTTTATCAAATTAGCTGTCAAAGTCCCCTGTATCGTAGCAAAATTCATTTCATCATTATCTGGTCATATTATGTTATTGGTTAATTCTTACTGGAATCGAACTTGTATCCC
This sequence comes from Xerophyta viscosa, assembly GCA_002076135.1. Classification (NCBI taxonomy): domain Eukaryota; kingdom Viridiplantae; phylum Streptophyta; class Magnoliopsida; order Pandanales; family Velloziaceae; genus Xerophyta; species Xerophyta viscosa. The sequence goes on along the minus strand of MJHO01000182.1, from coordinate 190,352 downwards.
ATCACTTTATGTATATGATAGTCAATATTTGTAACATGTGTTTTTGCCTTAACTGACAGCGAATTTTCAGTAAATTTAAAAAAGGAATTTACAGTGATTTAGCAACAAATTAAGTGACTTAGCAAAAAACTTTACAGTGATTTACAGGAATTTACAGTGATTTCATCAAATTATCATGACTTAAATATTACCTATAATTCGTTCATCATTTTTAATTAAAATTACTTATATATTCTTAGTTATATGCTACTTTATGACTATGTCTACTATCAAACTTATATAAGTTCTTATTTAGACTTGAAATCGGCTCGCTCCCATGGACCTCAGACCTCGGCTGGCCTCCGGGTCGACCTCTTGCGAATGTTCTGTGTCTTGATGAACTACAAATGGTTTAATAGCATTTTAGATCTTGTTGAATAGGTATTTGTTCGGATGATTTCTTTTTTGAACCCGAGTAGTAGGTTAGAAATATTTGAGTAGATCCTTCAATTCATTATGTATTGGAAGTAACGGTGAAATTATCTAATTGTATTGTTAAAATGATAAATTACAACTATATTTCAATATATTTTTTAATTATGTTATGAGGTCGAGCGCGGCTAGCTCAACTGGATGGGAGACGTCTCAGAAAGCGTCACCACTGATGTTCGAGTCCGCATGGCATAAAATTTATCGTAAAATTTTCTAAAAATCTTCTGTATCTTGTGGCAGGAGTCCCCGTTCATGGAAGGCCTGTACTCGGATTCTAGAGGGTCGGTTGGGACTGAACTTGGAGATTTTTCGCGAGTTTGAGGTCCCTACGGGAGCTTGCGCTCGCATTACAAATTCCACCACGATAATCTCAAAAAAAAAAATGTTAAGAGATTTTCTGAACTTACCAGTTTTTTGTACTTGAAAATAATTTTATATAATTATACCACAAAAATGGTGTTTGGGAAAATCCAGAAAATAAACGTATAAATACAATGAGTATACCGCTCTATTGATATAGACAATATAACAAACTTATATTAATATAATTAAATTTCATAGTAACTTAACATTATAAATTCCATAGTAACTTAACTGCGAAATAAATTCCATCTAGAGGCGCATCCATCCTCACCCCTTGCTTCCCTTGATCGTGCCACCGCCGCCGTCGCCACCAGCTGCCGCCGCCGCTGCCACCAGCTGCTTGAGCTTCATCCGTCGATTGCGGTGTCTTCTGCTTCCTATCACGGTATCTATTCCCGCCATTTACGCCGCGGTGGTGTCCTCCGATCTATTATTTCTCTACTTTCCCTTTTATTTTGTTTAATAGTTTCTCTTCAATCATTCTTTTACACGGTTTTCTTGTAGAATCAATTGAATTCACTGGTTATAAAGTAGATCCGCTGATTAATACTTGGTTTATGATATGAACATTGAGACACTCAGTTGGAGCTGAATGCCCTAATTATGTACATAGATGGATTCTCTTGCTTATCTTTTTAAATTCTTGGATTTATTTGTGAATGATTTGCCCATTAGTGTTTGGTGAGTGAAATTAAATTGGGAAATTATATAGTTCGGCAGAGAGACTGAGGGATGATCTCGTTTTGGTTGACAAATTGAGCACCTTCATCATACAAGGATCCATGTAGCTTGGCCCATCTAATCTTAAAAGGCTTTGTTACAGGAGATTGGTCTTCATGGAAATTCACTTTCAATCTGTTCTTCATCTATATTCAACCATGTCGTGGTAGACTTTGCTTATTCAAGGCTTTGAGTAAATGCTAGGTCCAAACTTCTTAGCTTTTGTTTGTATAACTCAGGGGCCAAATCTTCTTTCGCTTTAATATACATAAATCTTTGTCGTTTAGGAGGTAGGGAGTAACGATGGCAATTAATATTTGAGAAGGTCCAGCTAAATGGCGGGCATATTTGCCTCTTCTTTTTTTGCTTTTGTTTGATAAGCTAATTTATCTTGTTCTGAGTTAGGGAGTGAGAGCAGGGCTTTTTTAATTTTAGTTGTTGCTTCACAAGCCGACCATGGTGTGTTTTTTTAACCAATCCTAAGGCCTCAGTCTAGTGCCCTACCTTTGTCATGTTTCCAAAGTAGCTCAGAGCTTGACCTACTCCTACCATATCGTAATTCAGTGTACTCAAATTGCATGTAACACAAAGGAGAAGCTAAGGCTCCTAAACTTCTAGTTTGTGCTTCAAGAACACGCTCCCTCCTTCAGCTTCTAATAAAGGATGAAGTTATTCATTATTAAGGAACCATAGCTAATATGTTCTACCTTTATATAAATGTCAAATAGCCATTATCAGTTTTGGAATAAGCTGTTCTTATTATGATGGACTCCCAATTAGTGTTTGCTAATAGTAGGAATGAATTTAATAGGGGAACAATTTGAATAACTTGAAACCATAAATGGGATCTCCCGAGTTGAATAACTATTTTAACAAATAGCAGATACATCCCATATTCTTCGTTGCAGAAATAGACTATCCGCATACTGATCTGACCAAGAATAACTTGAAAATCAATCCAAAAGTCTGCATGGACGGGTTCGATAACAAAGTTATAATAAATTCATTATCAAAGTTTATCCTAATTTATTCTCTGCCCAAATTATGCCTATAGTTTTGTTGAAGGACTCAACTTACAATTCATAAATTTTGTTTATATCTGTTTAAGACTACTTTCGATTGTTACTTTATGTTTACAAATATTTGTGTAGCTTTTCATTAGCAGTAGTATATTCAGTTGCTGTGGAAAATTCTCTCTTTCCTTTTCTTTTACGCTTTTTATATTATCTTTCCCATGCAAGTAACATAATTTCTTTTACACTGCAGATTGCTTCTTGCCGTTTGTTTACAATCTTTCTTCTGTATGCTTTTCATCCACAAGTGTTTTTGTTATAATTTTTTTGATAAAAGAAATCTTATTTTTTTCAGAAAACAGTTGTTGCAGAATTTCCATAGTAGAAGAGTTTTATCATGGCTGCTTCAGATGACAACAGTTCTCTATTTCCCATATTCATCTTGACTGTGATGGCATTGCCTTTAGTTCCTTATACGATTTTAAAATTGTGTCGTGCCGCATCAAGGAAAACAAAGACCATTCATTGTCAATGCTCATTATGCTCGCACTCGGGAAAATATCATAAATCAATATTCAAACGGGTAAAGTTTGAGTTTACATGACTATGACTGTTTTGTTGTTATTGATCTCTAACATAATGTAATTTTTCGTTTGTTTTTTTTTGTGCAGCTTTCAAACATTTCAACATGTAGCAATTTGACCCTTCTGCTTCTGTGGGTTATCATGGGAATTTTGGTTTATTACATTAAGCATATAAGCCGTGAGGTATGTGAGGATATTTATTGAAGGATATATAAATGCCAACACATTCTGTTTTTTGGACTTTTGTGGTATTCCCTATTTTTTTAATGCATCTTATCAGATAGATGAAGCACACCTTTCTATTTACAGTGTATTTGGTTTGCATTTTCTGCAAAAATATTTTAAAGACATCACAGCTGGTCCCTTAGAACTAAATAATAGTGTCTAGAATGACGGTATTTCACTTTTATAACGAGTTTCTTTGCAACAGTTTATGGTGTAATTAGAAGTTTTGTGTCTTTTCTGGAGTTTTCTTTTAGTAATAATACATGCAACTTTCTTTTCCTAAACAATCATCTTTTGTGCTTCAGATAATCTTTAGTTTCCAATTTGGGTTTCAAAAAATGCTGGTTCACTTGCTGAGTTCTTCTTTCATGATTTTATGGTGTTGTTTACATGTTTCATGCCAAATTATGCTTGTAAATATTTCAGCTTAACTGTTACAGTGCTTTATCCATTTCTTACATATGGATTTCTGCTTTTGCCAGAGCCAACCATTTGAACCATTTAATATTCTTGGATTGGAGCCTGGAGCTTCTGACTCGGAAATAAAGAAGGCATACAGGAAACTTTCAATTCTGTACCACCCTGATAAAAATCCTGATCCAGGTTGAAGATGTTCGATATTTTTCTTATTTTCGTTTATAGGATTTTTTCTGTGCATAATGTCTTATATTCTGGTATCTCCTTATCTCAGAGGCTCATAAGTTCTTTGTGGAGTTTATATCCAAAGCATACCAAGCATTGACAGATCCTGTATCTCGTGAAAATTTTGAGAAATATGGTCACCCTGATGGTCGTCAGGTTGGATTTTGTTTTTCTTTTTTGATACTGGTTGATATGCACATGTATATAGCAGCAAATTTAATATAATGTGATCGTTACCTCCTGTTACTATTAAGCTGACTGTTCAGTTGGACTTCGCAATATAGGGGCTCCAAATGGGGATTGCTCTACCTCAATTTTTGCTAAATATAGACGGTGCATCTGGTGGAATACTGTTGCTTGGGATCGTTGGAGTTTGCATTCTTTTGCCATTGTTGATATCAGTCATATATCTATCAAGATCATCCAAATATACTGGAAATTATGTCATGCATCAAACTATATCAACATACTACTATTTCATGAAACCATCACTAGCTCCAAGGTAATTTTAGTGATATTTTTCTTGTCATTTATTCTTATGATCCTACTTACGAGATATTTACGTACAGCAAGGTTATGGATGTCTTTATAAAAGCGGCGGAATACATGGAAATACCAGTTCGTAGAAGTGATGATGTACCGCTTCAGAGGCTTTTTGTGGCAGTGAGAAGCGAGCTAAATTTGGACCTTAAGAACATTAAGACTGAACAAGCAAAGTTTTGGAAGCAACATCCATCTCTAGTTAAGGTACTATATTCCGTATATCAGCTATAATGTGATTCACATTTTTTTTATTTTTGTTTTGTACTTTATGAATTCATTACCATTCCCTATATGGTTCATGTGGTTTCCTTTACGATTTAGATGGAGTTACTCGTTCAAACGCAAGTAACTCGGCAATATGAAGCTCTATCACCAGCACTACAGGGTGATTTTAAACGTATGTTAGAACTTGCACCTCGCCTTCTTGAAGAGCTACTCAAGGTAAACTATCTAAGAGAAGTACCAGGAACTTTTTCGTAAATGCTAATAATCCTTTTGTTTTAATTACATCATTTATCTTTCTTGTTTTTGGTTTGTTATTGTAAGATTCCACTTGTGATTGTTTCATAGCTGTTGTCTGACTTTCTGATACTTATTTTTCATCAGATAGCTGTATTACCACGCAGTCCTAATGGTCATGGGTGGCTGAGGCCTGCAATTGGGACGATAGAGCTTTGCCAATGTATCATTCAGGTACCTTCCTTATTCTCAGAACCTAATACTTTCCTCGTCTCCATGAAGAAGCAGGATTCATTTGTGTCATGGTGTACTGGCTTACAATATGACTGGAGAGGCTGTATTTTAAGGGTTTGTTTGTTTGTTTTGATTCAATTTAGCATACTATCCTCCATGTTTCGCGTTGTCATTTGAGTAGTTATGAATTTTCTGGTCATATCAAATGTTTTTTTGGAGAAAGAAGAGGGATTTTTGAGTAAATATGAATTTTCTGGTCATATTGAATGGTTTTTGGCTGTACTTGAAAGCATTCTTTTAAAATGCAGATTAGATTTAGCATACTATCCTCCATGTTTTTATGTTGTCATTTCCAGTAATTATTAATTTTCTGGTCATATTGAATGATTTTTGGAGTGGAGAAGAGGGAGCTTCGCTGTGCTTAGATTGAACAGTTAAACAATTATATTATGAGAAGAGGAAATGCATGGTAATTTATGCAATTATGTTACAATCATGTAACAGAAAAAGGATACTGACAAGGTTTGTAATTATACTGGGATCTAATTGACCAAACAATGCTTTCATCATGACTGACAATTTATGCTTCTTCAGTTGGATGGCTTTGTATTTTTCAGAAGGATGTGTTCGGTGATCAAAGATAGGTCCTAAAAAACTAACTTAATTGTTAACGGAAATATGAAAAGATGAATTAGATATTTCATTTTGTTGAGTTGATACTTTTGAAATCATAAATGCTTTTAGAAAATCAGAGGTGTTTGTATGATGTTTGACAGTTTGTATTGTGTTTAAACAATTGTTATAAGATGATCTATTTCTCTTTATATGAATTCTTTCAAGTCTCTTGATGATTAGTCATATTTTTGTGGATGTTTAGAAGTCGTTGAACTTCAATGATTGTTATACTTTCTATGGAATTGTGAAAATAAAATTTTCTTTCTAGCTAATACATGCTATCCTAGCATGCTAGTTCAGATGCATATTAATGGATCATGTTTTTTCATTGACAATCGCACACCAAGTATATAATGTAATTAGGCGTCATATATTTTAAGCATGACTATAAAAATGTATATGCACTGAAGTACATGAATCTGAGGTTCTTTAGTGCCTGGTGAAGGTTATTTAGGTGGTCATGTATTATCTGTTGGGTTTTACCTTCCAAGGAAAGGGAAGGAGGTTATGTGAGAACCCTCTTTCAGGAAAATAAGGGAGAGACAGAAATGATAGAGGATAGGTGGGACTTCCATAAATTTAGCTCAGCACTATAATTTGCCTAGTTCTGTTGGATTTTGGAAGGAATTTTGGATGTTGGAATCTGGTGGGTCTGACTCCAATATGGTTCAGGCAATCTGGATCGACATTGATTGAGGTAATATGCATCAACTTGATTAACTAAAGAAATAAAAATAACCGATAGAGACAACTAATAAAAATATGGTGGCTGCCGTAGATTGGGGCCCTCTTTCAGGAAAATAAGGGAGAGACAGAAATGATAGAGGATAGGTGGAACTTCCATAAATTTAGCTTACCACTATAATTTGCCTAGTTCTGTTGGATTTTGGAAGGAATTTTGGATGTTGGAATCTAGGGCTGAGCATTACCCGAACTTACCCGAAAATCGACCCAAACCGACCCGAACAAAGACAGAATTTCGAGGTCGGGTCCGGTTCGGGTAGCCCTTTTAGCTATTCGGGTAAAATAGTTTCGGTTCAGGTTGGGCGATTCAATTTCAGTTCGGGTCACGTTAGACCCGAATAGACCCGAATAGCAGCATGCCTTAAATAATAAACTCTAGCCCATTACCAATAGTCAAGCCATGGCCCAAATCAAGGCCCAGTAGCCTCCACCTCTCATTTGAGAACTTTTGAATTTGTGATCGTCTTTGTCTCTTTGAGAAGCTTCCGCAGCTCCCCTTGATTGAGCCCTAATCAACGCTGCGCCGCGCTTTCATCCACCAAAATCCCAAATCTCCCTCCTCATTACCCAAATTCAGTCCCCCGCCAAGAATTCAGTCCCTCCGTCTTTGTCTCTTTGAGAAGCTTCCGCAGCTCCCCTTGATTGAGCTCTAATCAACGCTGAGCCGTGATTTCATCCACCAAAATCCCAAATCTCCCTCCTCATTCCCCAAATTCAGTCCCCAGCCAAGAATTCAGTCCCTCCGTCTTTTTCTCTTTGAGAAGCTTCCACAGCTCCCCTTAATATTTTGCTCTTTCTTTGAATTGTTCCTTCTCCTTCTGGTAATTAACTTGTTAATTTCTAGTAAATAGTTGTTTCATTGTTCATATTTTTTATGTGGTAATAGGTAAATAGTTTGTTTAATTTTTCTGGTGAACTCGAATTAGCATGAACCCTAAGTTGCTATGATGTAATTCAGGTCAACCCGAACCGACCCGAACTTACCCGATTTTTTTCGATTCTGGACAGTTCGGGTTGAAAGAAACTTCAGGTCGGTTCGGGTCCAGGCCTATTTGGTTCGGGTCAGTTAATAATTTTCGGGTCGGTTCAGTTCAGGTCGAACCCAATAATCAGCCCTATTGGAATCTAGTGGGTCTGATTCCAATATGGTTCAGGCAATCTGGATCGACATTGATTGAGGTAATATGCATCAACTTGATTAACAAAAGAAATAAAAATAACTGATAGAGACAGCTAATAAAAATATGGTGGCTGCTGTAGATTGGGGCCCTTTTTTTTGACTGGTAGATATACTTAAGTTCTATGTAAATCCGCATATGAGAGAATATTGTGGGTAGTTTGGCTGTTTAGAGAATTAAACAGTATGCACTGGTACATTCTCATAGTCTATGATTATATTATCCAAATTGGGATTTATCAACTTTTCCGAGGTAAGCAGGACAGGCCCTTTACATTATGCTCCTCTCTCTCTCTCTCTCTCTCTTAGATGATTAACGTGTTAATTGTCAATTGACCGTGTCGTTGACTAACAGCACAGATATGTAACTTGGTTCTTTGATCAATTATCTTCAGAGGGTATATTGCTATTTGATTGCTTAGGTTTCTTATATTGAGTCGGTGTTCCCCCATTCAACAACCATGATCTTGCAAATATCCAATATTTAGATGTTTAGGGAATTAGGCTATAGCATTGGTATTTGCTAAAGTTTATGATCTCACCTTTTTTTTTTCCCCTTTTTTTGCATAATATGATCTCACAAATTGGAATCATTAACTTTTCTAACATAAGCAGGATCTGATGTTGTGGTTAGGTTAAGCCTTTTTTTCTTTTTCCTTTTATTTTATTATTATTATTTTTCTGAAGATGCTGAATGTGCTATTGTCAATTTACCTATCTTTCATTGACAACCCTGAAAGATATCTTGGTTCTTATCAATTATCTTTGGTGTGTTATTCATTTGCTATTTGGATGTTTCTTCTGTTTATTATATCTTGTTAAGGTTTGTCTTTTCCAACAAGACAACAACCATTTGCAGCCATGGTTTTAGTTTGAAGGAACAGGGATTTGTGTATCTGTTTTAGTTTTAGAAGTCTGAAATACCTTTTTCATGCTGCGGTTGAGATAATTGAATTAAATCATAATGGAAGCTTCTATTTACCTTGGGATTTAACTTATTCATGCAGGCTGTACCTTTAAGTGCCAGAAAACCATCTGGTGGAAACCCAGAAGGAATTGCGCCTTTTCTACAGCTTCCACATTTTAGTGATGCCATCATCAAAAAGATTGCTCGCAAGGTAAGAGGCTAATATAGGTCTTTCTTTCTCTCTCATGTGAAATAGAAGTCAAAACATGCTGTGAAATGATGTGGATTGCATGTTTTGATTCTAAACTTTGTTGGTTGACTACATGACATACTAATATATTCTTTCAGTGAGCTTTCTTTCATTTTAGTATGTGGTAGGTCATCTGAACAGATAGGACAGGACACAAAGTTGTGATCTCTTTGACTTGGAATTTCATGTGATACTCTCGCAGCTGGGAAAGCTTACTCCGCCTGCATGACAGAAGCGTATCCCTACTGTAGCCGGGCTTCAGTTTGGAGCATCTATTAGTGTTTTGTACATGTTGCATGCTTTATTCTTATCGTAATAACCAAGTACCTAGGAACATTGTAATCTACTTGTTCTGTCTCCTGCATTAGGACATCAATTATATATCTTCTAGCATTCAATATTTTCATGTGGCAATTTAGAGCTGTATCTAGTTTTATCTTATATCACCAAATTGCAATTGGGATAACTTAAACACGAAGGCTTCACTCTTGCAATTGAATCCTGTTAATTTCATAAACAACAGGTCTTGTGTTCTATAATTAGTTCTGTGTCTTGTTTATAATCTCTTAGACTCCCTATTGTTCTTTTCTTAATCTCTATATCTGAAATATGGGCTCTAATCAGAATATTTTGCAGAGGGTACGCTCATTCCAAGAGTTGCGGGAGATGACTCCACAGGATCGTATTGAGCTTCTGAGTCAAACAGCAGGGCTTTCTGCTGCAGAAGTGCACAACATTAACACTGTGCTCGAGATGATCCCATCCATCGACATAGACATCACATGTGAGACGGAGGGGGAGGAAGGCATCCAAGAAGGTGATGTGGTAACTATGCATGCTTGGGTTAGCCTGAAACGCGGGAACGGCCTTATAGCGGCCCTACCCCATTGCCCTTACTATCCTTTCAACAAGGAGGAGAGTTACTGGCTCCTGCTCGCTGATCCTAACTCGAATGAAGTTTGGATATCTCAGAAGTTCAGCTTCATGGATGAAGCAGCCTCCATTGCTGCTGCTTCCAAGGTAATACAAGAAACCAAGGAAGGGTTGGGTGCTACTGTGAAAGAAATAAATATTGCAGTAAAAGAAACAGTTGAGAGGGTGAAAAGTGGGTCAAGACTGGTTATGGGTAAGTTTCAAGTCCCGGTGGAAGGTAATTACAATCTGTGTGCCTATTGTTTGTGTGATTCTTGGATAGGCTGTGATACGAAGATGAACGTAAAAGTAAAGGTACTCAAGCGTAGCAGGGCAGGGACGAGAGGTCATGTGGCAGAGGAAGTGGCCGCGGGAGAGGAAGGAGTCGAGGAAGAGGAGGAAGAGGAAGAAGAAGAGTATGATGATTATGAAAGTGAATATAGTGATGATGACGAAGCGGATGTAAAGGATAAGAAGGGTAAGGCTGTTAATGGTAATAACACTAAAGCTGATTCAACTTCTGAAGGTTCAAGCGTTGACGAAGATTGAAGAGTTTATCTTTTTTTGTTATCAACTAAACCTACTGTTATGGGTTCACTTAACATTTTACTATTTAATAGAGAAACCAAATAATAATGTGCTGAAATATTGTTGAAAATTGTAAAATGACTTTTAGTTGTTGTCAAAGCAATGTGCGTTATCTTTGGGAGGTAATAAGACTCCGGCGGGAGATTCGGCTTGAACCGCAATTTGGGTGCGGTACATGAAGTCGTTAGTTCTTACTTGAACACTTTAATTCGACAAATAAATAGTAAAAAACTAACTGAGCAATTGCATATTTGAAAATTTCCGACATTAATGCCGTCGCATTGCACGTTTGACATCTTACTTCTCTATGAAAAAGGAAGAGAATTCGAGGGAATTCCCAAATATTAATTGTAGTTCTTCTAATTCCCAATTCCCAATTTTTTTTAAAAAAAAAATTTAGTCGGGAAATGTCCACTGTTATTTCTCGACAATACAGAACGCCATTAAAAGCATGTACGCTAGTCCAAATTGTCAAATGATCATTTTGTTTTGGGGGGACTTACAGGACAGCCCCTGTAAGTTTGCATAAAGGATTCAGAGAGCTTAAAATTGGGTGAAAAAAAAGCCTGCTGTTTATGAGTTCAAGCTATTATTATCTAGGGTGACTGATTTTTTCGTGGCAACACTAAAAATTACTTGAAGTAAATAATTTGTTATTCTATTTACCTATATTTTCAAATTAATTCGAGCATTAGAGTATACATCCTGTTGCATAATTAGAGTAAGAAAAAGCGATCTCTGACATATCTTTATGTGATAAGGAGTTCTACATGGTTTGTAAGTGCATTAGGTGAATGTTAAATCTAATTCGCTCATATTTAATTTATCATATTTATAGCCTATTCTTTTATTGATTCAGTAAGTAAATATATAGTCGACGAATTCGAAAAAAGACTACCCAACTTATTAATAGCACCGACTTACACTACTATACTATTAGTATGCTACATAAAGTATTATATTCCAATGATTCAGCAATGGTAATTTTTTTGGCATCAGTAATTTAAATATAATTTGAAATACATAAAGCACAAATAAAAATCTGGGCCAAAAAATTCGTAATTAACCTATTTTCTTGTGATAGCGCACATTTAACTAATTATTTGTAGTTGATATAATATCAAGTAACCATTTTCACCCATCTGATGAAATTCTAAGAAACATATGTAATTGCAATAAAATTTTCAATTAGTCCATGGACCAATTGTAATTGTATTACTTTAAGAGACAATTATATTTATAGTTAATTTCAAGCAACAGTTAGTATCAATAGATTTTGTCATATAGTATCAATATTACTTTTCTTAAAATCTCATAAAAATTCACTATAAAAATTCATGAAAATTCATAAAAAATCAACATTAAAATTCATGTACATATAAAAAGAGCGTTGACACAACAATACCACCACAAATAAATCTACCAAATTCACAATCCGTATAACTAATTTTTTTTTTAAAAAAAAAATTAGGAGTATTTTTTTTTAAAAATCAACATTAAAGTGTAGATTTTGAAGAAATTTATAATTTTTATCGATAGATATTTTAGATTTCCAACTTTAACGGATTTGAATTATTATTTTTTGCTATTTTTAAAATTTGCTTTAAATTCGTTAATTTGGAGTGCTAAAATAATTATTTAGAGTTTTTTTTTTTAAAAAAAAAATTGTATGTCTCATTAAATCTATAAATTTTTATATTGTAAGTATTTTAAAAAAATATTCTCAACATTATTTTTATTTTTTTAATTGTATAGATTGTTGAATTTTGGTGGATTTAATAAGGGAGACTTCCATATCAGCGTTTCTCTTTTCTAAATTTGACGAATAAGTCTCTCGTTTTTAATCATTAATTTTGACAGTATAAAATATTTATTTAGAAGTATTATTTGAAGAAATGTTCAATATAAAAGTTGTAAGTTTGGATGAAATTTATACTTTTATGTTAATTTTTTTTTTCAAAAAATACTTCTAAATATGTGTTTTGAGACTCCAAAATTTAGCGGGTTAATGGATTAATTTTAAAATCCATTAAGACTTTAAATTTTTAAAATATCTATTTAAACGTATTTTCTGAAAAAATATTAAATATGAAAATTGTAAATCTTATCAAAATTTATAATTTTTATATTAAAATTTTTTAAAAAATTTATAATTTTAAAATTAATTTTTTTTTAAAAAATATTTATATAATAGTTAAAATAGTTTTAGTGAGAATATCAAGAGAAAAAAATTTTATTTTAAAGTTTAAATAGTAATTAAAAAATTTAAGGTTGCTTTGAATAGTAAGAATTTAGGAACTATTTGCCTAATGTTGCGGTAGATGTACTAGCATTCGTAGTATAAAAAAAAATCATTTCTTTCAATCTACATTTCCTCGTAGTCACCGCTGCTCCAGCCATCATCTACATTTCCCAAAACACAAAACACACTTTTTTAACATGGTGATCGGCCCCGCCAAACGTGTCGGTTATTTCCCCGAACCCGCCCGACTCGCAAAGTGCCTGCCTTCTTCGTTCTCCTCATCTTCTGATTTCTCTCTGCATCCCTGCCAGCTAGCCGTCGACCATAGCTCACCGTGTCACAAACCTCACCACCTTCCAATTTATTTGCAGATTATGCTAAACTTTAGCCAACATCGCTGATAGCTCGCCATCTGTTGCTTGATTGAGGATTAGTTGGATTCTTTTTCCGTTTCTTTTCCTTTGTTTGGTACAATGGATTCGGATGCATGGAGTCGCTTGGCTACAGCCGTTGCTTCGATGCGACATGAGTCGAGATACGGTGAGCTTGCTGGAACAACTCCAATTTTCGTTTATTTATATTTTATGAATTAGTAAGCAGTGATTAAGATGACGATTTGTCCGGGTTTTTCACGTGCGCAGATCCATACCTCGGCTTCGAAGAGATTGAAGACGGTGATGAAGATCCGCGCGAGGAGCTTCCTTGCCCGTTCTGCTCTGAGGATTTCGATATCATTGGACTGTGCTTCCATATTGATGAGGAGCACCCTTTCGAGGCTAAAAAAGGGGTAACATGGTTTCTTTAGTTGGAATATTGTTTTTAAAATTCTGAAAGTACCAAGGAAGCTAAAGAAAGTGCATTATTTTAAGCTCTAGTTGAAGTTGTAGATGGTTTTCTCGTGAGAGATAAGTTGTTAGGTGATTATTTAGAGCTCTTCTTTTATGTCCTTGGTGTTAATTTTGGTGATAGGGAATTATTGCAGATTAGCGGAATAGGAAACGTTTGTCAAACTTGGCTTCATTTGATTTAATCTGAAAATATCTGTTGTCTTGCTTTTGTTTGCCATGTATGTTTTCGAATTCCCTGAATTGGATATGATGATGATCCTTGTGTAGCTTATACCCTTATGATAGTATAATGTCTATGTCTACCAATTTTGCAACATTGTGTAGTGGATGGATTTATATGTCCCAAATAAAAATACTAGATAACGCAAAGCTTTTGACCCAAATAGCCCAATTCCCATCCCAAAGTGCTTTCAGATGGAGGCTTTTGGGTGATAAATTGGGGTGGTCATATCATATAACATAGCTTTTCCTAAATATTGGTGTGAGCAGTACTGATATGTTAACTACTTATATGGAATGCACTTTTTCTAGGTATGCCCCATTTGTGCAGCTAAAGTCGGGAGGGGCATGGCTGGACACATAACAACGCAGCACAAAAATTTCCTTAAAATATCCTTTATTATTTTTATGAATTGTTCATTTTCGTTGGTAGTTAAAATTCACCTGTGAATTTCTCTTTTTACTGTTGTTATTGAGATGCCACACAGTCTAGTATCTAAGACGGTAAAAGGCTATTACTTATGTTTCACTCGAAGCTATTGTACTCCTTAATGACAACATACATGCAACGTCAGAGGAGATTCCGTAGAGGATCCTCTAGGGCTCATTCAAGTTCAACAATTTCTTTGTTGAGGAGAGAGTTCGAGTTCCGATCTATGCTTGCTGAATCTTCATTCCTGGAGTCTTCTTCAACTGCTGCAGCTGACCCATTGTTATCATCATTGATATATACACTACCGTGTCCAAGCCAACAATGGATGTACATGCTGAACCTTTAATAAGCAAGATTTCTGACGAGAAACTGGATGAAAGGTATGAATCAGAGGTTAACTCTATTTTTTGTGGTTGCAAATTGTTCGGTTTAAGTTACTAGTAGAGGCAACTATCATCTGTGAATGCTATTCACCCGTTCATTGATCTTCCTAATAAAGCTAACTTACTAGAAAACAAATTGACATGTGCAACTTGACGGTATTTAGGGAAGATATCAAGGTTTTCTGTGCCGAGCCGAGCCGATTTTCAGTAAACTCAGATCCCGGCGTGCCGATGGTGCCGTACCGACCGTGCAGTTGGTATCGTACCGACCGTGCCGATATATATTTATTTGTTATTTTTTTTACAAATAAAAATAAAAATAAAAAAAATTAATTTAAAAATTCAAATATAAGAATTTTTTTGACACGTGCCGTGCCGGTTCGTGTCGTGCCGACAACTGTCGGAACAGGCACGTGTCGCCCGGCACGGGCTGTGCCGACTGGCACCGAAAACCATAGAAGAAATTATATATTTTTTTTGGAGCTAGTATATTGCATGATTATTAGCAAAGGCCGCCTTCACGTAAGTTGTTATGGAAGCAAACTTATGGTTTAAAATTAACCCAAAGTCGAGCAAATTTTAAGGTTTTCCAAAGCAGATGTACAGGCATTGGTGGCATCTTTTTTGATATTTACATCAGCTCTGTAATCAGACTTCATATGATAAACAAATGAAGTCAATTTCTCTTGCTTGAATGAATAGGATATAAAAGTCAATTGGAGTTTCCATGTAAAAAGTTTATATCATGTATGTTACCAGAATTAGAGTTTGATACAGTTAATTTGGAATTGATATTCTTGGTCTTGTTGACTTCTAGGATCTCATGTTATAGGCGAACTCGTTACAGAGAATATCTGTGAGAAATATTCAGCAACATGCTTTGGTGGCCACTAAGCACCTTAAATTAGTAAGCTTTAGGTTCTTGGAAGGTTATTGGTCAAGTAGTTCTAGTGTCCGAGTTATTTGTTTCTTGTTGGATTCATTGATCGGTTACATGCTACCGTGCATTTCTGCCTTTACCTGATATGGCTGTAACTTGGTGCATGTTGGACGTGTCAGGAATCTAACTGAAGGAAAGAGGATGGTTCATCCAGCTTTCCTACCTTAAATTTTAATAATTTTTCAGCTCTATAGTGCATGGTAAGGAAAGAAATAATGAAATGCGTAGGCCAACAGCTAACAGAGGAGTCAGGGTTTCTCAAGAATCCCATCATGAGATTGGAGCTTATTTTGTTGCATAACCTTAAAGTTGCTGCTATAGATGTTAGCATTACAAGATTTGCTAGGGCAAATCCGTATAGCTCATCTTTCTTTTATGTGGAAAGCCTGTTTTGGCCAAGGCTCATTCTACTAATACTTGCTCAAAGGATATTGGAACTAAATAATGAGTGTGAAGTTATGAAGGTAGTCAGTCTCACTGGATGTATAACTTTTCCATTAGCAGCGCAACCCATTGGGATAAAGTTTTACCTTATCTCGTCTATTTTCGTGTTATAGCTAGGATTGAGGATCGCTTGTTGCTCTATAATTTGGGATTTTCTAACATTGCCTCATATGTGGGGGGTATTAGTCAGAATTATGACCTAAATTAGAAGGGGCTTAATAAACTTGAACGATGATAGATGACATTTTATTTAAATCACTAATAAAGAAACATAATCAAAGTAACTCTTTTTTAAAAAAATTATCACGAAGAGTCGAACATAATCAAAGTAACCTTTTTTAAAAAAAAACAGCAGATGATTCAAGGTGTTAAAAGAGTGCGAGCCATAGGGACTAAATTAAGGAGCAGAAAGCAAGGGACTGTAAAGGAGCAAACTGGATTTGATAAGGCAACCCTTACCCCATCTTTGTGACGTAAGGAGTGAAATCCTTTGTGACGTGGAGAGTTTGGCAGATTCCTACGTTCTTAGACGTATTCCATGAGGAGAGCTGAAGGAGGATAATTGGCGTAGTGCTTTCTCATGCGGTGGGGTTCCTATATACCCTTATACTCTGCTGTAGAAGAATCTGGTTTGGAAAATAAAAGTTAGGAATTCTTGGACACGCAATTATTAACTTTTTGCAGGAATCATGTTTGACAAATCGGACCTCAATGTGAAGTTTGGTTTGATAACGCAAATTTGAATCAGAATGTTCAGGTGTTGAAATGTGAAATATGAATACGCTGTCAAGTTTGGTTCAGCAAAGGAATGAGAAAAAGAATTGTCCGCTCATTGCCAAGGGAACTTAGGAATAAGCAATCGCACAACTACATGATTACCATTCAAAGTGGAATAGGATTGATTCCAAAATTGTCACCAACCAAACACCACTGTTGAAACGCAAACCAAACATATTAAAATTTCCCTTTCTAGTGAAGTAATGTTGGATTGGTGAATAGACATACCAAAGTTGGTATGAGTAATAAATATACAGTACAAATTATGGTAAGTTAGACATGCCAAATTTTATGCATGGCTTTACATCGACGGAATTAGTTATCTTCCACAAGTGCACTTTATGAATCTATATTTGTGAAAGTTCATTTGGTCTAGATTTTTTGTAATGATCATATAAGTTTCTGCCCTTCCAGTTATGAATTTCATTGACTTTGGGTATAGGAGGTTCTTTAACATCTCTGTAACAGTAAATTTTGTCTTTGGTTGGAATTTTAGTGGTTACATTGTTATGGAGACGCGGACGGATAAGATTCTTCTGCATATGAATGTAGAAACCTAAATCAGCTGTGTGTAATGTATTACTCACAATATATTCATGATAAGGAAAGTCAGGATGAGTTCTTCATTTCTTCTAGGTATGAGGATGGCCATCGTAATGATAGAATTGAGGACGTTTTATTAATCTAAGCATCATTCCATTCTTCTTCATATATTATTCCCTAGTTGCCACCCTTCCAGCTTCATGTCAGTTAACTTTACTTATAGCAACCAATTGTAAGTGCCCTAGTTAAATCCTTTTGAATGTACATAAACAAATGCACAGTTATGGTGTCTTGAAATATATGGAGTACAACAACAAAGCCCTTTTTGTCCACTTGGTGCGATCGACTATAAATATTCATGTATAGACAAAAAGATGATGTGGATTAAAACTGAATGCAAGTTTGAAATTCATCTTAGCATGTCGACCTTGCACCTTTGGTTAAAGTTGAGCAGCACGACATTGCTTAAGATGTAAACTTGTGACCTTGACCATGTTGGCGTATTCGTTTTGTGATGTACCATGGTTTTCAAAGCCGGTCGACACAGCTTGTGCCTATTCCAGCAGTTGTCGGCACGACAAGTGTCAAAAAATATTATATTTGAATTTAAATTAATTTTTAATTTTTAAAAATAACAAATAAATATATATATCGGCACGGTTGGCACGGCACCATCGGCACGGTCGGCATGTGTCGGGATCTGAATTTACCGAAACTCGGCTCGGCTCGGCACAGAAAACCTTGTGATGTACCAAATTTTACTGAATTGAGGTATTTTTCATTGTAGATAATGTCATTACAAATGCTGCAACTTGAACTTTTTCCTCCAAGAAGTTGTAGCCTGTTCTTTGGTTATTATTGTTCTGTTGCTTTTGCTTATACGCTGCTACATGTTCGATGTAGGCCTTCTGTAGGGATAGCTCTATTGGACAAGGATCAAGAGGAGAGAGCTCGTAGGAGTGAGTTTGCTCAGGTGCTTTTGCTGTCGACGATATTCGAAGATGCCTTATAAGCTTTTCTGGCAATCTTGGAAGGCAGCACAACGGCCCTTAGGGGAGTCCTGAAGATGATTACAGGGCACAGAATTGTCTTTTATGTGAGCTTCTCTGACTATAGAGAAGAGCAAGCTCAAATAGGAAAACAAAAAGCTACTATTAAGACGTTGGGTGAGGGATGATTAATTTATGTATAATAAAACTAGGATAATCATAGTGTACCCAAGAGACTGGCGAAAGAAAATTTATTTTCTGATAAGCATTGCGTAATTGTATTGTTCTTTTCGTTTATTGAGTTCTCAGTTGTCATGTAACTTAAGTATATCTACATTTGAATATTTAATAGAATTTACTTTTCCATAATCAGTACCATTTTATTTATAATTCATTGATATTGTTCATGGAATCCAATGCAATTCGACCGTTATTTGTTGGCATGGTTGTCTGTGATTATCTCCTGCAGCTCATAGCAATTTCAGTTCAAGGTTGAGATTTGCTGGTTTTTTTTCTTTGTACATTCATGTGACAATCCAATATCTGCAACCAGGGTTCTTCATAAGCTGAGGTTTAGAAGACGGAAAAACTTGCAATCAAAACTGAAATTCAGGTTGAAGGTGTGAAATTAGTTGGATTGTACAGGATCTTTAGGTGATTTGAGATTGACATTTTCCATCTTTATATTATTTAATCCACATTCTATAGACATTTTCTCCATCAAATTTCATTTATAGTGTTTAGTTTACATTTTAACTGTTGAGAATAGCAGTTGTGACTATTCATGGTCTGCTGGTATCTGGCCGAAGACAATTTAGGAATTATGACTATTGTGGTTAAATTTGCGTCAAGATTCATATACAGCCACTTAGCAAGAATTTAGGTCTAAAAAGTATATATTCCTAGAGATGTCAATTTGGCCGTGCGGGCCAAGATCCGGCCCGCCGTGGTCGCCATGCGGGCAGCAGGCCAGCCCGCACATGATGCCGTGCGGGTTAGCTCTGTTATCTTGGCCAGTGCAAGCCGTGCTTGCAGGTCGGCCTGCACGGACATTATATATTATATATATATTGAATTGATGGCAACGCGCTGCGTATATTATATATATATTGAATTGATGGCAACGTGCTACGCAGCGCGTTGCCATCAATTTTTTGATGGCAATAGCGCTGTCTTGGACAATGCTTGTTTTTCTTTTTAATTATTTTTTTTAAAAAAAAATTAAATATAAAAAATAATTTTTATTTTTATTTTTTTTAACGGATCAGTCCGTGCAGTCGGTCACGGGTTGACAGTCCGAGTCGAGCTACACCCCCGCACTATGCGGGGCGGACTAGCCGACCAGTAAAAGTAGCAGTGCGGGCCGACCCGCGGCCCATCATTAGCCGTGCGGGCCGGCCCGTATTTGCATGGTTGACATCTCTATAATATTCCCATGATTTCAATGTCAGTACATGAGCTCAACTTCGAAGATACGTGGATAATATGATAAATATACAGATAAGAGGGACGTTATGCTAAGAATAACTAATAACTGGAGTAGATATCCTTTTGAGAAGATATTCATCCTTTAAAGGAGCACAGATGAAGAATAAGGAATTTGAGAATAAAGGTGGCGTTTGGTTGGTAACTGGTAAGTCAAATTCGATAAATCGGAATGTATAAGAATTAGAATACGAATGACAAAAAATTGTATAACATTTGGTACATCATAGAATTGAAATCAAATTATAATCGCTATGTTATATGAAATTAAAGAATTAGAATTAAATTCTAGTTAATACTTTTCGTTTTATTGTAATTTGCAAAAACTAAACCACAATCATTCATAGTATAACCAAAATAGAGTATTGTACATAAACATCAACAATCAATAAAATATATAAAAATTTTTTAAAAATAAACACAAATGCTAAGCTTAGATAAAAAATAATAAAAACTTAAAGGGTCGGATGGTGTAATTTTTTTTCTCACCACCGCGTATTATCTTACAGTTTAATAAATAGTAATGATGCGCTAGATAGATTTCATAATCCTATTCGGGTGGAAATTTTCGGTTATCAGAAAATTTATAATAACAGAAATCCAATTCCTAATCTAGACGGTCACAATTCTTATATTTTTTTAATCAAAAAACTGCAATCAGAATAGGTGCTCAGGTGGCTATAATTTCTATTTATACAGTCAAAATATCAACCAAACATCTCAAAAAACTTTATGGACGCTAGTTTTGCTACTTAAACTATCATGTCTCAGTCTCTGGTTGGGACATTAATGATTGTAGCCCTATCCTTTTATTGAACTAACTATCTCATGCATACTTATCCCCTGTTATTGAGGGATAAGTATAGGATGTTGGGATAAAATATCTTATGCTTTTATCCCTCAAAATAATAAATAGGCTTAGCAAATTCTGCTTCTTTAATAGTACAAATAATGTGCAACATCGAGGAAGCTTTCCATTTTCCAATCTGCCGGCAATTGATCTTAGCAGCTGACTTGTACACGATTGTATCAAGCAGACAGAAAAAAAGAAGAATCGAATTTAGAAAAGTTTTGAGATGATTCCCTTAACTTTTCTATGTTTAAGTTAGAGTTTTAGTCAGACGAAAAATAGCAGCTTTCGCAAAAGAAGTTATTTGTAGGCGGTAAAATGAACACAAGAAGTCAGTAGGAGCACTTTCCTTTCTTTCAGATTCAAACCGCTGCTTCCCGTTATCTTCCTCCCCCCTTCGCAGCAGCTTCCCCTTCAGTTGCCCTGTTTTCCTACTTTCTCATCAGCAGTAACAGGTGAACGCTACTAGGGTTTTACGTATTTGTTAGCGAGAATATTTGTTCATCGGATAACTCTCCTACATTCCAATCGCGTTACAGAAAAAGAAGTCGATGTTGATTTCAAAAGCGCCTAGTGAGTTGTCATCCTGTTCAAACGTGTGTGTCACGCTTCGAACGAAGCTTCCAAGATGCTTCTCGTTGGTTTATCCGGTTGCTCCATTTATAGAACCAGCACATTACAGTTGGTTAACTAACTCCATTGTTGAAATTCGAGGTACTATACTGATAACTGATGTATAAAAGGGCAATTTACAGCAGTGAGGTGAAGAAGAGGGACGGCGGCAGCAACGATGATGACGGAGACTTTCCTGAAGAGAAAGACGAGAAACGGCAGAGGCTGGGTTTCGAGTAAGCTGATCTATTGCGAACTTTTCGGAAGTTCGCAGAATTCTTCTTAGTTGAGGAGGACTCTTTTTTTTTTTTTAAATTCTGGTAATTCTTATTGATATTCGTTCGTTTTCTTTTTTCTTGTTTTCTTTGTTTTTCTGGTAGTCCAATGAGAGAGATCGCATCGTCGCCAAATATGCAGAAGTACATGGAGCGTTCCATTCGCAAAGTGGTGAGACAAGTTCTTGTTCTTCTCAAATTTGATTGTTTTTTCGAGTTTATCCGCACTTCTGCCCTCGAGCCTGCCGCACCTCCTTAAATTTCTTAATTAGTGTAAGATTGATCGATTTTCTGTCTGAATGTTGAAGTTGTTTCATAAGCCAATTACACGGCTGGTACTTAAGCTGATGCCCTTTTTTCTTGATAAAATATTTATTTTTTAAGTTTTATAATATTGTATTTATGAATCTTGATCATTGTGGTAATCAGGTCCGAGAAGTGATCAATAATAAACTCAATCTTCATGTCATGTCAAGCATAAGGTAAGGCCTTGTTCATTTTCTATTTGGATTACTAAACTAAGAATGTTCCATCTTTTAAACTTTTATTGTCTGTACAAACTCATCTTCTGGTCAAATTTCAAACTCATGCTGCTTAGAATGAGATTTTACCACTAACATTGACCATTAACAAGGAATCAATTTCTCAACATTTTAAAATTGCGTTGAGTGTCTCTTGCAGCTATAAACGATACAAGTATTTCGATTAAAACATCTAGGTCAAAAAACAGGGGCCCCTGTGAACGTTTAATTTGACAATAATACTGCATTCCTTGTTATATTTGACATGATTTGATTTTGCTGACCATAAGAATTCAGAAACCTAGGCATATGATGTGTTTTTTTTTTTTTTTTTTTGGTGGATTCTGTAGAATGCCAATGAAACACATCGACACAGTTTCCATGATTCGATATCAGCTGCAATTCCGGGGTAATTTACCAGGCACACTCTACACTGGAAGCAAAATAGAAGCAGAAAGCGGAGAACCACTTGAAATTGTTATTCTCGAACCTCAGTCGAAATCCATTGTAGCAGTTGGTCCTTTGTCTTCACTTAAAGTAGAGATTCTAGTTCTTGATGGCGATTTTGGCGGTGATGGGAAAGAGGAATGGACAGAGGCTGACTTTTGTGAGAGGGTTGTGCGCGAAAGGGATGGTAGAAAGCCATTGCTTGTAGGGAAACTTGCTATGACATTGAATAATGGTATCGGCCATATGCACGAAGCAACTTTTACAGATAATTCTAGCTGGATAAGAAGTCGAAAATTCAGGTTGGGTGCAAGAGTTGCTCAAGGAATTAACATTGTTGGAAGAATTCAAGAAGCAAGAAGTGAAGCTTTTATGGTAAAGGACCATCGAGGAGAATGTAAGTCCGTAAATTATTAATTTTGCTCCTTGATTTTTTTTTTGTCTGTCTTAAAGGGACTTTTTTTTTCTATATTTCGTTGCGTGGCAGAATTTAAACAAATTTTATGCTAAAGCATTTATTTAAGGAATTTAGTCTAATGATCTTACCAAATGGGATACTTATAACTACAGTGAACAAGAAGAACCATCCGCCTTCACTGAAAGATGAAGTCTGGCGTCTGGAGAAAATTGGGAAAGACGGTCCTTTCCACAAGAGGCTCATGGAGAATGGTATTGAGATTGTGCAAGATTTCTTAAGGGCTTATATTACAGATGAAGAAAAACTTCGCAAGGTAGATTAGCTACTATTCTAATCTCTTCCAAGACACAATTACTGCATGTAAATATATTATTCTTATTTATTTTAACAATTGCAGTTACTTGGTGTGGGGATGTCGAAGAAAAACTGGGAAGCAATTCTAGAACATGCAAATGAGTGTCCTTTAGATGATAAGATATATTATTACTGTGGAGCACAGGGAGACCTGCTAATGTTCAATACTATATTTAAAGTTGTTGGTGGAGTTATTGATAATGCCTATTATCCCTTTCATGTTCTCAACAATTACCAAAAGGTATGCATATCCTTTTTGTTTAAAAGATTTTTTTTTTTTTTTGGAGAACATATCCTTATATGTTCAATACTTATTTGAGAAAATTCGGATGTTATTCAATTAACTTGTTATTCTTCAGTTGTAATTTATCTGTAATTTATCTCCGTGACAACATATTATACAATTCCGTCAAGCATCCAGCATTTCTCTAGGTTATGGCATGGTAACTCTAAATATTTGTTCTTCTAGGTTGATAAATTATGTTAAGCAGGCAAGTTGATTAACATTGTTAGATTTCCTATTTTTGCATTGATGGTGAAGAATTTTTCCCCCTCTTTACAGAACTTGATCCAGCAGCTGAAAAAAGAAGCCTATTTAAATCAGAACAGAATAGTTGAGCTAAATGAAACGATGTCCAGCATAATTTTTAGGCCTTCTCTTCCAAACAATATGGTTCCTGATCCAGGTCAACGCCCACAGGTAGCTGAAGTTGTTGCCAGACACCCAGGTTTCCTTGAAATCTTTCCTTTTTCTTTAATTTAATGTTTTTGTCGCTTTTTTGAAAGCTTTGAACCTTGATAAAAGTCACATATTTCTGCCAGATAAACAGATTGCTCAAATGGATTTCCATCATCGACATGATGAGCTTCGTGGTGAAGCTTCAAAACAAATCTTTTCAACGAAAAACATTGGCTTTATGGAGGATTCATATCCAGATTATCATTTTGGCCATGCTGATAGTTTCCATATGAATGAATTACTTGGTAAACAGCCAAGGGGAGATCTGACGGATGTTTGTAATAACCTGTTTGCAAGATTTACTGCACCACGTCAACAATCGGTGACAAATTACGGTCTTGATCAGCTAAAAATCTATGAAACAAGTGGAGCATACCACGTTCCTAGTAATCGAAAGCAGGTTTCATCTGGCAAATGGGTTAAGCTAATTGCAGCTCTTAAATGGATACTGATTTTCAAGCGTTTGTCTACAAGAAAGGCGATGATGACTATGTTTTCCCCATTTTCACCCTTGACTCCAGGCATGTACTATGATTTGCTCTGAGAGTGGTGATATGGTAGATTAGTTTGGATCAGATATGATCTGTCTGAATGTCTAATGTGTGTTCTATGCTTGTAAATGAGCCTGTAGTGTGCCATTAGCTTTGATGATTTTGCTTTTTAACCTGTAATTACGTCCAGAGAAGAAGTCCCTGAATGTTTACTGTCTTAATGTTTGCATGTAAAGTAGTCCAGTGGATTGTAAGGGTTTTGCTTTTAATAAGTAAATAAATGTACTATTTGTTTGAAATGTTTCATTTCAGGATTTTTTTTTTAAATTTTTTTGAATCTGTACTTTGTAAAGAAGTTAGCTTTTATGTCACATGATATTATGCTTTTCTTCCTGAGCATCTATTCTCTTCCATAGCCTTTTTTTGGATGTGGTGATATCTTTTTACCTTTTGCTTTCCATTTCCATAGTATCCAAAGTTTAAATTATGATCTGTTTTCATGCACAACAAATAAGAAAGTAAACAAAGCACTCTATATGCCATGAAAAGTTCACAGTAGGAATAGATAATTGAAAACCAGATAAAGTGATATGATGGACCTATCTAGACTCTCTCATAACTAGCTGCTTCTAGAAAAAAAAAAGAACCTTTTTTTGCAAAAAAAAAAAAAAAAAAAAAAATCAATAGTGCTACTATTCACAAAATGCTAAAGCAAACACCTCAAAGCCAAGCAAAAGATCATCTGCTGATGCCGCCGCAAGCAATGCCATTCATGGATTCTTAGCCTCTTCGCATTTCCAAAGCTTTTTCTACTCGAAGAATACAGAGCCTTTTATTAATATCTGTGATATTGACAGCAGCAGGCAGAGATTGAAGTGGTGTAAGCTTTTGCTTGTTCAGTATAACCTGTAAAAAATGGTTATTACACATGAAGATCTTACGGCGAGGAGACAGTGGCGGAGATGGAACACCGACATCAGCAGCAAGTTGGGTCTCTTCCTCATCGTCTTCTCTGTCATCTGCGGCCTTGCTGCCTTCGTGTTCTGCCTTTCTGCTGAGGCCTCTAGGTCTGAGGTAAAATACTTCATTTTTGGGGCATTTGCGTTATTATCTTCACAATTCGAAATTGCGTTTTTTGCTTCACTAATTTGAAATGGCGTTTTTATGTCTCATTAATAATAAGATTGTTCTTATTCTTTGACGATGGCAGTTAATTTGACGATGATAGTTTTATCATTATACAAGATTAATGAAACATAAAAAGCGTAATTTCGAATTGGAAAAACATATTTTTGCATTTCGAATTATTGGAGAATAAAAATGCAAATGTCCCTTCACTTTTATAAGCCTCTAGGCCTCCCAAAATGTTACCCAATGTGCCTCTCAGATTCAGTTTAAGATCTAGTTTCCTGTAGTAAATCATTCATTTTTATACTGTATTGTGGAATAAATTTTGAGATTTTTAACCTTTTTTTTAACAGATGCTGGGCTGCAAATGTACAGCCTAATTTTCTCAAAAAACTAACTCTGATGCATGTAAACTCTACCTTTACCTTTTAATGAGTCTCCTCTTGAACAGAAATTCCAATACATGGGCCATAATGTCCGCTATGCAAATAGGACCATACAAATGCATATCCCAGTGCACTGAATGTGGTCCTGACTATATCAGAATTTTGATGGTCCTGATAAAATAGCATTGCTTCCACTTGAATCATTATATATTTAGAAATAATTGGAAGACAAAATGCGAAGGGCACACGGTTTTAGGCGCACTCAACATTCACATAGACATCTGAAATATACATCTCAATATTCACACATCTCGAGGCGTTCTCAAATTATTTTGAATTGGAATAATTTGTTTGTCTCATATGACTTAACATTCCTCGCATAAAAGTTTATAAAGTAAGCAGTTAAGGTACCATATATAAATAAAAACCAGACGGTCGGGTAAATACCCAAGCATCCTAAGTCCGTGTCTCGGAAAAGGAGCTCTAGGATTCTTACAATAACCTCAATCACCTACAACTATTGTTTGTCTCAATAAGCAACTAATGTATAATTTTTTCCCCAGGTAGTGCTGTTGATAGAGAGTACCAAGATCAATGGAGCAGCCTACAAATGCACGTACAGTGGGAGCGGAAGAACAGCATTATCATTCATAGTTGCAGCATTTTTATTGCTTGCTTTGGCGATGTTTACGCAGCACGCATACCTGCTACTAGCTGTTGCCGGTCCCAGCTCGCCAGCTCTCATGGCTTGGACTGGTCCTGCACAGCCCAGCCCCTCGTCCTCTGGAGCTATTGCCCGCCAAGCCTGCTGTTTATTTCTGACTACATGGTAAAATATACACTTTTCACAATAATCAAATAATAATATATACTATTGTTTCTAACTAAAATGTGTCCAAAATGATGATTTAAAATTTAATTTGCAAACAATTGTTGCATTTCTATTTTCAGAAGTTAATTTTTGCCTATTAATTATGTCAACACTTTATTATAGTTTAAAAAAAAAAGCAGCAGGTTTGTACAACCCTCTTAGAAGCCCTGAAGCGTAAAATCTTGATTTTTCTAATACCATCCTTTATTAGGTAGACAATCGTAGTTGATGACAAATACCTTGCTCCGGAAATTACTTATCTGTGACCGCGTCTATGTGGACGGCCCATAGACCAGGTTCAAAGTCAAAATTTGGAATGTTTTATTGCATATACAAAGTTATATCACTAAATGTGTTATACAATTTTATTGTAGAATTTTGATATTTCATTCCAAACTAAGACTTCGCCGCTCATTAGACCTACATTTTGATATACAAAAAAAAAAAAAAAAAAAAAAGAAAAAAAAAAAAAAAAAAAAACAGCGGAGTTGTTGAACACGTTTATTACTAAAACTTCGTAGTTTATCACAGCGGAGTTGTTGAACACGTTTATTACTAAAACTTCGTAGTTTATCACATACCTAAAAAACGTCCCAAATTTAAGTTATGTATCCTACCTATCAGTAGCATAACATGATGTGCTTCGTCTGAGCAGGGTCTGCTTCACAATTGCAGAGGTGATTCTGCTAGTTGGAATTGGAGTAGAATCAGGCCATCTCAGCAATTGGTCCCAGCCAAGGTTAACTTGTCATGCTATTCGACCGGGACTGTATGCTGCAGCAGGCGTGCTCAGCCTGTTAACGGTGTTGCTCGGAATAGGCCTTTACCTGACTGCTTTACGGGCTCAGAGAATGCAAAATGAGCATAATTACAATCATGGCCACAGCGGGCCCCATCCTCCTCTGTATCCACCTCGGGATCAGCATTTTGATCCAACAGCACCACAGGGTCCAATCACGATGCCAAGCCAAGAAGCACATAATGGCCTGCCCCAAGATAAAAATCCAACATCTATGTAATTCAAGTATAGAGTTTTCTTACAATTGGAGGTCAAATGGTTGATAGATTGTACACACAACTTTCAGAGTTCGTTACGTCGATAGTTTTTGGATGGGAATAAAGATTAACAAACAATTAACTCGTTTGGTTCGAGTCTCTGGTAGAAATATTTCCACGTGGTTAGTAGTCAAACAATCACATACCTAAAAAGGACAAGAAAAAAAAAAAAAGCATATTCACCTTTATTTTTGTTACATGGCATCACTATTTTCACCTGGAGGCTCTTGGTTCGCTAGGCCGTTTTCCTTCCATAGCATCCTTCTTTTTCCTGCAAACATCACAGAGATAAGGGCCCTCCCCCGTCTTTGGAGCAGGCGAGATGTATGACGGACTTGAATTAACCGATCGCTCCTCATTTGCAAATTCATCCATTTGACATATTGCACAACGCGTACGCCCAGGATTTGTCTTCGGATAGAAAGTTTTGCCCAGTCTAAGACATCAGATAAGATTCAGAGAATAATCTCATGCCCAAAATGTGAATCAAGAAAACGGCTTATGCACCATTAGTCCAACGTTTCCTCTTTTGTTAGTTTCTAATCTCTAACAGTGACATAATATATGATGACTGACTTTGTTTACAATTGTTTCAGCTCAAACTTTCATAATACTACTCCTATCAAGCAATGGATTGTTTTCATACTAAGATAACCTAATAAGAGTCTAAATTGGGGAGAAATCATGCTTGTAAGAAGTCGGCCCTCCTTATAGTATCCTGCTATGTACCTAATCCATTGAAACCTAACCATATAAAAAGCCCAAACATACAAAACATTGAGATGATAAGTATCACAGGTAATAAATCTCTACACAAAAACTCTCACAGACAAGCTGGAGCACTCAGCCGTGCATGTTGAGAAAGACTTAGGACGTAGGTTGTATGCGTAGTATACCAAGAAGCATTACTTTTGAGCTCTACCAAGTACCAAATATCACGCATAGTTTAGAACAAATACGAAGTTCTTGATAACTATCTGGGCATCTTTCATAGCATTTGGATATGTAGGCTTCTAACTTCTAAAGAGAAGCATATAAGAAAGAACAACAAAAATGCAAAAGGTGCAGAAAGGCTCTGTGATATAGAGGGAAGGAATGTATCCAAAAGGAAAAAGGATAGGATTAGCATGCATTGTTGCCTTATTATAATTGAATATGGTTGCATCCCTAACTGAAGTGATATATTCCATTCAAACAGTAAGTAGTCATTTGGAAGAAAATTACGCAAAAGAAACTAGGTCAGGAAGATAGATCAAGAGAGCTCAGCTAGAGGACCAAGCCCAGGGATATGGTTGCTTACTAAACAAAGAACGAACTAGATGATACGTAACAGGGATCATGCAGTTTCCTTTTCCAAGAATAGCCTATTTCAGCTGGAAAGTTCTACCCACCATTACTTTGTTCTTCATTCCTAGGCAGTAGAGCAACCAGGAAGGCGGCTTAAGTAACACAAATGCTACATTTCCAATCAAGTAATTTGGCAGGCAGAAGCCAAAAATTTTACAGTACTGCTGAGCTGGTTTGAGTCTTTAAATGGAAATATGATAGCAGAGTATTTAGCTAATAATCAATTACTACCAATACAGCTTGAATGGATAATATCATGCAATTCGTGTGTAATGAAATCAATTAACAATAAAGTAAAACTATTTAAAAAAAGAAACACATAGCCTGTTATCTACAATAATAATAGGATGACAGCCTCGGATCTCATTTACTGTTTTGTTTTGTCCATTGCTGATCTCATTTACTGTATTGCTTTCTTCAATCTCCAATATCTGTCATCCTCCACTCTTCATAAACTTCATTTTCTTTATAATTTTATCGAACCTTCGACAAACCGTAAACATGGCGCACTTTTTTTTTTTTTTTTGTGAAATTATCGTGGAAAACTCTGCCCGTAGCCAACCCACTTTTGTGCGACGTCGTAATAGATAAACCTACGGGTGGCATCAACCCATGTTCCACCAACCGAGAAATCCCACCCTTTCAATTTTGGCAGGCCCGAAGGCCGTGTTACCCTTCACGGGGCAGAACATGGTGCACTATTTAAAATCAAATTCTCCTAATAGTGGTTTACTTGACATAATTTTCAGATAAACCTTCCAAATCTTAGGATTGAAGTTATAATTCAACTATTTCTACTCCCAGCAACATGGAGTAGCTATTAGGCAAACAGAATTGACATAGTTAGTATATAATGTTCACTCAATTGCCAAGGACGTCTCGGGCGGATGGGCTTCCACCTCATGGAGTGGAGGTCTCATGCTCGAATACCGCAAGCACCATCCGCAAGGGAGTTAGCGATATATCTTCTCTGTAACACAGGCCTTCGAGCCTGCCCAGATCGAAAGGTTGGAACTCTTCGGTTGGTGGAGCATGGGACGGTGCCACCTGTTGGTTATCTATTATGACGGTCGCATAAAACTAGACAGGTTATGGACAGAGTTTTCCCATGATAAACTAAAAAAAAAAAAAAAAAAAAGAAGAATATACTAACCCCAAACTGGACTGCTTGAAAATGAATCAAAGCGGAACGAATAGCCCAACTTTTCCAATTCGGCTATTTATGATTTCTCCGCTGATGATAGAAGATTGCAAATCGTAGAATCTATCTCATAAATGCCAACCTAAGTGTCTATACAAGTGTTATGATGCACTTAAGAAAAACCAAACCGACTTGACTTTCTTCGTTTTGTTCATTTTTATTATTTAATATTTTGCAATATTTTACCACATTTTAAGATTTTGGCAATTAATCCAAACTCTTCAAGTGACATTATTCAAGATTAGTCATGAACTGAGAGTAAACGTCTTTGAAGAAAATAAAGTACTTTGATGCAAAACACATTTAGATCTATAAGCAAACCAACCATGTCCCTTCACAAGAAAAGAAAATAGGAACCATGAGGTTTAGACAGACCTAAAGATATGTTATTCATGTTGGTTACAAGAGAAATCTGATTTACTATGAAAAAAGAAGTTCATCTGATCACACGTCCAAGTCACATTTAATGGTCTAGCTGTCACCATATATTGTGAGCGTGCATAGGGAGATTAAAACACATTCTCGTTTCATTTGTCAGTACCGCAAACAAATTATGTATAAACCAGTAAACTATTATAAATGTTTAAGCGAATTCTATGTGCTCTGCATTGAGATGTTTCAAATTGCATTCAGATCTACATGATAGGAAGACACTAACCAGTATCTTAGAACAACGCTTTCAAATTGGTAAGAGGCACCAAAGATAACGGAAGGGAGTAGCTTAAAATTGGCTGGAACAAGTACGTTTAACGGAATTCAACAAATAAACAAGAGTAGGCTTGGTTAATGTATTTTCCAATGCAAATGTTTTAACTTCTATATATATTTAAAATATTTCATTTTTTATAATATATTTTTTGTTTAGAAAAATATTCTAAATAGTTAAATTAGCCAATCATGATCTACATGACCAGGTATACCAGTTCACATGCTCAGACATCATCATCTTCCCTAACATGACCAGTGTGGCCCTTGTGGATACTCGTAAGGGATGTAGCTACAAATTGGAGCACAGCCATACCTCACAGGTTAGTCCACCAAACAAATCTTACTCATCAAATCTCCTTACACTCATCCCGAGAGGTTGAATCTCATCCCTCACCACTGAGAGGGGAGATGAGGGAATGGGTGAGTGCTCTAGCTATGCCCATTCTTTTGGAGGTAACTAATCTAACTGTTTGCGTCAGTTACATCATCTAATATTGGGCAATTAGTATCCTTGTTTGTCCCTTAACCTACCCTCACAAGTCCCATTTAGTATTAAATTGCCCTAATATGCTAAATAATGATGTATCAAGTCTTAAATGGATCTCTACTTTTCCTTTCATCTGTAGGAAGTGCAAATTGGAACAGGATGAGTCTTGCAATTAAGCAATATAAAGTCAGCACAAAACTATTCAGATACCCAATCCAACAGACAACATATAAATAGACACATTAAGGAAGAATGAAATTAGTAGAAATGACACATTAAGGAAGAATGAAATTAGCAGAAGTGATGTCATAGGCAATCAAAGTAGGCCTACCTTTCCTCCAGCATTGCAGATCCCTCTTCAAAAAGCTCCTCGACAGCCCCAACAGAAGAACGCTTGTTTCCCAATTTATTGCTTGAGTTATGTGACTTTCTGCTAAATATAAAAGACTTCAACTTATTCTGATGCCTGTTTGGCAACGAAGGCAGAGCAGAAAGGATAGAATGATCACATGCAACAATGTCGACAACCAAGCAAGTTGTATCATCCTTCAATCCACATGTTCTTAAAGCTTCCTGTGTATATTTATTACAAATACTAAAATTAATTGTATAAATACCATTTCTAAATGAGGATATATCATACATTATAAGCAGCACCTTTACAACCATCTTTGCAGCAAGATCCGGGGGCAATCCTCTGCAGCATTTCGCAGCCAGCTCGTTGGAAAGAGCATCCCAAACACCATCAGAGGCAATTATGAATCGTCCACCCACGTTAGAAAGCTAATCGAACAAGTTTATATACACATCAATAAATTAGAAGTTCCATCCAAAAATATAGTAAACAGATGCTAGATTCAGAGACTTAGTTAACCTTCACTTGCTTCACATGTGGTATTGGTACAATGAACTCCCCAACATCAGTGTCACCAATAGACCTAGAGAGGCAGAGACCACCAGGCCAACACCTCAGTGGACCAACCTAAATTGCAAATTTCTCCTAATTAAACGTTAGAAATAATGAAATAATAAAATAATAAATAATAGTGAATTTAATGATATTACCTCCTGACCACCACACAGATTGAGGCGGCCGACTTCCCCACCGCTAGCAGTTACACGCTCTCTTTCCTCTGCATTTTCTTCTAGTCGATGATCGACGGTCAGAAGCGAGACTAGACTGCCCTGCGCATCAAGAATGCAGCGCGAATCACCAACGGACGCCACTGTCACCGTCCACCTGTCAACCACCACGAGTGTTGCAGTGGTCCCTGATGTTTCCCCTGAATAAACTATTTCTCAGATTTATCAAATGAAAAATGACTCCTAAGATAATAAGAATTAACTATTAAATCGCGCCTCGTCGCTGGAAATCTATGTCGGTTTTGACGAAGCCCGCGACGAGCGCTTGGGGGAGAGCTTGCAGCCACTGTTCCCCAGTGAGTCCCACCGGCACGGCTCTCAGCACGTGTTGTAATAAATGCTCCTTGGCGAACATCGCCGCCGAGACGCCGTTGTGCCCATCGAAGATCTGCGAGATCAGAATCACCATCAGCACGACTATCAACCCACATTATCTAGAAGATATCCAGAGGTTTAATAATTAGTACGCCGAAGACGGAGAAAGACGATGAAGAAGAGCGATAGCAGTCGGGCTGCACGAGGAGAAGATCTTCGCCCCGCTTAGAGAAGGCGGCATGGCCGTACTTGACGAGAGGGCGCTCAGAACTCTCGCCTGCGCGGAGCTCGCGACCGATCAGCGTGGCGAGTGGAAGGAGCGGAGGTGGTCGCACGGACACCACCGGATTTAGCGGCTGGTTCGTCATCGGCGGTTAGAAAAATCCGTCCGTACGTCAACGTATGGGTTTGGAGTGCCGCCGGTCGACGGAAGAAACTTGAGGAGGCGGCGACATTGCGGCCGCGGCGAAGGTGGAGCGGGAACCGATTACGAAGATTGAGGAGTGACAATGGAGCTTGAGCAAGACGACGACGGTGGGCGTGCCTGCTGGCTGGGAGTTGTTTTGTTTCTCTGCTGTTGTTTTTTGTTTCTTGCTGCGAAGAAGAAAGCGCTGGGTAAGTTTTATAAGGGCTTATACCATATGAGCCCCCCAAAATTTCAAAAATATCAGATCAAACCCTCATTTTAAAAACCTACCAAATTAGTCCCTCAAATATTGTTTAAATTTTTTTTCGGACAAAAATATTTCTATACTCATTAACAGTTCCGACACTAAAAACATCTATCTAGAAGCATTTTTTGGAAAAAATTTAAACATATATATATATATATATATATATATATATATATATATATATATATATATATATATATATATATAAGTGTGTGGTAAACTTAACTGATTAATAGGATGATAGATAGATATATATACATACACACTAGTAGACGTTGCGTGCATAAAAAAATAAGAAATTATTTTTTTAATTTTATAGTTAATAAATTATTTTTCATTTATAATTATAAAATAATTTTAGTACTATCAATTATACTGATCTTTTACGTATCATATTTTTTTCTAAAGATAATATAATTGATTTTATAACAATATCGACATATAAATATGCAAATAAAAAAATATAATTTAAAAATCGTATAGATGATATATATGAGAGAAATAATGGACAGTTTTATAACACAATATTATACAAAAATCATCATATGTAATTTAAATTTATTTTAATATTAAATAATTATATTTGAATATAAGATACTACTAAACCCCCTCTTACGCTTTAGTATTATTCATGTATATATATATATGAACGAACTCTATTAATTGTTGGTAAAAGAAACAAAGGTATTTTTAGAGTAACTTCTTACAAGTTTACTTAAAGAACATGTTGCAGAAGCTTGTACTAAGCACACTCTTAATAAATTTTTTAGTTCAAGCACATGTTGTATACTCTGGAGAAGTGCTTTTAAAAACAATATTAGTATGCTTCGATCTTAATTTTACGCCACTTTTAACTCCATTGTTAGATGTATGGTAGAATTAGTGCGATATATGAATGAAGACTGGTTCTAGAAGATAAAGTACGATGTTAAGAAGGATCGAACAGTGGAGGGCAACTGGGCAAGTACTGTTTTTCTTTAAAAAAAGTGATCATCATTCAAAATAGTGGATCTAATCATGAACAAAGATCTATCTACCTGGTTACCTTACATGATTATTGAAAAATAATTACAAAAGTAACAAATTATATTTTAAATACATTGATTACTATTTTAATCGTAATTAATTGAAATGGGACAGACCATTTTTTAAAATTTAGTACTATATTAATATAATAATAGACTGATTTATGATGATACATTACTAATACCAGGATGTCTTAATACTCTCTCTCTCTCTCTCTCTCTCTCTCTCTCTCTCTCTCTCTCTCTATATATATATATATATATATATATATATATATATATAGATGCATCCTAAATTCTTAACCACAAGGTGCTACCGGTCATGTGAGGTAATGAGTTTGATCTACGATAGGTGTTTGATCACAAATATCTTCTTTAGAGACTTCTATTTATCATTTTATTTAAATAATATTTTAATAATATAAGCTAAGAATATATATATATATGTTTAGAAGAGAAACCGACGATGAATGTATAAAATAAAATCTGGAAGGACATAAATAAGGAGCTCTGGACAATTTTCAATATTTTCTCCTAGGCAAAGGGCCCAGGCCCAAGTATCTGAAAGCTTCTTCTACTGAAGTTAATTTTTTCTTCAACACACTGTCATTGAGGGCCCGGCCCGTTTGGTAACAACTCCGTAATAATCAAGTAACCAGCTATATATATATATATATATATATATATATATATATATAATCTTATTTTCTTTTAGATAAAATATATTGTTTTCTATTATTTTTATTATTTTTCTGTTTTTTAAATTCTAGTTTCATATAGAAAAGTAATTTCGGTGAAGCCGAATCTTGTTGGCGGAGTCATCGGGACTTCGATTATTACCAATAATTAGAATGCTGCCTGCAAGTTCGACAAAGATTTGGCGGATCTCTGCAAGTCTGGTGAGATTACCGGAGGATCGGCGCTCCGTCGGAGTTCGGCTGACGGCTCGCCGGAAGCTTCATTCGCCGAAGATCACCGTCGTTCCGGCGGGCCAGTCAAGCAGTCATCTGACGCCGAGACAACGTCGGGACGAGGTAACGTGGCCTCGGTCATGGTGGGGTCCACGTTGCGTGGGACCCCACACGGCTCAGAGAAAAGCCGGTGCGTAATCCAGGAGCGTCTTGTGGCGTGACGAGTGAATGATAGGAGGACAGCTGAGAGAGGGAAACGGGTCGGTGGATTTCGGGTTGGGGGAAAGAGCCATCCATACCCGTCTAGACAACAATAGTTCTTGGGTTTAATCATTTCACATGTATTCAAGTTCATAAAATGATTATTATTATTACCATCTCTATAATATAAGTAAAGTAAATGTAGACAACGATTTGTGCCATGTGGCACATTCTAATATCTCGATAATATGACATGTGGCACTTGAATTAATATACTTAATATTAAAATTAGAGTGAAACGAATAGAGGAAATCCATAAAAATCTATCATTTATTACTCTAATCAATTATCAATTACTCTTTCGGCTGTCTATTCTTACAAAAAATTAAAGGTCGTTTTGCTGATCATCTCATTCTGCAGTTTTGGCTGATTATTAAGCCACCAAAATTAACTTCCAATTTAATTTAAAAGAATTAAGTGCAGCAATTAATTCCTTTAATTCTAATCGGTAACTCCAATCCACTCTGCATGTGCCGTTCAAAATCCATGCTCAGCAAAAATTTTTTGCACGTTCTCCCACTACAGTTAATATTAAATCATTTAATCATCTCATGCCCTCCTTTATAATATCTGATTTATCTAATTTGTTCTATCTATCTTCCATTTTCATATATGATTTTTGGAGTTATATTATTCTTCTCTTTGATCTCTAATGGATGAAATTATCAACATTGATCCATTACTTACAGATGAGTGATACATTTTTGTAAGTTTCGTACTTATTTACTTCCATTTGTAGTTCATTCGATTATGCTAATTATGTATACATAATAAGTTTAAACTTTTTATATGAATCTGCAGAAATTTTAAATTGTGGAACTTGCCACTGGTTTAGTACCCATCTGTAGAAGATTTGCTTCTTGAATCATCGTCATCATCAGAATCTATTAGTATTCTTCATCACAAGATTTTTTCACGGTTAATAATTATTATGTTTACTTTAAAAATTATAACTTTTTAAACGATTTTTTTTTTAATCGACCTGAATAGAAGTTTATTTTCATGCTAGGTGATCTTAATGGATTAGATGAGCTTAGCAAGATATTTAAATTTAAAGAACATAGTGAATTTTGGAATGACAAAGATCAAGACAAGGTCGAGAAAATCGAAGATATATGAAAAGTTTGTTTTATCATTCACGATCTCCAGTTTCCAATATCAATTAGTTACTTTTGGATTAATTGGATGGTATGACCACTAATGTAAATTTATTTATTATGCAAATGTTATTCCAATATGTTATTTTAAATAAGATAATTTTCAGAAACAAAAATAGTATCCGTAGAAATTTAATCAGTGTATATCATGAACTTAAGTTTATTATAATATTTAAGAGATTAGCATGGATTAAGCACTAGATCTCTTGGTTATTATTAGTTCTTGATTAATACATATGATGCTCACTTTTATACCTCTTGCTCATTTACACATATCAAATATTTATTTATATTTTACATTTAATATTATATATCTATTTATATTCTTTGACAATTTATCTTATAATAAAAAAGTTTTAACAAATGCATCTTTCTTCACATATTGTAATAAAAATATAAAAAAATTTTAGAAACTTAAAACAAAAAATATAAAAACAAAATTAAGAATACAAAATGTAGAATTATTATTTAGAAACGTTTGTCATTTATAATGATAATTATAGTTTATGATATAAATTTCCCAATCTAGATAACACTTTTAGAATAAATTTTACATAGTATTATACCTAAGTTTTAGTTTGTTGCTTCGAATAATTGTTTTACTTGATATAATATCTAATTATTTTAAATTTTATAGTTCCGTGCTTAGCACGGGTTAAGTACTAGTTATTATATATATCACTTGAAGTTCAAGTTCAAACCATTAAACGCAATTTGTGCGGACGTTAGATTTTAATTCGTCTAATTCTGCAGTTACGTGATACAATGATACCCAACTTGTTGGTGTTACTTAGTATCATTTTAATCCAAATTTGTACTAGAATTTTCATAGGGTATATAACTGTACCAAACTTCTATAAAAATATTTTTAAAAAATGTTTAAAAATTATATATGTGATAAAATTTATAAACTTTGTTTTTAAATTTAATAATTTTAGAGTTACAAAATATCTATTTAAAAATATTTTGAATACAAAAATTATAAATCTCATAAAAATTTATAATTTTTATATTAAAATTTTCGTTTTCAAAATCCTTTTTTAATAAAAATTTCACATAGGGAAGATTATCATGAAAATTTTTAATTATAATTTGCTAATTTTGTACGACTGTTGTAGCACTTAAACTAAAGGATACATTTAGCGTTGTTTTAATTATCGCATATAGCTATGTTGAACAACCAGCAGCCAGTCTAGAGTTCCTATCTTGTCCCAACTCAAACCTTTAAAGACCCAATCTGATTATTTACACAATTGTTTATGTTTATTATTCCTATTTATATATAGAAAAATACTTGTTATACCCATCGGCCATCGTACCACCAAAAAAAATACCAAAATTTAATAACACGCATGATTAAAAAATAAAATTAAAATTAGGAATATTTAAAAAAAAAATTAACATAAAAATTCTATATTTTGATGAGATGTACAACTATATGTTAAAAAACTTTTCAGATAACAATTCTAAATAGATATTTTAGACTCTAAAATTTACCGAACTTGATGTGGATTTCAGAATTAGTTTAAAAATTCACTTTTAACCTATTAACTTTGGAGTTCTAAGGCACATATTTAGAATTATTGTTTTAAAAAATAAATAAATAAAAATTATAAGTTTCATTAAAATCTGAAATGTTATGCTGAAAGTTTTTCTAAAAAAGACTTTCTTTTTTTATTATAATCTTACGAATTAGTAGATTTAATAGATTTGGTGGCACCAACATTATTACATATGGTTTATGATCTTTAAATTAGTTAATGGTAGGAGGATTTTACAGCTCAAAAGTGAGGTGAACAAGCTGGCCAAATAATTGTACTTAATTTAATTAACAAAAACAAATATTGAAATAGGACCAATAACACTTATTATAACTGATACCTAATTAGCTTTTCGACCTTTTAGATATTATGCATGTTAACTCTTATAGAACTAGACTACTAGTTCGTAGTCCAGAGGAAACTTTCATTGACCAATTTTTTTCCATGAAAGGAAGGGCAAAGAAGGATTTGGTTGCAAAGCACAAAATTATAAAATTTTTAATTCAAAATGTAGGGTAACAAAAAAATTGATATCATAAACTATTATTAAACTTATAACTACTAAACGTTATAAATGATAATTCCTGTCGACTCAGCAGCCGTCGGATCGCGACTATCCGACGGCTAAGATCATGCGCGTGTTTTGTAAGAGCTCGGATCGATTTCAGCCGTCGGATCACCTCGGCGATCCAACGGCCGACATCACGCGCGTGTTTTTGAAGAGCTCGGGTCGGATTTCAGCCGTCGGATCGCCGCGATCCAACGGCTACGGACTCGACAGGAGCGGGCCGAGCTCCTGTCGAGTGGAGATTAGTCTATATATATATATATATATATAACCTTAATGTCAAAAAATTAAATGTTTGGCACGTTATATATAACTAAAGCTTTAAAAGTGCCAAAAGCATAAAATGGTGAATTATCCTTCGTTTTACTCGTATTATTATAGAGATGAAGGTTTTCATATTAAGAACTTTTACATCAAAGAGCTTTCACTTATGCTCTAAAATGTGAAACAACATATATTGTGATGATAGTGAATGACATATTGAACCGAAGTATCTGTATCTTACTGATATTCTATATTATACTATAAATATAATAATATTGCTTTCGGTGTCTCACTTTCTTGCTTTTCTCATATAATTGAATTTGGTAATCTGGTTATTATATTCATGTTAAAGTAATGTTCAAGCGTTCTTGAGGGCGTCGAGTGATATGTTTCCATCTAGAGTTGGAATACTATATGTATAAAACTCTCATCCAATTCTTGTAGATTTACACTTCTATTTCTAAGAGTGTCGTTGTACGTGAATGAATACAGATGTCCGTAACCGGCTAATATTATATTTTTTATAACTGTTGACACAGAAAGCAGAACTTGAATATGAAAGATTCCTAAACCTCTGTCCATTGAGTATTGATATTGTGTCGCCTCCGAGTAATAGGTCAAGCTTAGCACTTGGTCATGAAGCTCATGACCAGGGAAATACTATGCATGATTAGAAACATATTGAGAAAAACCAATTTACATATAAAATATTTTGAAAATGATTAGAAATTTTCTAAGTGAAGTAGATAAAAAAGATAAAAGTGGTCATTTTCAATGTGTTCTCGACATAACAAATAGCTGATATAACACTGTCATATCAATCCTGATATTTTTAGGATTCTCATAACCCCAAAAAATAACAATTATACAAAAATTAGCCTATTGGTGAAAATAGGCGATAAGCTAGGTATAAAGTAAATAGATGGAACAGCTTGAGTAGAGTAAGAAATCAAATTCTGTCATATAAAGATAGCAAACTTGCCAAGTTTCAAGCAATTGGTTGAAGAATTGACCCGAATGCATTAAAGTGTTTCTAAATGCAATAATTTTCTTTAGAACTTTTCAAACGGATGGTGGAACATATATCTCATAATGTAGATTTTAAGTTCAAATCTCACAAATATTACATATAAGAATATCAAAATTTCATCCCTATTATACTCATAAAGGACACATTTTTTGGGTATATCCAAACCAAAAGAATATGACCATTCAGTTGATGAAACATAAATTGATGTCATACATATTTATCTGTTATCTACAGAATTAATCTAAAAAGAGAACACACACACACACGCTATTAATTTTCGTTGGGAACCTTGAATAAATGTCATCCAGGGACTGCAGACCAATCACACATGTACATTTTCAACATATTTCCAGTGTAGCCGCCTAGCAAGGAAATTTATCTTCATATGGCAAATACATGTTACTAAGGGACTCTGTTCATAAAAAATAAATAAATAACAAAAAACAGAAAACAAAAACAAAAAAAAGGTACAAATTGCACTGTGGATAGCTTGGATTACAACTCCATAATTGCCATGCTGTTCAGTCATGACCTTGTTCTTGTGGTTTTCACTTTAGGATGTAACATACAATGGGGAATTAGTTTTCTAGTATGCATTATAAGTTACTAGTATAATCCTCAAAACAATGACCAATATTACCACTGACATATTTGTATTTGTCATCATTATCTTCAGTTTTTGCTAAGAAACCACATATTAGGGAGGTTAGAATTTGCATGTTCTTGCAACGTCGCAAACTCATTTCTGGGGCTCTCTCCACTAGGCAAATCCCAGCAAATAAGATTTTGAGAACGCCAACCCTTGCACATGGGCATCAAGTTTGCATGTCCTTGGCATGTTTCTGCACGCCAAGGTGAAATAATCTAAACTTAGAGACCCTGAGGATGTGTTTCATGGAGGAAAAAGCCAACGAGCTTCCTATGGATCATCTCAAAGCTAGTAAAGGTAATTGCAGCGGCCGGAGTTGTTCGTAGAAGATTTGTTGCACAGCCACGGTAGAAACCAGATATACCTTCTCTGTGGTAGACTTTCTTTATACAGTCCACAACACCTGTATAATGGAACCCAGAATGAAGACCTTGCGCTTGAAGCCTTGAGCGAACAACCTGGATTTGATGTTGAAAAAGGAAAGCACTTCAATAAGACTGGGAATTAACCAAGGTTTTCTAGCCGAGCCGAGCCGAGTTTCGGTAAACCCAGATCCCGGCACGTGCCGACCGTACCGATGGTGCCATGCCAACCGTGCCGATATGTATTTATTTATTATTTTAAAAAAAATAAAAATAAAAATAAAAAATTAATTTAAAAATTCAAATATAAGATTTTTTTACACGTGCCGTACCGACAACTGCTGGAATAGGCACGTGCCCCCCGGAAAGGGTTGTGCCGACCGACACCGAAAACCATGGAATTAACTACACATTCTGCGACTTGCCTAGGAAAAATTGAACTACATACCTCATGGGGATAAGTGATCGTTGAAGCAGCAATTTTAGAGATGGATGATGCAAGAGCCACATCGCTGACCATTAGATTATTCACTGTAGTGTTATCTGCAATAACAAAGACCAATTTATTAGCAATGTTATTTTTAGCCTTTGTTTTGTCACAGGCATATATATAGGAGTTTTACCTCGTTTCGCCAAGTACAGTTTTATCTTCTCATAAGTTGGGAACTGGATAGCAACATGACTAATCCCCGCCAAGGCAGGCACAAGGCCGCTATCACATAAGCAAAGAAAACATAAACACGAAGGATAGTTACAGTTCGGGAAAAAAAAAAAAAAAAAAAGATCATCGAAGGATATCCAAGAGTATGCACCTATAAAGACCACGATAGCCTTCTTTTTGGAATATTTTCCTCAAAGCATCCGTAGTATTTCCATACAGCATTCTGCCTTCTGTGATTGTTTGAGTCTGCAGAAATATCCATATATATGGTTCACTCAAAGAGCAAAACATAGAGAATCTTAAGAAGTCAGAAATATTAATCTTGATTTCTTTTAATCATATTCTGCGTTACATAAGATTTTTTGCCTAGCCTAACTAACTACATACATTACAACACCTGCTCGTGCTAACGCACGTTTCAATTACTCGTAGAAGTAGTTACTACACTTATTTCGTGAGAAACCATGTAAACATTCAGTCCAAGAGAGGGTAGGATCATAAGCCAGAAGTTTTACACCCCTCAAACAAAACAAACAAAACAAGCCCTGACGTTAAATTGCAAAATTGCACATGTCAAATGAATCAAAGTGCAAAAGTTCTTCTCAATCAACACACTGATAGTAATATTTATATATTAGACAGAAACACCAGCTTGCCAGATTAAGTGTTATCTATGCTTGATGTTCATCATATCGGTTTATAAAGTACAACAATAATTCAATTGAGAAAAGGGGAAAAAGGATACCTGAAATCTCGTCTTTACTACCCAAAGAGGATTAGTGGCAACAGCTGTTGCAGCTCCAGCGACAGAAGCAGCAATCATATTAGAACTTACAGAAAGGTGCTGGCACCCATCTGTTTAAATTAGCAAGCTAATAAATTTGAAGAATTTGAGAGAGCTGAAACTAGCTAACACAATTGTCCTTTTGAAAAAAGAAATAAATAATATAAGAATGAAAACCTCATGCAAATCAGTTTTAGCTGAGTCTCATATGTTCAAAAAGAGAAATAAGACCAACCATTCGGAGCGAGCCAGCTTTTCATTTGCTCATACATTGTAAAATAGACCTGAAAATTCAAATGAATAAACTGATGATAAAAGAAGCAAAGGTATAGTTGTTACAAATCCTGCATGCTTAGCAAACTCCAATGCGGATCCTTTAGAGGAAAATTTTGGGGTAAAGGAAGTATCCTGATATAAGAGGAAGGTCTAGTAAAAATAAAAGAATATCTGGCATTTATATAAGAGAATGGTCTAGAAAACAAGAGAATTTCTGGCATTACATGAAAATGACTAAATTCTCTGTCATAATAAACTTTTTTCAGACAAAAAGCAAATAGTCCAAACAGTTGAGTCACACACTAGCGATTTTTCAGACAAAAACCAAATAGTCCAAACAGTTAAATCACACACTAGCGATTTTAGACATACCAAAGTAGATCTGTGACTAGAGTTTTAGGGTCTTCAGATAACAACATCCCAGATTTTTCCATGTGGTCCAGGTGAATTTGATAAAGCCAAACAGAAACGCAGTATTACGAACTATACTTAGCAAAGCCAACAAGCTCCTCTAAGAGAAGCAGCAGAAAATAACGACCCTTAGCGTGACATCAAACTAGAGAACTAAAGAAGTTAGTTATATTTGTGTAAATAAATAAATATAAATAACAAAATCATTTCCCCAGAATCATATGATTTGAATCTAAAATGATAATTTGTTGAGTTCATTCAAACAACACACATTATCAGACGAAATTTACCTCTAACAGTAGCAAGCTGCAAAAAAAAAGAAATCTAAAACGACATGTTCATTGTTCAATGTAGAAGTCCAATAACATGAAAAGCAATGTGACAAAGAATCCTAGGAGCATATTAATTTGCATGCAATAGTTTAAACATAAGGCGCACACTTTCCAAACAGGATTTAGTTTTGAGTGAATGAACTTTAGATTGGCTACATGACTGCCACTTTTATAGAGCAAATTTATCAATGAATCTAGAGAATTTTACCGCCCAGTTTGGAAGTAAAGCTAGCATAGTTGGAGAAAGGCCCCTGTACATGCCCCGGATGCCTTCCTTTTGGACTATCTGTTCCAAACTTCCAATAATCACACTGCCTGGTCAGAAATGGTAACATAAGCATCAGAAACAAAGGCCACAGAGGTGATACTTGATTATTAAACCACTTTTCAATCTTGTCGATACAAGCTCATAGTACAACATGCTAAAATTATTTATGGTGGTGGAGACAAAAGTACTTGATTTTGAATTACTTCCAATCTCATTTTATAAAGGATGGGAGCTATTACCTCCCGTTTCATATCCTAGTGCACACAGACACACATCTAAATCGAGAGGTTTGGCCTGCCAATTTTTACATAACTGGTTGACCGATCTTCTGTGTGTAGTAACCCAACTTCATAGTCAGTTCAGTCATCTAGAGCAAAAAGGTTAGGCTGCCTAACCCTATCTAGACTACCTATCCTGCTACAAATTTCTATACTTGGTGTGTAATCACTCATGCAAACAGAAATGATAGGACCCTCGAACCCTTACAAATATGGTCCGCCAGGTTCCTTTTTGTAAAGTAACCAAACATGGTCCGCCAGGTTCCTTTTTGTGAAGTAACCAAATATGGTCCGCCAGATTCCTTTTTGTGAAGTAACCAAATA
This sequence comes from Xerophyta viscosa, assembly GCA_002076135.1. Taxonomy (NCBI): domain Eukaryota; kingdom Viridiplantae; phylum Streptophyta; class Magnoliopsida; order Pandanales; family Velloziaceae; genus Xerophyta; species Xerophyta viscosa. Next base: position 145,417 of record MJHO01000182.1, on the reverse strand, counting down.
TGGTCCACCAGGTTCCTCTTTGCGAAGTAACCAAAGTTTATAGGAGTTCAGTCTAGACCAGAAGGATCAATTTGTCCAACTACAGCTATTCGGCCTACTGATTTCCTTGTCTGCTACTCGTGACTCTGTGACCACTCGCTCATCTAGTCCAGGACTCCAGGAAGATCTATCTGCCAATCCCTACACCTTCAGTGAACTGATCTCCTCTGTCAGAAGTCACTGAACTTCATAATCATTCCGCGCATCTTGACAGAAAAATTCTAGACCACTCTGGTTAACAGAATCCTATTGAGCCGTTTTATTCAACCCCCGATCAACTAAATCGAAGTATGCACACTTCCTATTTCCATGCTGTGGTTAACCCAAGCCCACTGTGTGAGGCCAGAAGAAACATTCAAGTACTTCATTCGGACTTAGATAACCCATTCTAGAGTAAGACTTAGATAACCCGAGATTTACGGCCTGAGAATCTACAAAATCCTTTTATCAAATCTTTGACTAATCAAATTTCGAGATCAGGGAGTTTGAAGTCTCAAATATCCTCATCCATATCCATCTCAACCTTATGTTTCCATGGTTTATGTCGCTAGAACTTGGCCTCATGAGAAAATCGAGGCAATCGTTACTTTATATATCATCAGATTCTCCCTTAACAAAGATAAAAATGTATCATCACACTTTGAGCAGAATGTCCAGTCTTTAACAGAAAGACATTTAAGGGTTTGCTCTTATTAGAACCCAGAAACCCAACATACTCCTTTATCGACAATCCCCCTGGACCGTATGAAACACACATCAGATTTTGGACCGCCTTTGTGGGGGACGTCCAACCCAAACGAGCACAGGTCCGGCCGCCCCAAAGGCGCCCCCATTACCCTATCAGACAACAACAAATATCACAGAAAAAGCATAATGCAATGGGCCAATTGCCTTATTTTTAGGCATAAAGTATAAAATTTAGATAAAGTTCAACAACAAAAGACAACAGATCAAACTGAAACTATTCTGAACCTAGTTTTTTTCACACTTCCTTACTATTCTTCCTGTGGTGATACAATAATGAATTAATTTACAACAAATAAACCACTAGATTTTCTAACCAAAAGGACAAACCATTCAATTTTAACACCAATCTCGAAAAATCTGAATCTCAAGCAGCTCCACCTTACAACAAGAATGGGTTTGGAGTAGCATTGCAAGAGAACTATAGTAACACGCTTAATTTACCATATAAGGTCTAGGGGTAAGGTTTTAGTTTACGAAATGTCAGCACACTTCTGCATTCAATAAACTCATCAGTATTCCATCCCAAGACCATTCATGCATTCAGTCTTTTGTATAAGAGACCTAGTATTCTTATATAAAAAGTATGCATATCGGTGTATGCGTCCTCAAAGCCCATTGGTATAGCTTCCAAGTAGTCAGATATATTTTTGGCCGCAATATATTGCATGAATAGTCACTGAGGTGGGTATGTGTCCTCAAAACTCATTGGTATAGACACTAAAGTGAATTCAAAGGTTGAAAATAGTGCTGTTTGGAATTACATGGATGACTGCATGCTTTTACACGTCCTCTAAGCATATTTAAATTACACCATCAAAGTATTGCACGAGTTCTTATCTCCATAGGCACAAAGTAAAACTCTGTCAATTCTGATTCAGACAGTCAACAACAAAATAGTCTTTCATATTCTTAAGAAGAAAATAACTAAGATTGAACAAAGGTAACCAACCTTTGACACTGCTGCTAGCAAGATTGGGCAAACCATGCACCTGAAATCTAGTTTTAATAACATCCAGCGGACAAACAAAGGTCGCAGCAATTGCTCCTACCAAAATCAACAATTCAATTGTCCACTTCACGAATTAGAAACCATATTGATCAATCAATAACAAAAAACAGGGAGAGTACCTGCTGCAGCTCCGGCGCCAGCGTCGCACAGAAGCCCCATGGTGTTCCCGCTATCGCCCGCCGTCGCCATTATGTGAAGAAAACCTAGTTAAATTCGACAGTTGGAGAAGTATATCGAGAACTGGTGTCTCCCCTACCGAGAGGAAACTTGCACGCATCAATTGTCGCATCGCCAGTGAAGATTTGCTTCGATTGATATGGTAGGCCAGGATTACTATTACTTAGTAGCAGAACTGAAGCGGGAGTTGCTGCTTCTGCATCGAGAATGTGTTGAATTCTACGGTGGATTTCGTCGTATTACGACGAATTCGAGGAGAGAGAGAGAGAGAGAGAGAGAGAGAGAGAGAGAGAGAGAGAGAGTTTAAAGAAGACGTGGTAGTGGACGAGACGAGTCGCCGCCGCTAGATGAGTGGTTACGGCGGCGACTGGGGCCCTAATATCGACGGCCGTGTTTTTTGGTGGTTGAAAATTGAGATCGGAAAAATCAACTCTTTTTCCCCGAGGAATCTTATAGAAGCATTATATAAGGTTGCAAATTGGTTTTTGAGACAATCAGTCGACGGCAAAATAAGAAACAGTTTTAAAATAATATTTTTTTTAGAAAATTTCTAATTTAGAATATACAAATTTTAGCATATTTTATAATTTTATTCAAATATTTCAAAATAAATATATAGGAGTTTTAAAATCTTAATAATTTAAATAATATTTAATCTGTTAAAATGTTAGAATCATAAGATTTTATTTAACATTACCTTTTACAAAAGTTATGTATAAAATCTATATGCACTCACAGGCCATTCGAGCTTGATGTAAGGTCCCTAAATTTATTATCTTTATATATGTGGTAATATATATATATATATATATATATATATATATATATATATATATATATATATTTCAAGCTACACCACTCTTATGTCCAACTTCATAATTTACTATTATATTTTGTTGATTAATTCTGGAGATTATAGAGTGATAACGACTAGATTATGAAGTTAATATACCATACCATATTAATTCTTATTATAAGAAAGATATGTAGTATTTATATTAATTAATAAAAAATTAAAAATTAGGTATTAATTTGAAGAATGTGAAGTTCTAATATTAAAATTGATATTTTAATAACAATACCAATTATATTAACATGATAGTAGTTATAATTGTACAATAAGAAACTTTAGAAATAAAATTTTATCCAATTTTTTTAAATATTATTATTATTATTTTTATTATATATATATATATGTATATATATGAAAATATAGGATTTTGTTTAGGATGTGTAGGACGGATGGTTGGAACTTTTACCTCATAAAGTGGATGTTTCAGATTCGAATTTCGTAAGCACCATCTGTAAGGGGTAGGAAAATTTATCCCATATGTATCATGTGGAGGGTTCAGGACTATTCAGATCGAAATGTTGGAACTTCTCGGTTCGTAGAACATAGGCAAAATTTTTCTATGATAATCTAAAAATAATAAATCTAGGGTCTTTGTGGGTTTTTATCAAATCTGAGATTAATGTGAATGATCCAAGTGTAAGGAATGCTAATCCAATATCTGTTTAAGAGAAACGTAAGGCAATTTTTTTCCCTTTTAGTTAATATATATGTCAGATTATTTTACTAGATACTATTTTTTAATAAAGTTCTTTAGTTCGCATTAAACTAGACCTGACAGGATTTGAAAATCCGACGTACATCGGTTCTCGAACCAGATATTGAGTACTATAATTATCCAGGGGTCACCTTCAGCTAACTCGGCTGAAAATTTGTAGAGCAGCCTATTGCTTAGTTTAGGATTCCTCTGTGATTCGAACCAATGACCAACAGTGGCGGATCCAAAAATCCGCTGCAGGGTAGTCAGAATTCTTAAGCTACTAAAATATGATGAAAATTTTTAACATCATACTTTAAAGTATTAATTAAAAATTAATCAAAATAATAGAAATTTGTAGTTGTAATCAACACAAAAGAGAAATTACGTATAAGTCTAAGAAAAACTGAAAAGTTACGGGAGATCGGAGACCACTGATGGCGGCATATCTGTGTGCTAGAAGCCAGTAGTGCAGACCGATTAGACTACGTGACGACATTGCGGCGGGTCAGTGGCTTTGAAGCAAATTAGGGTTGGATTAAATTTGGGAGAGTGCACGCCGAAAGGGATAGGATGAGAATGAGGTAGACGGCTACAGCATTTAAGCCACCTAGGGCGAAACAACTGGATGAAAAAAAAAAATATAGCAGTTACTGGATGAGAAAAACAAAAAAGAAAGAAAAAAAAAAAAAGAAAAGGCGCAGAATTTTCTTAGTCAACTCGAACCCGGGTAATGAAATTATCATGCACACTTCCTTACCGCTGCACCAATTGCACTAGCTGTTATGTAGGATTAAATTACATAAATGGCATTCAAAATGCAGGGTAGTCAGTTGACTACCCTGTTTATACGCTAGCTCCGCCACTGATGACCAATCATTTTTAAGGGACTAGCTGTTAACATCGGAGGGCAATATTGTGGGCATAGAAATATGAATACCTTAGGTGTTCCCTTAATAGTTGGTGATTGGAATAAACATGTAAACTCTCAAGGCTGTAGGCAGTGTCGTTGGCATGCTCGATTCCTTTTATAACAAGTTGGATCGTGTTTGTTTCGAAAATGCTAGAACCCTCTTAGATTCACTCATTATCACTACTTTCTAAATCACATTTATTTATCCATTTCATTCTACCTCTCATCCGCACTATCTCCTCCCTAAGTCCACGTTTTGTCATACCATAAATATTACGGAGCGCAGGGTCAGAGCAGCCAGCGTCCTCACTGACTGACCGTCAAAGTGGGCACCAACAAAGCTAATAAGTAGTCGAACAAAAAAAAGAAAAAACAAACAGAAAACAAACAGACAATGAACTAAGCTAAGGGACAATCCAGATAGACGCCAGACCAAGTCAAGGGACAATGAGCACTATACTTAATCGGTTTTTATCATATATAATTAGTCTTATATGATTATTTTAGACACCTATCTCTTGTGTATATAATCTCTTATAAAAAGTATATGTGCCTGTCAATACTTTTTGATTCACCAAATTTTCTTTTCTTTGTCAAGGATTAAAACTTGGTATATGTTATTTTATGATCTAAGCATCGTTTGGACGGGTTAAAGTTATATCTACAAGACAATGTCTAATTAACAGTTTGGGGAGAAAACGAGATGCTTTTGAGCAATGATTTTTAGCAGTTAATAGCATGATTTTAAATACCGTTTCGTCCAGAATTTCAATAAATTCTAAATTCAAGATATGTCGACCGTACTGTACTCAGCGTATCGATGATAAAGTATTATTTTTATATTTTTTATTATATTTTTAAAAAATTAAAAATTTTAAAAAAAAAAAAAAAATAAATGGTTACCACTTTAAATCGCGCTAATGGACGCGACTGTTCGTCTTCCTCGAAAAAAAAAATAAAAAATAAAAAAGCTGAGCCAACCAGCTCGGCACCGTTCCATGACGGCTCCGGGAGTTCCAAACGGCACGCTGCATGCCGTCTAAAATTTAAAATCTTAGTTAATAGCCAACAATTACCTTATTGGAGGAATTAGGCTGGATTTTGATCCCGATACTATCAGCCTTTAGATAAAAAAATGTAAAGTTTGAGGACGCTTGTTAATCCATGTATGCGTACAAGTCGGTGCATCAAAATTCACAAAAGAGACACGATCTCAATGCAGGTGATACAAGAAAAAGTCAAATTTGGTCTTCTACTACACTCTCGGAGGACACGTGGACAGCACATTCGCGCCAAGCGGCAGCTCGTACAGACCTAACAACAACAGCCAACAGGTACATTAACGGTCACACAGAAACACCTTAAACAGGGCAACTACCTAGCACTCGTTGATCAACGGTTTCGATGGAAGCTCACCCTGAAGATCAATCACAACCATTTACACAACCTAAGATCAGATATCAACGGTCTTGAATATATTTTTTCCTTCTTGGTTTAAGTAGCTGGGGTGGCGGGGCGACGTGCGCCATAGTCGCGAACGCGGAGGTGGAGTTCGGCGGCGGCGGCGAGGAAGTCGAGCGTCTGAAGCGGCGAGAGAATGCTAACAATCTTGGTGATGGTGCTCGCTCGGAGAGAATCAGCGGCGATGGCTATCTGCTCGAGCGAGTGGAGAACAGCCTCGACGGCCTCTGCTCGCGCCTCGCCGTCGCGAGTGCCACGCGCGAGGCGCAGCACCTGCGGCATCGCCATGGCCTCCTGCACTCGAGCCATCTGCTCCGCGAGCGTCCGCTCTTCCGCCGCCGTCGCCCGCCGGAGATCGTCCGCCGAACGTTTCTGCTCGCCGGACATCTCGCCGCGGACGCCGCAGCTGGAGAGTAAGCGGAAAGCGAGGGAGGGTTTCCAGCCGGCGCACCAGAGGAAGGTGCGCTCAAGCGGGGTGAGCCAGGAAGGTGAGAAAAGAGAGAGGACGTGGCGGGCGGCAACGCGGGCTTTCTCTTGGTAGTACTCGTGGTAATGGTTGAGGACGCGGTCGGCAAGGTCACGGTGAGAAGCGAGGTGGCGGTCCGGCGGATGACGCGGTGCGTCGAGGAGCTCGCCAAGTAGCTCCTCTTGTCTTGCCACCCATGCAACAAAATAAGACTCCATGCGGATGCGCAGTTGTCGCGCTGGTCGATGATCCCGTGGACGAGGGGACTATAAAAGGCCAGCATTCGCAGGCAATCAGCTCACGCGGCGGGATTAGATATTGTCAGGATGGATCGAATGAATCTCGATTCCTTCGTGGTGAAGGCTGAGTTGGAAACGAGCGAACTCGGAGGTTGCGCGTGTGACAGCGGTGAGTCGGCGACAGGGGAAGGGGAGGGAAGAGGGAGGGTGGGCGAAGCAACCATCGCGAGGCGGTGCTCAAGTGGATACATAATAATATAGATTAATAGATAGTCTGAGATATTATGGAAATATAAATAAATACAGAAACGTCGTATCAAAAACACTTTATGATTGAAAAGGGAAAAGTCTAAAGGGAAGGTACTTTTTGAGCCATGGTCTTGGGGAAGAGGTGGGGCGACCCGACGCCTGCGCCTAACACCGTGTCGCCATGCCCTTGAATGTCGTTTTCCAAATATCCCTGTTACACCAGACCATGATCTAGAGCGGTGCTTGGTGGCGTCTTAACACATATTTTAGCCGGAACGTGACGGACTCCCGACTCCGACGCAGATTTTTGGAATTAATTATTTTTTTTAACATGTGATTGAAAAAGCCCCTTGTTTTCCTTCTAAGAATGCATTGTGTTGGTGGGTTACACAAGGTCCGCAAATATTTTAAAGCGTCTAACATAATTGCTTTTTAGATGTTTGGGCTGTATGTAGTTTATTCAGGCTGCCAAGTGCCTACAATTTGAAGCATATAAAATTGTTTAATATTTTTGGCACGAACTTTCTAATGTCGCTAACTATTGATTCTTAAAACACTTATATAACTAAATAATTTTCTTATACCTGTGGTTTGGATATAATTAAGAGCCTCGTTCGTTTTCTTTCTCATTTGTATGCGTGCAAAGATATAATTCGGGCGGCCGCGGAAGTTTTGCTTCAATCCTTAGTTTACAAAAGAGACCGTAGTCAGATTACCGTGTGCCTAAAGAGGTGAAATTTCACTCCATTAGTCATCTGGTTGTCTAAAGAAAAATAAAGGAATTTAAATGGTTTGATCGAGTACAACAAGCTTTGTTTTGGTGGAACATCCGTATCAGCCCTGCATCAATAAGTGTGTTACAAATAAAGTTATTATTTATAATTCGTTATTTTTCACATCTAAAATACATAATTAGAAATTTTAAAAAAATATTTGAATACAAAATTATAAATTATATCAAAATCTATCTTTTATTATTTTTAAAGTATTTCTAAATAAATATTTGAATCTCTAAATTTTAACGGATTAGTTGATTAATTTTAAACACACTAAAATTTTAAAATCTTAAAACACTTAATTAAAATATTATTTTTTTAAAAAATAATATAAAAAGTATAGATCCAATTAAAATCTATTTTTTTATTTAAATTTTTTGAAAAATACTAATGTAATAATCAATATATCTTTGGCATAAATTTTAAAATATGAACTCATTTATAAGAATTTCGATTTAATGGCCGTTTATAAATAGTTTTAAAATTATGGGTTGATATATAATTTTATCTTCTTTTGGATCTCTTAGGTAGCAAAGTGATCTCATGGATTGTATGTATAGTATTACTATATACACGACCTAATAAAAAATATTTAGAATTATTTTTATAAAAAAATTAAATAAAAGTTATAATTTTTTAAGAAAAGAATTTGAATGTTCAAAATTTTTCTTAAAATTATTTCTAGATAGTTTTTGTAGGACTCCAATGCTTTAGCCGATTACAAGCAAATTTTAAAATTACTTTTAAACACGTAAAGATTTTAGTACTCCAAAATATTTTAAAAAAAATTATATTTTATTAAAAATATTTCTAGATAGATATTTTGGACTCCAATATCTTAGCTGACATTTTAGATGTTATTTAATTTTTATATTAAAAATTTATTAAAAAAATATTTTTAAATAAAAGTCTGATATGGTACGGACGACCAAGACTTTTAACTCGTTCTAAACGTTCTGCGAACTGGACCTCCATGGCCCACTTTAGATATCCATTTAGCTGCGGCGGTTTTAGGCCAGATATCCTGGTGGCGATATATAAAGAAAAATGTCAGCTTTGTACTATTTGCGGTGAGAGGCAAGTCAATCCGTTGGATGTAAATGTGACCAAGATGTCAGAGCGTGATTAACGGCTGAGATCCATTCGGTTCAAGGTTGGCAGGGTTCATCATAACTTGCTAATGTCTTCAGCAGAATGTTATCTGAGGATTCAGAATTCACCACAACTTTCACTGGCTACTGGAGTATTGCTAAATGCTCAATGCCTGTACAAATTGCCTTTTTTTTTAAATAACGAGGCGAAACCCTTCTTGAATTTACGCTAACTCGCGGATCACAGTTTTCTACGCACACCTGTAGGACCATTTTGAACTCAGGTGTGCGCAGAAAAGTAAAATTTCGACCTGACGTTTGCCTCCGGACCAGACATGGAGTAATGGGAGTTATCCAGCCACCAGTTTTTCCGTGACCGCTGTAAACACACGGTCCTAGGCACATTCCCATTTTAGGACACCTCTGAGTCGAATCCGGGACGCACGGCTCACGAACCGTACTCCTGCAAGTCGACCCAAGGGCGGGAGGCATATTGCCTTTATTAGGACCACAATATTGTGAAGGATTCAGTCACATGCTAATGTCTTATTTCTTCCGTTTAGAATCTTTATCCAGTATTGGCAAATCCATCAAAGACGACGCCGCACTGCGAAATTATCTTCGACATTATTGACGGTTTAGTTCACCATGAGCGACGTGTTCTGATCAATATAATTGAGGCATATGACATTGAGGGTGCATTTGTTTGGTTCATTCCTTGGCAAAATGCCCGTAGGTAATCCCATTCCCAGAAACTTGATTTCCACTTTCCAGGACTTATGGGAATGTCGCAGTTCCCTTTTTAGTTCATTTTCAATTTGTTTAATTACTAGAAATGTAGCATAGGAAGGGTAATTTTGGGATTAAAAAATTTTATTGGTAAATGATGGGAACGTGGATCCCCATGGTAATTCGATTCTCAATAACGTTGGAATTTGCAATAATGGGATGCTAAATACAATGTTTTTGACGAACAAAACTGGGAATTTGCAGCATAGTTAAGAAACTGGCTGGAAAAGGTTGAATGACAGCCAACTCTTATAATATAATACCTGGTACGGGTTTCAACAAAGCTAATTTATGATATCTTATTGTACATGAAGAGTTTGTCACAGTACCAAATAATTTTTATAAATCTTTTTGGCGTCCACGGTTTCTGATTTTTGTCGATGTTCCGAACCTATATTTTGGGTGAAATCTAGAGCATAAATAGAATATGATAAACCCAGATATCCAAAAAGAGAAAAATTACTACACGCATTGTGTTTACCACGTCATCCGTGCACCGCATGCATCTATAAGCTTTTTTTTGAAAAAATTTTCAATATAAAAGTTGTAAATATTGATGAGATATATAAATTTTATGTAAAAAAAATTTTCAAAAAATATTTCTAAATAAATATTTTGGACTAATAATTTTAATGTCAAAAAAATATTTTTAAATTCATTAAGATTTTAGGGTCTAAAAATATATATTTAGAAGTGTTTTTTGAAAAAATTTTCTAAATAAAAATTATATATCTCATCAACATTTATAACTTTTATGTTGAATAATTTTTTAAAAAAAAATTGTAAATATATACGGTGGACAGATATGTGGTGAATGCGGTGCGTGCAATAACCTCTCCCAAAAAGGTTACGCAAGAAGAGTTCTGCAAAGTCGAGCTTATTAAAGGAATGATCACTCTATTTCATAACTCCACTGGCCAAATTAAAGGAATGAATATAATTAACTTCAAGTCTGAAAAATCTATGCATGTACGTAGATAGACAATTTTTATTAAAAGATATGAAATTTACGCGCCTCTTTCTTCTCCTTCACATTCTACCATCCATGCACGATCTCGTTACACTTGCACTTGATCCACCGCAGCCCTTTCCGCAGCGACGCCTTCACCTTCCCTTCCACCGCGTAAACTTTATATTTTGCCACCCTCTTCCTCCTCTTCATCTCCGGGTCTCCGAAGCACCACGCCGACGAGTTCGCTCCGCCGCCGATGCTGGAATGGTAGTAGTCCGACCTGGAAGGAGAGCGGGCGCGCTGGGCCCGTCGAGGTGGCGGACGTTGGTCGGTGAAGAGGTCGGCGAGGGGCGGCGGGCGAGGAGTTGTGGTGGTGGTGGCGAAGTAGGAGGAATGAGGGGCAGAGCTGCGGGCTTTGCCGGAGAAGACTTGGATACGGCGGTCGACAACGGAGGCGCCGGAAGCTTCATAGGCGGCGCGGAAACCACGGCGGTGGTCCCCCATAATGTCGCAGCGCGCTGGCGGGCGTGGCCGTCGAATGTATATGAGGACGTCGACGAGGGTAGAAAGAGAGCGTGCAGGAAGAGAAGGGCTGGGTGGTTCGGAGAACGTGCTGGTGATTTTGCTTTTTTAAGGATTAATGGCTGTTAAAATTGAATGATTCATAGAATTTCTTGGCTTTTCTTTATTAAAAAAATTTAAAAAAAATTCTCCTTATTTATAAATTGTAGCTTTATTTGTTGCCCATTTTGTTTATTTCTATAAATATTATTTTCGGTCAGAATTTGTTGAAGGTGTGGTTTGACCGTCAATACGAGACAGACAACTCTTCAATAGCATGATATGTTGTATCAAAATATATCACGGGATAGGGACCAAGTTATAGGTAAATATCACATATGCATTATTGGTATATTAATTTTTAGTGGTAAGAATTCAGCAACTAAATACTATTTTCATTAGTCACTAGAGATTTCTATAATTATAATGCGCACTATTAATGACTGAGTATCAATAACTGTTTAGTCTTATTTGAATTTTTTATGTAGTTGTAGTTTTAATTACATTTATTTACATAAAATTATTAAAATAATAGGTTTTTTTTTAAAAAAAAAAAAAGATATTACCTTCGTTCAAAAGGAAGTGTCCGTATATTAGCTTATGCTCGACGTTAAGGCCCAAAATACAACGGAAATAGATATCCGGTTACAATCACAACAAAAGGCCCAAGCTTCATCATCACAACAAAAAGCCCAAACAAAATGCTAGCAACATGCTAGTAGAAGTACAACCGCAAAGCTACTACAACAAGGAAACAAAACATCAATCCTAGTTAGAATAAACTCCACTAATTGAAGCGTTTGTCCATGAAGCTGCAAGAGTGCCTGCGCCACTTTGTTTTCTAGCTAAGCGGAGATTATACCAGCGCGATAGAGAATGAGTAATATGGTACGCAGTAAGCCGCAGAGATAGAAGACGTACTATTATAACAGTTCCTTTCAAGCCAAACAGTCCAAAAAATAGCGACACACAAACGTAGGTCCAAGTATTACTCCTAAGTTCTTTGCGGAAGATTCTGATCCTCCGATCAATCTAGAAAAATTTGAAGGTCTGGAGGGGTTAGCGAGATGTTGAGGTCCCGAGCAAGTAAATTCCAAATGGTAAGAGTGAATGAATAGGATAGCAGAAGGTGGTGGATCGATTCAGAATGGTGGCGAAAATAATAGCATGACTTTAACAATAACAAAACAAGTCTATAGTATAGGAGAATTAAATTATGCCCCTAACTAGCATAAATAGAGTAATACGGGTACTAAATGTCTATCTCTTATGAATGCTAGGTCGGGGTTCTTTCCTATGCTACATGATTTTTGTTTTCTTGTGTCTTCTAATTGTAAAGTTGGGATCTTGATTACTCACCGATTGTTAGCTGTCCGTCTACGACCACACCTTTAAAAAGAGGGAGATTTTTTGTTTTTTATTGGGGCTGTTTTAAATTATGTACTCCAACAGCTCGAATGATGTTGTACTCCTTCGTATTAGATCTAGTTATCTTGCAAAGTTGCATCTGCTCTACAATTAAACCTTGAAATTGAGTATGATTCACTCCTACGACCCAAATTTTGAAATTTTAGCATTATCTCAGTCGTTTCTTACTTGTCCTAGGGTATATTAGGTTTGGAATCTAATATATCCAGGGACATGGAAGGAAGGGAGAGCGACGCAGGGAGGTTGGTGAAGGTGCGGAGATGTAATGTTAAGGGATATTACGTTTCGGCCACTAAGTTTAATTTTTTTTTGGGTTCAGTCAATGGAACAGAGAAACACGCCGACGTGACGAAGCGCGTTTCTTAAGACTCAAATGAGCAAATGAGGAAAACGGATGGCTGAAATGTAAAAATTCCTAAAATTAATGAGCGGTTGCCATCTAGAAACTTTATCTAGTGTGCCCGCATAGATTGCTTTATCTGTGCGGCATGCTTATGCTACCGCGCGTCCAAACAATATTTTATAATTTATGTTATTTCTTTTCCTAAATAAAAAATCCATCAAATTTTCCTCCACTTATTTTTCTCCTCACTAATATTTACTTATTACAAAAATATTTTTGGATAAACTTTAAATATATTCTATGTGATTTATAATTTTTATTTTTAAAAAAAATACTTCCAAGTAGATATTTTGATACTTTAAAATTTTAATTAGTTTAAAATTAATCCGCTTATCCATTAAAATTTTAAATTTTCAAAATATGTATTTTGAATCTTTTAAAAAAAATTTGAGTAAAAAATAAAATTTGATGTAGTATACTATCCTTTCATTAATTTTTTAAATTATTTTTAATAATATATTTTAAAACGTCGAAAATAACAGATTATAAATAAACAATTTATTTATAAATAAAGTTTCATGCATATTCAAGTCTGTGTCTTTATTAAAGCTTTGAACTTTTAACGCTTATATAACGCGGAAAAAAGGACCAAAGGAAACCAATAAAAGTTGCAACTTAATTGGATGGCTCATAAACACAATCCGGCCTAAAGATAACCTCTTCTACTACCAAAAGTAATGAAAATGTTTGACTGACTCTAAGCGTGACGAGGAGCTAGCGGAGCACCGAGCACGGTTAGCTAGATTAGATTGAAATGCCCGTCACTATTTGAATTTGAATTTATATATAGTATAAAATTTTCTGTAAGATTTTTCGAAAAAAAAAAGTTTCTCTACATCGTTGCAGAAGCGTCGTTTATTAAATGTCTGCATTAGAGAACTAGAATATCGAACGGAACTGGATGTAGTAATTTTTTACGAGTTTGAGATTCTTACGATAACATGTGTTCGTATTATAAATTCCACCATAATAATTATAAAAAAGTCTTAATCTCCAATGATATTAATATAAGCCAAAGCTAATCCTACGGACTGATTTGTAAGACTTCTAAGTTTCTATAAAAAAAAGGAAATTGGAGAAGGTTTAAATTTGGGTACTATTGGTGAAATTTTGTCTCCAATTGCGGAAAGTACAAATTTGGGAAGTAATAGTGAATAATGTACAAAGATCTAAGCTAACTTTTTCGAGACAAATGTCATAAGTATCTCATTTTAAAATTATATATAAATCAACTTTTTATTTCAAATATTTCATAAATCAGTTACTGTCTTAAGAGTATTTTGCTTGCTATTTTTTAAAAAAAAATCGATATGATTTATAATTTTTATATTTATTTTTTTTTCAAAAAATTATCTTTAAATAGAAATTTTAAAATTTTAAAATAATAAGTAATATTAAATTTGCTATTCTACTAAAATTTTATAGTATCAAAATATTTATTTAGATATATTTTTATATAATTAATTTATATATTTAAATAAGTGTTTTGGATAGTAAAAATTAATGGATTTAAAATTAAAAAAAATTATAAATTACTTATAAACATTGGTAAGTTGTCCAACTTTTTCTCCTTTTGCTGTCATTCCAAAAAAACTCCTAAATAACACGCAATCATTTGTATCTTCTATCGATGCTTCCTTCTAAGTTCCAACTAAAAGCCCCACTAAACCGTGTCATTTTCCTCACCCCCCGCCCCCCCCTTCCCGTAACAAAAAAAAAGGGTAATAAGCAACCAACCAAACCGCGTTTACTCTCTCTCTCTCTCTCTCTCTCTCTCTCTCTATCTCTCTCGCGTTATGTATATATATCCATCAACCTTCTGTGTATCATCTCCACTTCTCCATCAATCCCTCCTCTTTTGCATTAAAAAAAACTCCAAACAAGAACTTCAGCCAGGTAAGCTGATAATGGCGCCACTTGCAAACAAGAAGAAGAATACGTCGTCGGAGTTGGCCGGCAGAGCATGGAGACTACTCCGGCTAGCACTTCTCTGGACGAGGAAAGGTGGCGCCTTGAAGCGGAACATTCTCATCGTCCTCCGCCTCCACGCCGCCAAGGCTCTCCGCCGTTCTTCAGGCGGCCACGTCGCGTACTTCGAACGTGAGATGTCGTTCGATGAGACCCCAGTGTTTCACTTCAAATTGCACCGACCTACTTCCATGCGTATGCTCATTCCCTGTATAAATCCACAGACAAGCCTCGACGTTGATGATCAGTACTACTACGATCGTAAAACTTATTTCTGCTCCTCCAGTCCGTTTCTAGAGGGTGAGCAGATGGATTTGGAAGATGAAGATGATCAGGAGGAGGAGGAGAGTGTTAATGAGGTGGACGTGAAGGCGGAGGAATTCATAGAGAGATTCTACGAGCAGATGAAGCTGCAGAGACAGATTTCTTTGTTGCAGTATAACGAGATGATAGAAAAAGATCAGCCATTTGATCATGATTTGATCCTCTGAGTTAATAAGTAATACAAGACCAGATACTTGGATACTTCATACGCTGATTCTTTGTGTACATTTGTTTGCGAAGATTTGTGTATATATAGGAGAGCTTTTGATACAGCAATTTTTTTTTTATTCTTTTCTAATTTCTAGTATCAATTCTTTGACCAAAATAAATATTTTTCCAATTTTCCAAGTTTATTTTCCAGCATTTATGTTTTTCTCAATACTGACTAATTGGAGAATTGTATCAAACAAACCGTCAGGGACAATAAGGTACAATAATAGTTCTAAGAGCATGAATTTCCATGCATCTAAAGTCATTACTTGTGAATGTTAGAAATAATCCATGCAGCATACAGTAATTACTAAGCAGTTACAGAGAAAATAATTTATGTCAACTGATCCTGGACTAAGTTGTGTTCTTTTTTTAAACTTTTATATTGATTGATCGATTGATTTTTTTTATTTTTTATTTTTTTTGTAATTTTTTAGCGGATTAACTGTTTCTATTTTAAGTAGTCGTGCACCCCATGTGATTCTGTCTGCATTCTTGAAGCCGGTTGTGACCAATCGCCATCGAACCTTCCTTTTCTATTACCCAAAAAAGCTCCAATGAAAATGAATAATATTCATTTAGTTTAATAATAAATAAAATAAAAATTGATATTTCTACATATTATTATGGAGGTGCCCTACAAATAAAGAAACTCATAACTACCGGAAATTTCCATATAATTTGAAAGATTTCCAATCCTGGTGATTATACTGTAAACCAAACATCACCAATCGAAATTATTTTCATTCCGGACCGTTATTTCTCAAACAAACACAACATACGAACAATACCCAGTAGTTAGATGTAGTAAATGATACCCACTTAAGACTAGGAAGACATGCTTAACAGTTTGTAGAAGCCTTCACGTTTTAGATGCGAAGATCAATGAGTTAAAGAGAATAACACAAAGGAATAGTTCCCAAGTCCTAACCATTGCACCTAACATTAATGATTTTATGCTCCAATAAACTATGTATCTTTTTGGTCTTTGACTGTAAAGTCAATTTTTATCATATATTTTTCAAAAACAGAGTTGTATAGTAGTCCATCCTACCTCCCACTTGTTAGAGTTTGAATTTCCAACCTATCATTTATGAAGGGCACAATACGTTGCATTTCAGTATCATTTCCGCTAACTGAGTAGATCCATGCTAGTTGGTCAATCAACTATGTATCTTTTGCGTCATTACTTATTCACTTATGAAAACTATCATCTATGATGTCTATTCCTCATTTGATCGTTCTCTGCTTCTACCTTGAAGTTGCTTTTTTTATATATTTTTGAAATGCTCCTTGAAGGCGCCACTTGGAGTATTTTAAAATTGTCTTCATGGCATTTCTTTTCTTTTCTTTTGTTTTTTTTATAAAAAAAAGTGGAGAAGTTATTTCTTATACTGGGAAAAATATGGACGACGTGGCCACAACTTAGCTTTGTAAATTGTTTAATTAAACTACATACTTTGTAGTAACAAGTGTAGTTTCCTCTTTTTTTTATCTGGGTCAACATCTTTTATAGGAAGTAGGAACAACAGTTAAATCGTAAATGAGATTGCGTAAAGATTTTGGGTCGACGAATAACACCAAACGGTCAAAAAACCGTCTCGTCTCGAAATTCGAAGTTTTTTTAGCGGGAAACCAGGAGCAACTTCAAATTCGAACTACCAAACTGCCTCTCAGAGAGAGAGAGAGAGAGAGAGTTTCTTCTTCGGATCGAAGATTCAACGTGGGAATTTCAATGGAGAAGTTGAAGAAGAAGATCACCTGCGGCTTATCATGGGCCGAGGAGGTGGAGAAGGAAGAGCGAGAAGAAGAACAGAGGGCATTAGCCGCTGCTGGCCGCGCTTATGCGAAATTGGACCCGTTTGGATCGGCAAGACCGCGAGAGGTTGTGCTAGAAGAGAAAGGCGTTGATTGGAGAAAATTCGACCGCGAGCTCGATAACTATGCAATTCTAAGGTAATAGGGTTGTCCTCTTATCGTGCTCGATTATATTTCTAAACCGACGCTGAACGTTGTTGAAAGATTCTACATTGTTATGAGAAATTCGATTGTTTAACTGATGCATTAGTACTTTAACTTTGTTGTCATCTTAATCGGGATATTCCAGAGATCCATAATCCGTTCTCAAGATCTTCGTTTATGATTTTGAGATGTCAACAATTACTTTCGATACGATTTTAAATTTGGTAACAAGTAATTGTTGACATGATGTCAATTTAGGTGCTTCCTGTATTTAGATAAAATGAGCTAATTTATTTTCGGAGGCATTCAGCATTTGACAACATTATGTGTTATCTAACTGTCCTCCAAATCGGTAGGAGGGAAATGAAGATGAAGGAACACAATCACTCCCCAAATGTTTACAACTGCGTGGGTGAAAATCTTCGTAGATCTCGTAGTTCAGGAGTATATATTCTTGATAAACGTCAAAAGCAGGATATGAACGCACTTGACTCACCACTTCGATATCCACCGAAGAACGTTGATGCTCTCGAAGACGAGATGTGCTACAGAAGAAGAGCAAGTATCACTGCCCATGATTTAAGAAGCAATTTCCCCACGGATGATGCTGATAGAGAGACCAATTTTTTGCATTTTAACCCACGTGTTGAACGACACCGATCTGTTTTCTCTCGAAATGTTGAGAACGAGATGGGTCATGCAAGAGCATATGAACAAACTGAATTTCGTCGACAAATTCGGTCTGCAAGAACAATTGGTGCTGAATTTCGTAGAGGTGATAATGCGTACAATGGGGAATATGTTGAAGGTGGAGCTAAGGAAAGATATATGCAAGCAATGTTGCCATCAGTTCGGTCAAGTTCTAGGGAAATAGCAACTCAGAGAGATAATTTTAGAGGAATATCAGTGCATTGGAGTACAAAGTCTACATTTGGTGCAAATTATCATGCGCCGAAGATACATCAAGACAGTTGCGGATCGAGAAATAGACATCAGAAACTGAGGAATCGAAACCTGAATAATTCAGCCAATCGTAGCAAGAAGAGGGAGATATTTTCTGCTACGAAACCTAGTCCTCACAAACAGAGACGTCGCAAAAACATAAGAAATTTGATGTTCGTCGAAGTTAGAGCTTCTTAGACCTACTTTCATCTACATGTCCTGCTAACCGAAAATGATGCCTGTTTGAATGTGTAGCCTTTTATCATCTATAGGAAGCAAGTAGTATGGATTTAGATCAGATTCAGTCTAACAGTTTTTCTCGATTTAAATTGAATTTTGTGATGGACATGTTTTATGATTCCGGCCAATGATAGTTTGTCCCTATTGGATGACTTCTGGGTCAGTTTGTAAGCATCTTGCTTATTGTTCTTGAGTTAGTCTTCTCTATTTATTGTATAACTGTGATCATCTCCAGCTTCATTTATATTCCCTTTAGCTGAGACGGTGAAAAATTTGAATGGGGTTTATATATATATATATATATATATATATATATATATATATATATATATACAGAGAGAAAGAGAGTGAGAGGGGCTATTCATGAGAATAGTCTCTCTCAACTGCTATCTCGGTTGTCGGATAGTTCAAAATTGACAGTCGAGATCTTAGTTTGTTTTGGAGTCTAAAAAAATAATTCGAGTGTTTAATGTTAACAGATCTCGTTGACGGGCGTGTTTCGGATTCCGTTAAGGGTGTGCCTGCACAGTCCCCTACCCTCTCATGCGATCGAGGGTTCTGCCGTCGAGTTTGTCACCGAGATCCGACGCGTCTCTCGTGATCTAGGGTTCTGCTGCCGATCTCGACATCGAGATCGTCGCCGCGTCTCATCACCGGCATGTGGCGGAACTCTGGTTGCAATCACGAGAAGGGGGTAGGGGGGATCGCTGATCAGCCAGCGGCGGCGATGCTCATCTTGATAGCATGAGAGGGGGGGGGGGGGGGGGATGGTGCAAGCGCGTGCCGGTTAACGGACCCATTTTGTGCCCGTTAACGAAATTTGTTAACATTAATGCCCGAATCATTTATTTAACTCCAAATCACGCTGCGATCTCTATCGTCGATTTCGAACGATCCAACAGTCTAAGATCAAAGTTGAGCGGTATTCTCAGATCTGACAATAACGTCTCTCTCTCTCTCTCTCTCTCTCTCTTTCTATAAGATTATCAGATCAATTGGAGGTCGACTTGTGTGTAGAGTTTGCTGACCTGCATGATACAGGTAAACCCTAGGGTGCAATTCAGTGTTCAATAAATGTTATACATAGTAACTTAAATATCTTTCACGGATAGCAGATGGCGCTGTTCTACCTTCTGCACATGTGTGCAGGCAATTGGTACCAAAGTCGTGTGGCCACGTGACTCCACACCATGGGTATTATTACTATGGAGAACATGGGAATGTAGATTTTTTATTTCGTCAGTGAATATAAACACGAATACGCTGGACATGTGTGTATAATCTATTTATACTACATATATAGGATAGGGTGATATAAGACGTTATATCAACGTAGCGTTTTAAATAAATGTAACTTCATTTTACAGGAAGCAAGAATGAATTTTCATCTATCTAGGCACATGCCCCCTTCAAGTAACAATCAGTTTGATTTGCTAGATTCAGCAACTTCTACATCTACAATATCAGTTGAGGATAGTGATACCGCTTGGGATCGGCCGACACATGGCAGCAAGGTAGAGACCGAGTCAAGGAGGACCTGCGGAGCTAACCACGTAATAGCGGACCGAGCTCGACCTCTGCAGGACCGAGCTCGGCCTCGGCAAGATCGGAGCTCGACCTTGGCCGACCAACTGCCTTAAATGCATTCAATGCGCGTCATAAATGGAGAACAGGGCCGCGTGAGCTATGGCATGCTATTGTGGGCTACTCAACCTAGCCCGTCGAGCATTAAATACCAACTTACAACCGCAATCTGAACCGCCTAATCCAATGTAGCCACACCAACGTGGCGCAATACGAGCCGTTGCGCCAAAGCCATCCTAGCCGTCCAAGACTTCCGACCTTCATATGTGCATGTGCATGTAAAAGGGGCTCGAAAATCGCTTGTTACACTTCTTGTAAACACCGCTAGTGGGAGAGGACGAGAAATCATTGTAAACAATCTTGATCTATACTAGGCTCTTCCGGCGGCACGTGGATTTTCTCCCCGGAGCCCAACTCTCGGGGTTTTCCACGCTAAATACTTCGTCTCCGTTCCCTCCGTCACACTTCTAAGCCACATTGACGTCGAACCATTACGCTGATCGAACAACGAGTGATCAGATAGAAACTTTTTCGACGAAGAACACGATCTCAATTATATAAGGGAGATCTTGCTTAACACTGAATTGCAAAACAGGTTTGGCAAAATTATGGAACCTGAACTTTTCAGTGAATTAGTAGATAGAAGAAGCAGGCTCAAATGTGAAGGTAACAAGGAAATAAGCTGGATTAGAAGGCCAACATTATTCGATTGTGTGGACGAACTGTTAACGAAAAACATAGACAATATTTCGAATCCGGTTATCGGGCATGGCCAAAAGACAAGGCGGTGGTTGGAAGAGAACTGGCAGAAGGGCTTCATCAGCAGATACTAGCACGAGAATGCATGGCAGATTGGACAGCAGATGAGCTTGTAGATGAAGATATGAGCAGCCCATTTGGCGGATGGCTTCATTTTGAGGTTGAAGCATTTGAATCAGGTATGGAGATCGAAGGTGAGATGATCTCTTCTTTAATTGATGAAGGGGTTTCTGATTTCTTAGTTACAGGTTGATAAATAGTAATAGGTCCATTGGGGAAACATCGTATCGGCTATTACAGACTCAATTTTGACTCAATTTTGATTCCATACGCACGAGCATAAGGATAAAATAAAAAATATATAATTGTTTTTAGAAAAAAATTTAAAATAAATTTATAGATTTTGATGAGATTATAGTTTTTATGTTTGAAATTTTAAAAAAAAAATTAAATAAATATTTTAGGGAGTCTCAAAGTTAAACAGAATTAAAGCGAGTTTTAAAATTTTTTCGAAACTCATTTTAAATTCTTTAGATAGATTTTTGATTCGTCAAAAGTTTTTCAAAACTCATTTTAAGATTTTTTGGAAACAAATTTCAATATAAAAGTTGTTGCTCTCATTAATATTTATAATTTTTATTCAAAATTTTGTTGTAAAACGTAGTCATTAATTTTTCTCTTTTTACCGATAGGTTTGTACGGAGATGGGATCGCCTGTGCTATTTAGCACAGGCGATCTCCTGTGGTCGCGATCTGGGCCGTTAATCGGTCCAGCATGTATTACGAGATATTTTATTTAAATTTCGTCGATTTATTTGATCTAATTTTGTACATTTTTATGAAAAGTTATGAACTACAAAGTTGTAGATTTTGATGTGATCTACAATTTTATAGTTCAAAATTTTTCAAAAAATATCAAACAATATGTCAAAATAATGATCAAAAGTTTTGATCATCATTTTGACATATTGTTTGATATTTTTTCGAAAAATTTTGAACTACAAAATTGTAGATCACATCAAAATCTACAACTTTGTAGTTCATAACTTTTCATAAAAATATACAAAATTAGGTCAAATAAGTCGACGAAAGTTTAAATAAAGTATTTCGTGATATGTGCTTGGCCGATTAACGGCCCAGATAACCACAGACGATCCCATCTCGTTCGTACGTATGGGTCATTACTTACTTGGGCTGACACATGCTCACTGAAGGATTCTGCATTGATAATGCTGAATCTTGCAAAACTACTCCCAAAAACCTGTTAAGCTCCCAAAAATTTAAAATTCAAGACCGTTAGCTTTTTGAATCTCTTTAGCAATCTTTCTGTTCTCCGGGACTAGTTTTCAAGGCTTATTTTTTAATAAAATTTTTAGCGCACGGAAAACACATTTAAAAATCTTTAACTACTCTGATGCCCGGCTAAGAAGGCTTTAACATTGTCCGGTTGATAGCATATTATATACTGCCCTACCTAGGCTGTCCAAAAACCTCATCTATTCATTGTTGGTACATATTAGGAGTTATTCTTCTCCACCGTATAGTTAGAGATCGGAGAGGTGGAGGTGGCTATGAAGAGACATAAGCAATCACACGAACACACAAAAATTTACATAAAAACTCTTGATATATACCAAGATAAAATGACGGGCGTTCAGTTAGGAGCAGAAATTCATTAGAAGAAACCTCACTCAGAGGTGCTGAAAACGAAGGTCAGTTCGCTCAAAGATCTATAGGAGAGTCTCGAGGCGCAGATGCAAGGGGCACTCAACGCCTCATTCGGCATATTGCAAGGACAAGTTGAAGTCTTGGAGGCCCACGTAGAAGCATTGTGCAAGGAAAATGAGGGGTTATGGCCGGGGCTTGGAAATGAGCAGGCGCTGAATGTTATTAGGCGCTTAGAGAAATGTGAGACTATCATAGCTCAGGGAGCTCATGGAGTGCAGTTAGTAGGACGCATGAAAGCGCCCAAGCCGAAGGCTTCTATGGGACACACAACTCCCGTGAGTTCGATAATGGTTGTACCAAATGGAGTGCTAATTGGAGGCAATGTTCCTGCTTGATGATGCTTCGAAGCTACGCACGGTCCCAATATACCTGGAAGACATGGCGACCTAGGTTGCGAAGGGTGATCAAGGCGCGGATCCAAGGGGCACACAATGCATCATTCGGCACATTGCAAGGGCAACATGAGATCTTGGAGGCCCAACAAGAAATTAAGGAATTCATCCAAGTCTTGGGGAAAGTATTCAATTGTCCTAAGTGCTCTTACCGGGATCACTAGTAATAGATAAAAAGTAAGAGCAAGTGGTGTGAACCCGACGCACTAGTTTGGATTTATCCATTCTAGTTCTATAATACAAACTCAAATTTTATGAAATATAAGAGAAAAATACACTCCGCGAGTTCTAAGGCATACCTAAGTACACTGACACCCCCCTCCTCCGAATCTGGATAAACACCAAAAGAAAAGTTGATATATGGAGTGATTTTCACATCCTGTGTTTGATTTTTTTTTTTTTTTTTTTTTTTTTAATAAGTAGAAATTGAAGTATACATAAGTTATTCTACTACATTCGACTTAGAGAGTTAGAATTAAAAAAAACAAAAATAAAT
Source organism: Xerophyta viscosa (assembly GCA_002076135.1). Classification (NCBI taxonomy): domain Eukaryota; kingdom Viridiplantae; phylum Streptophyta; class Magnoliopsida; order Pandanales; family Velloziaceae; genus Xerophyta; species Xerophyta viscosa. Next base: position 121,965 of record MJHO01000182.1, on the reverse strand, counting down.
ATATAATGTTTGAGTTTCTTTTCTTTTAGCAAGTCTCATCAACCTATTATTGTCTATGTTTACTACGCACTCTTGAAAATAAATAAAGAAGAAGACCGAATGAACCGCTTATTTCTAAATTTATTTTCAAAAAAAAAAAAATGCAGCCTAAAAATTATATGAAGTACAGTGAATATCTGATCAAAGTTCTGGACATATAACATCCTTTCACCAAATACTTTTGAGAAAGTATATCAAGAATATTTGCATAAATTGTTTTGTAAACATATGCTTGTCCACTTTTTTTACTTCAATGTGACAGTTTGGTTGGTAAATCAATATTGAATTGGGTATCGGAATCAAAATACAGTGAAATCGAAATGAGAATAGCTAAAATTATATTATATATGGTATTTTAAGAAATCGGAATCAAATTGTAATTATAATGTTCCTTGAAAGTATTACTTGTAAATATCAATAAAAATTAATATAAGATAATAAAATCTTTAAAAAGCAAACACAAATGTTTATATTAAATTAAATAATAATAAAAACTTAATACATCTAGATGGTATACTTTTTTTTTCTCAATGCAGTATATTATTTTAGAATTTTTAATATAATAGTAATGAACTATATTAATTCTCTAGTTCTATTTTATTAGAAATATTCGATAATTAGAATTTTTTTAATAATAAAATTTAATTTTTTTATTTTAGAAGCTTATAATTTTAATATTCTCTCGATCAAACGCCGCAATCCGAACAGTCACCAATCCAAATGGTTACTATTCCAGCCATGTTGCTTGTCCGAATTTTTTACTTCAAAAGTCGACAAATCCAAGCTGTAGCGACGACAATCATAATTAGCAGTCACACAAACAATACGGGGGTTGAATCGCAAATTATAAACAAAAAGGCGCTGAAATGCAATTGTTCCTTTTTTTTTTGGTGAATTGAAACTCCCATATTATGGACTTTTCAGTATGCTGCAGAAATTATTTTCTGAGAACCAAGGTAAACAAAAAAGCTTTAGAACGGCAAAACTTTGATGATTGATGTTTTATTAAATTTGTTTCTAAATATCCTAGAAAAATGTTGTATGGAATGGCCTAGTTTTGGTAGAGATAAATGTTTCACAAGATCCAGAAGTTTGTAACAAATTCGAAGATCCAATTAGGGATACTAATTTATTTATGATCCGATGAAAAATTCAATTTTGGTCACTGGAAGGTCAAATTGAAGATGAAAATTCTCTACAGATGGTCGGAGGATGGGTATTAAAATAAATTTTCTATCAGATCAAGACTAGAGATAGGGACCTATCTCCCGCCCCGTCCCAATACGAGACCAAAATAGAGACGAAAAATTAAACTTAAAAAACAAAAGTTAAACTCGAAAACAAAAAACAGTCCCTGCACATTTCCATGCCACGAAAAATATCCCGTCCATTTTCTGTGCCGTTGGCATCACTGGATCCAATATACACAATAGTGACTTACAGTATACATGATACCTAATGATGTTACAAGTTGGAAAAAATTGATTGAGTGGAATAAAGAATGGAGGAATAGGAACCATTAATATATATATATATAAAGGCTTCTATGCCAAGCTAGTGCCTCTCTATAACAATTTTTGAGAGGCTAATCTTGCAAAACTCTTTATTACACTGCTAAACGAGGTCCACTAATAGTCTAATGTAACATACATTGACGAATACGTGGCAATTGGTCATTAAGCTACGACTAAATTAACATAATCACACATAAAGAGAGTAACTTCGTATATTGGCAACTAGATTTTAATTAATTAATTACTGATAAATAAAAACTTTAAATGGGTAAATGCTATTTAAAAATGCGTTGAAAATCGTGCATAAGTCAGCATCTCTGGCGAAGGCACGTTCGAGACTGACATCATCCGGCCCACCAACGCCGAACGTGCAGCCCACACATGCTATTCCAAAACTACCCTTGCCTCAACTCCAACGCATCGGTTACGGTGCTACTCGGCGCATCCGTTATTCCTGCCAAAGTTCCGGGCATCGCCGGAACTTCGCGTCGGTTATGCGACCCGTAAGATCCGTGGACCGTGGCTACGCGTTCGAAACAGTAACGGCGGGATTTGCAACCGTATGTTTTATTGTTTTTAACGGCGTTAGTGTACTAACAGTGCAAGTTACATTACTCTTTTTTTTTTATCACTATTACATCTCAACGAAATGTACATTGCCCAAATTTGAATATCCAATCTATCTTTCTTTAGAGACAAATAATTATTACACTACCTTTAATATTATCTACTGCTTATATTTTATTTTCTTGATATTGTAATTATTAATAGCTTTTAAAATTTTATTTGATTACCTTTTGAACCTTTTTTAAAGTTTGATTATGAATTCACTATATGAACAAATATAAAATACAAATAAACATGGAAGCTGAAATATTTCTTTTCAATAACGTATTTAGAGAGGAAGAGAGGGTCAAGAATTGCCAAAAAAAAAAAAAGGAAGAAAAAATGTCAAAAAGAACAATCTAGCATTGCTCCGCACGTTAATAGATTCTAATACACCGGCGAATAAGGTTTCAGAGTAAACGTTGTTATAATAACCAACATTTACATATTATTATCATTTTGGTAGAAATAACTTATTATATTTGATTGCTCGTATTCTAAAGTATATGAAAAGATCATTAATGCATATTAATACTTTATTTTATTATAATCATTTATATCGATTTACACCTAAAAAGTTAAAAACATTAATATAAAAGTATAATTTTGAAAAAGAAATATATTTATCATTCGCATACGAAAATTTAGATCTCTATTCTATATCGCATGCATTATATAGGTCAAAAGAGTCTCCGAAATTGGCAAAAAATTAAACTTTAATTTGGAGGTATTTTTGATAATCTTTTTTGTTAAAAAAATTCTAAATAATCGAATTATAGAATATAGTACAAATATTTTTTATCTTCAATTTTTTTAAAAATTTTTAAGTTTATTGCAAGCGACTAAAATGAAACATGAGTCATGAACAATGTCCTAGTATAACCACCTTTTTGGAAAAATAGAGTATCTAAACAAAAACAAATGAGGAGTGAAAATGATAAGCTCACTTTGCAAATATCTTTGCATTTGACTCAAAAATGACATAAATCAATAAAAGAATCACATAAGCATTTGACCCGAAATTTTAGTTATGAAAATCTGTTTTTGGGTATTTATTTGACATCATGGTCAAGCATAACAAATTGAGAATATTATCACATTCCTTGAAAATCATCATAAAAATTTGATACATTTTATGTTTTTTGTTAATTATAAACGATTAATACTATCACCATCCTAGATTTGGGCGTCTTATGATAGAATCTGACAAAATAAACACTATATTTTAGTATTTGGACATAACAGCTCCTCCCGAAAAAATTTAATTTCAATGAACAAAATGGCTATGCACCTTGACCTTTCTTATTTTATTTTTTCTTTTGGTCAAATGGAGGGACGATATCCCTTAACTCTTTATGAGACTTACTATAAGATTTACTGAGTAAAAATTTATATTTTCATAATTGACTTGCTTTATTTGATCATCATATACGAAATATTTGACCCTCATACCGTTTAAGAATGTATGTTGTCATTCCTCGCATTTCTAATTGACAAATCTCGTCTTTCTAATTGACGAGTGCCACAGTGACTTTACGTAATATGCGTTGTTATGGTAATACCCGCTGGCCATTTGAATGACATTCGTTCTTTTTTTTTAATTGACAAATTAATTTGATTTTTCTAATTGACGAGACAGTCATCGTGACTTTACGATAAATATGCGCTATCATGGTGGTACCTACTCGCCATTTGAATGATGTCATCCATTCTCACATTTCTAATTGATAAAAACAATAGATCTCGTCTTTCTAATTAACGAGGATATCATGGTAATTTTATATGAGTATGTGTTATTATATGGTACCAGCTCGCCAATTGCTCGCCAATTAAAATAAAAAGTAGATTTTATTTTCATAAAATTGTTAAAAATAATACTAAATTTTTAGTAATTATAAACAAAATGTTAAAAAAAAAATTCGTTTTACTTTGTTCTTAATTAAAAGGTAAATGGGTTAGTTTTCATCTAAATATAACTTGTATGATTAAGCGGTAAAAATGTAGGGATATAACTTGCATGATTTTAAGACATTCTTTTATTTCTAAAAAATAATAATAATAATAATAAACTGTCAAAGAAAGTGTGTTAATTCTGTTTGCTTTTTGCAGGGAACGTTGGGGCTTGGGGGAAGTCTGTCTGGGAAACAGCACTATGAGCGGATTTGACAGGAGGTTGATCAGCGTGACATCAGACGGCCGTGATTTCATCATCTCAACCGCGTGTACAGTCACACCATGATACGCTCCTCCATCTCACTAACTCACCCCCCACCCCCACCGCTGCGCTGTTCTGCTATCCTACTTTTGCAAGACGGCTGTATTTGCCCCTGCACTTACATTATTTCATTAAATCACATAATTATCATTTCTATTATGACTAAAATACCCCTACGTGCGGTCCACATCCATGAAAACTTCAAAGGTCTGTCCCTAATTATTTCGTACTGCAGGTGCTTATTAAAAATACGCTAACACAAGCTTCTCTCAATTCTATACTTCCTATTGTATTGTCTAAAAAGGCAATCCGTTTCGAACCAATTCAACTATCAATTTCTGATTTTATTTATTAAATTACTCGTCTCAACCACCTCATACAGTTGATTTAGTATTAGACGATTGAGCCGATCTAACCGTAAAACGCGGTCGATTCAATCAATTTCGATAGTCTTGATAAAAAATAACTTGGTGTTAACATTTCTCTATTATTAGCTAAATTTTAAAATATTAGTGAATTTTACAATATAAAATATGCAGAAAAACACTATTACTTTTATTCCTCGTGAATAGCTCTGAGTTAGGATACATTTGAATGCCGTTAAGTAACAGAATCTATCTTTATAAGTTCTCTTACAAACGACGGTATATTATCAATTGTAATTTTAAATATAAAATAACTATTCAACTAGCTACAAACTATTCCAATATTTTGTATCTAAACACATCCTCATATTCATTAAATTCAACTCGAGCTCATAACTTTCAAACTTGAGTGGAGTTAGGAGGTCTAATCATCTAGAAAAGTTCAAGACAAAGATAATATAAGGAATAATTACGTATCAGCCCCCTCTATTTTAGGGGTGTACAAATTAGCCTCCAAAAACGTATTTTCGGATAACTGATTTGTAAAAAAAAAAAAAAAAATAAATAAATCAGCTTCCGAAAATACATTTTCGGAGGCTGGTTTGCGCAAATTTAAAAAATAGGAGGCTGATACGGCAAAGCTCCAAGATATAACCACACCTCATATAGAATATTAGATAAAATTGAGCATGGAATGGCAGATTTAAGTCATATCAAACTCTGAATGCATATTCATGGGTTCTTTATAAATATAAATTAAATTTGAACTAAAATTTATGTCCGCCAAAGCCAACTTTTTAAAACTTGATGAGCCCAATTTTCCAAATATTGAATTAGACTATTCTATCCTAATGTAATGTTCGATTTTATAGGAACCCCCTTGTGTTCTGTATAAAAAGTAAAAGGGCAGTGGCATTATCGAGATTGTCTACTGCAATCGGACCTATAAACGTAAACTCCCACCGATCATCTTCTTCTCCAACCATTTTAAAGCGTGCTTCGTCTTCTCAACTCTCTCCCCCTCCTTCTCCATCACGCCTCGTTCGTAATAATTAACACCTAATGGAGCTCGAGAACTCCGGCGACAATCGCGAATACCACCATGGTATCGTAGAACTTCCACCGGAGGAAGCCCCGCCGGGATACTTTGAAGACATTGATAGTACTTGTTCGACGCCGTACGTCAGCGCACCCTCGAGCCCCGGACGAGGAGCCGCTGCCTTCGCCAGCGGCGGCGGTTACTTCTTCTCTGCTCCGGCAAGCCCTATGCACTTCGTCCTCTCCTCCGCCGCATTCTCTTCTTCGACTTCATCCTCAGCCGCCGCCGCGGACTCAGCCGTAGGCTCGTTCGAGTTTGAATTTTCCGCTCGCTACGCGGCGTCGTCGGTAAGCTCCGCCGATGAGCTCTTCCTCAATGGACAGATCCGTCCGATGAAGCTCTCATCTCACCTCCAGCGCCCTCAGATCCTCGCTCCCCTCCTCGACGTCGACAACGAAGACGAATACAACGACGACGAGAACGACGAAGAGATCAAAGATCGTAACGACTTAGAGAGCTCGCACGAAATGGCGAGGGGCCGAGATATCAAGCTGAGGAGCGGATCGGTCCACCGCCGGACGAGATCCATGTCGCCGATGCGGAACCCGCGGTTCCACTGGCCCGTCGACGACGACGACGAAGAAGAAGCAAAGACTCCGGCGGCAGCCGCAGTGGCGGAGGAAGCGGCGGCAGTATCGGAGAAGAAGCCGTCGACGGATACGGCGCCGTCGTCGGCGTCTTCGTCTAGATCGTCATCTTCTGGAAGAAACTCGAAACGCTGGATCTTCTTGAAAGATCTCTTATACCGCAGCAAAAGCGAAGGCCGAGAGCGCGCCGAGCCACGTCACCATAACAAGGAGAAGTTCTGGCACGCCATTTCATTTTCCCCATCCATAATAAAAGATAGATCTACGAAGCCCGCTTCTGAATTGCAAAAGCAGAAGCAGAATGTCACTTCAGCTTCCACAGCGTCTACTCAGACGACGACGACGGCGAAGAAGATGAGATCGGCGGCGAGGAGAGGGGCGGCGCCGTCCCCGCATGAGCGTCACTACACAGCAAACAGAGCGCAGGCGGAGGAGATGAGGAAGAGAACGTTCTTGCCGTACCGGCAAGGATTGCTGGGGTGCCTCGGGTTCAGCTCACGTAGCTATGGCGCCATGAACGGGCTTGCTCGTTCACTCAACCCCGTTTACTCCAGGTAAACGTTTAAACATTAAGTTAAAAATCCAGTGAAATTACTGGAGAATAGTAACGCTTGTATAGATTTTTTTTCCCCTTTCGTTAATCTTATCTTTTCGCTGTTCCTGTAACTATTATCTGCTGTATTTACAGGCAGCGAAAATTTGTAGTTTATTGTTAAAAAACATCCAGTGTGTTCATTTTTTGAGTCTTTTATGTTATTAATATCTAGTATATATTTAAGTTTTATTATTATATGATGCCTCCGTCTGGTAGGCTAGTGTAACTTTTTGTATAATTTAGGAACCCTATATTTTTTCTGGTTCGATCTTCATCAGTAATATTTTTTAAATATTTTTTAATATATTATGGTGCGTACTGGGTGATAGATTTGAGTTTCTGCTCTTTTATTTTAATAAATAAGTTGGGTCTATTCTTCTGTTTTTATCTTTTACGGTAATTAAGCCTGTATAACTTTAAATCCTTCTAATTTTATACAAGCTAGAATACAATCAGTACAATAATACCAAAAAAATTATTTAAGTAATAATTAGAGTAAAATAATTTAATAAGGGAAAAAATACTTATTTTTGTTAATGGACGCTGATGAGAAATAATTCTTCATTTAAATTTGAATAAAATTACAAGTCGTACTTCTTACTTTAGAGGTTGTACCAGTTACTCTTTTAAAGAAAAAGACTGAATATTAGTAGTTTTTTGTTTAAAAAATTAATTTTCCCCTTTATATTTTATTATAAGTCATATCTTCGATTATATAAAACGAAAATTTTCTACACATTATAGAGGAAAAAATCTTTATTCTTTTTATAATATCATTCGGTATTTAGAAGCAATTCGTATTGCAGTATATAACATTTTACTAACTTTAAAAATTATTTTATACTATTAAAACCAGATATATTCATTAGTTGGCAATATTTTCTAACTTAGTGTTCTCTGCTACAATAAATTGTTTTGTTGCTATTTCACGTGGCCAAGGACACCCATGCACGTGAGCTGCCGGGGTGCTCTTTGGCATCTTGTAATTAGGGTAATTTGGTAACTGCAGTACTTTTAGTTCGTTAAGCCCTTTTTGGGGAGCTAGAAATTTGTTTTAGATTTGTCTTACTTGCTTTTATTTTTATTTTAATTATTTTTTGTTGGACCACTAAATAATAAAAATGCATCCAATTCTTCCGAGTATTATAGAATGTAATGGGAACCTCAACCCCGTAGGAAAAGCAAACATGTAACTAAATTTAATTTTGTATTTGTTTGGTAAATCATCAGAATTGAAATACAGTAAAATCAAAATAAAAATGCTCCAAAATTATCTAATTTTTGGTACATCATAAACTCTAGTTAATTATAATTACTCTTTTATATAATTAAAATTATGTTTTATTAATATACGTAATTTATATTAATAATTAATTGAATTAGTAAAAAATGTAATTATTCATACTACTATAAAAGTAGAGTATTATAGTCTTTATAGATAAATATCAACAATAATTAATATAAAATAATAAAATTTAAATTACAAATGTTCAACTTAAAAATTCAAAATGTTCGACGGTGTAATTTTTATCCTCACATTGCAATTATTTTCAAATTTTTAATATAATAGTGATGAGTTATTTGAGTTCTCTAGTGCTATTCCCGTGCACATAGTATATGATAGAATTGTTTAATAACATGAATTTAATTGCTATTCCAAATCGTTCCAATTTTAGTACTCTCTCAATCAAATATATACTATCAGCATATGTGATTATAATTATCATTCCATACAATTAAAATATCAACCAGATAAAATACTCCACAGCTTCTTAAAAAATGGGGTATTACATTCGATTATTTTCTCAACAATGAGAATAATAATAAATAAATAAATAAAAATACAATGTGAATAAATTCAGCAAAGATCTTCCCTTGAATGAAAGACTTCGTCAGCTGTACCGTTCAATGATACGATCAACGTAGAGCCTTGCATTCGGGTGAACCAAATTCTATATTGAACTTGAAGGCCATGTTATAGTTAAAACAATTCAGATTGATTTGGACCCATGATTTTTTATCCAAATTATTAACTCATATATATATATATATATATATATATATATATATATATATATATATATATACGAATTATAATAAAACCGTTCGAAATTCGGGTCAGGGTCGTCTTTCGGGATAAATAGTGATTTAATAGTAAAATTTCTTGAGATCCGAAGAAGTTGGGTTGGGTTAAGCGCATAATCAACAGGCAGAGAATAGGCGCGGTTTACGGAGGAACTTTTTTTTTTGGGATAATTGCAGAACAGCCCCGGGGGTGCGCAGATCAGCCCCCCGAAACGTGTTTTCGGAGGGCTGATCTGTAAAAAAAAACAAATCAGCCCCAAAAATATATTTTCGGGAGCTGATTTGCCCTAAAAAGACAAACGGGGGGCTGTTCTGCAAGAACCCTTTTTTTTTTCCGGCTGAGAATGATAGGAAAAGGACACATAATATCGTGGTCCCCTCCCCTTCAGGCGCAGCTCTCCGATTATATCTGCAGCAGAAAGTATGAAAATAAGCGGTGAGAATTGCACCATAGCAGCGAATACGGATACAAGATATTGTATAAGATTTTTTGTTTATTTTTTCGACTTTTTTTAAATATTTATAAAAAAAAATTTAAATTATAAAATTATAAATTTTAATATGATGTATAACTTTATAATTAATTTTTTTAAAAAAAATATTAAATAATATGTTAAAATGGTGATTCAAACTTTTGAAAACTATTTTATATTAGTTGGTATTTTTTAAAAAAAAATTAATTATAAAATTATAGATAATATTAAAATTTGTAATTTTATAATTTAAAATTTTTTCTAAAAATAATAAAAAATTGATCAAATAAATAGATAAAAAAATTTCTATAATATCTCTCGATCCCAATTCCATTGATCATAAAAAAGGGAAAACAACCACATGGGAAAGTGTTAAAGAGTTGTGAGAACAGGAGGGGCAACTCGGGAATTTAGTAAATAAATGGTCTTGGATCCTCCTCTTACTCTTCGCCGGGTCTGTTTGGTTGTTTGCACGTTTTTGGATTCTTTCGTTTGTCAAAATCCATTATTTAATGTCTGAAACTATATTAATTACGCTGAGCGCGATTAGTTCGACCAATTAGAATACATTTTAAAAAGTATTGCTATCTGAATTTTAATTTGTATGAGATGAAATCTTTTATATATTTTTTTTAAAAAAAATTATGTATCTCGTAACAGGAGATAGGTGTGTGCTTGTATTATAAATTACACCACGATAATCTCTAAAAATGTGTGAAGCTACGCTGGAGTTGGGCTCTGGGTTAGATTTGAACATTTTGCTACTTAAACAATACAAGTCAATCTTTTGAGGTTATTGTGGTCGGTGATTATCTTGTAAAAATTGTTATTATCTTTCTAATTCTAAACAAATATTTCTTGCAAGGTCTAATCTCCAATAATGTTGTTGTCCAATTTCAACCCACGTTTTTTAAAATTAGAACATAAAGGTGATGTCGTAGAGCAGAATAAGCGCCGTCCCAATCAATTTTAATGGTCGATTGACTAATGATTCGATGAGCTACTCCTTAATTTTTACGTTGTCATCCTACTGATTTTGGTGTTCTCGGTTGGATTCGATAAAAAGGTCGATATACGAATACAATCTATAGTATGTTCTACTTGCACCATCCCCGCCAGCGGAGTAACATACCATATTTTCTCAACCACCTCGAGATAGGTATTCGAGTACAAGTCTAACATTTTTTACTATGGGATCAACGGGATATACAATTTTTTCGAGAGACTACTTACAATTGCTTCAGACCCGTCATGAATCTCAAAGAATATATAAATTTTTAATACATTTTGTGGGATCACTTTAAGAACGTATTTTTCAAAAGAGCATTGCTAGTCCTGTCTACCTATGTGTTTAGACAAATCTATCAACCTATATAATAAAAAAATTTAACATTCTTTAGATGAAATATATAATTTTTATATTAAAAAATTTTTCCAAGACAATAAAATTTAACGTTTTACAATTATTTTTCAAACTCTCTTTAAATCCATAAAACTTTAAAATTTCAATAAAATAATTTTTAAAATTTTTATTATTAAATTTATAAATAATTTTTAAAAAATATACTTAAAAAAATTTCATAGCTATAAGCATGGGTGAAGGTGACTGAGTTGTGAGGATAAATTTTTTTTTAAAAAAGAAAAAAAAAGAATTTGGTATGATGTTTTATGGGATTTTTAATTTTCGTTTTTCGCACAAATTAGCATCTAAAAATATATTTTTGGAAGCTGATTTATTTCTTTTTTTACAAATCAACCCTCTAAAAATATATTTTTTAAAGTTAATTTATGAACCTCGAAAGTAGAAGGCTGATACCGCATTTTCCGATGTTTTATTGCAGAGACTGAGAAAAAGTCGGCTCGTCGACTCTGATTTGGTTCTTCAGGTATTTCTGGAACAAGAAACATTGTAGAGCCCCGTCGAATCATGTGCTTCCCTCTCTATCTCATGTTTCAGGCAGGTGCATGCTGTTGTTTTGTCATTCAGATTCCTGTTTTGGGACTTCACACGCCAACCTGACATCTCTCTCTTCTGTGCCCAGCCACCAGGGCCCAGCCTACTCGGAGCCCTTGCAAGTTTTCAACTAAACTCAGCCAAAACTTTAAAGGATAATTGCATATCAGCCCCTATAAAATCAACAGTCGTAATTTCAGCCTCAAAAAATATAGATTTTAACGTACGACGTTAGTATAAAAACGTATTTTTAAAGACTAAAATATATATTTGTTGGTTTTAGAGAAATTGATATGCAATTATCCCAAACTTTAATATAGTTTTCTATTTTTGTTTCTTAAAGAGCTAAATATCGTATTAGTTCTCCTATATCTAGATATTATATAAAGGGAGATCAGAATAATTGTATATCAGCCTCTATAAAATTAACAGTCGTATATTCCAGCCTTCGAAAATATAGAAATGTACAACGTCAGCGTAAAAATATATTTTTGGAGGCTAAAATATCTTAATGTTAGTTTTAGGAGAACTGATATACAATTATTCCAAACTTTAATATAATTTTCTATTTTTTTTTAAAGAGCTAAATATCATATTAGTTCTCCTATATCTAGATATATTATATAAAGGGAGATTAGCCTGAGAAATACGTGGACATAACAACGTGTACAAGCCGTTATGTCAGTGTATTTTTAATTTGTAAGAAAAAAATTACATATTTCTGACAAATGAAGGCTGAAATGCAACTGTTATTATTTAATATTAAAAAATAATCTTAAATATGTTTGTATAATTATATTTTTCTTAGAAATTTCTAAAACTAAAAAAATTAATTTTTGTGCATTTTCAGCTTTTCTGCTCGTATTGTTTTTCAAAAATATCTATATTAGATATTTTTATATACAACGAAGTTATTCAGATTTTCCAATTCAACCTTTGAATCATTTTCTTGTTCAATATTTTTCAGAAAGTATAAATATATGTGTGTTTATTTGAAACTTTTTAATTTTGTATTAAAAGAAGATATTTTATCCTATAATTCTCTTCTTTTCTTGTATAAAGAGGAGCTGAACGAAGCAGACAGTCTGAGGAGGGCTGAACGGGAATTGCATTTTTTTTGGGGGGTTAAAAATATGAAATTCATTATCACTTTGCATGATCAGAGCAGGGGGGCAGTAGCGGTGACAAATGTTGAAAATCGAGATCTCAACCTGACAACAAACATAAATGAGGAAGAAGACGGTGATTTGATGTACGGCTGCACGAGGACACATGATCACACTGTTGGTGTTGTACACACCATGAGCTGTCCATGATGCAGCCGACGGCCCACACACCACCTTTGCTTCCTCTCCCTTGATTTTTTAATTATTCCGGAAAATTGTACATCAACCCCTCTATTAATTACTTTTTAGAATCATTTTTTTTTATTTATGTATTAATATTTTAAATATAAAAAATATAGATTTCATCAAATCAAACTTTTAAATTTAAAATATTTTATAATTTTATAATTTTAACAAGTTAGTTGAAATTCACAAAATTTTGTAATAACCACTTAGAACTATTTTTCAGAAAAAAAATTAAAATAATTTTTTTTTTAAAATTTATAATTTTAAACGTTAAATGTTTAAAAAAATATTTATATAAATTTTAAAAGAAATATTGATTGTAAAATGTTTAAAAGAAAGGGCTATTTCTGATAGATTTTAGAAATAGAGGCTGACATTTCCGTTTTCATTTGGGTTAACCGTAAAAGCCAAATCATTCAAAATCAGACCCTTAAATTTTAGAATTCCATTTCATATCATATTTTCAAGTCAAAATTTTATCAAAAAAAATTCAGTACTACTGAAATAGATGCTTAAATAATAGCGTCTTATTCTCTGTGTTGCTATTTTTAGAATTTTAATATTTTAAAGCCAAATTATAGGCTAAAATGTCCCACAATAAACTAAATAATGACAGCAAAGAAACCAATATTTAAATATTATTCTAACTATTATAATAGATCATTTGGTATAACCCATCAATTTTCTTTTAAAACAATTAAATTACAAAGTCTAAAGTAAAATAAAATGTACGATCTTTAATTCATCATTTAACTTTAAAATGAAATATTATAAACACAAAAACATTGACAAGGCATCATTCTAACTACCAACCTAAACACTTTGGCACGTTTATTAATACTTTTTTAAAAAAAAAGCTTAAATTGAAAATTGTACAACAAAATGATACATACATGATTTTGTTTATCATTTTGTTTTGTTTAACAAAACAAATGCATAGAACAGGTCACCGTTTTAAGTGGTGACCTAGTGTGGCTTGTTTATAACTTTTATATATGATATCATCATTTAAATGACGAGCTTTACAACAGTGACAATATGCATACACGCCGCAACATTAGAGCCAAGTTTTCGTTCAGAATGGTAATTTAATTTTATATTCATAAGTTGCTAAAAATAATTAGAAATATTATTTTTTTAACTAAAATAATTTTTAATCAAAAAATTCCAATAAAGCCCATTCTTATTTGTTTAAAAAAAAAAAAGTTGAGCCAAGGAGTGATGATAGAAGGACTTATGGCTGCATTGCTAGCCAGAGGCCCATAGTAGTTATTGGTTAGGTGAGATAGTTGGCTTCCTATTTATTCCAGTATAGTACTGCTATTAATCAACCCGGAATTTGTCCATTTCAAAGTGATGGTATAAGTGGTACCAAACTTCTTAATTCTTATGATTTGCTCCCCAAAAAGAAATATTCATGTCATTGGAAAAACATTATCTTCCGTCTTTAATTGATTATTATGTGGTTCGAGCGTCGACGATGGTTTGCTGTCAAGCCAGCTGCAGCAATTATGCGACAAGATCTCGACCGTTGAAACGAAATGGCTTCGAGATTGTCATTTGGTTTCGGCTGATGTAAGTTTGCCATGTCTCCGATTGTACGTACTCTTATGACTGGTTAGCAACAAACTTACTCTAATAGCTTAGTTAAGTTTGAGCATCAAGGGTGGCTTGCTATCAAGCTACTCGGAGGAGACCTGCGGGGCGCCAGGGCGGGGAAGGGGGGTTGTTATTTTGTCGAGTTTTAAATTCATGTCTACATGAGTAATTACAGAAATATTATCTATATTTGTTTTTTTTGTAAAAAATTTTAACATAAAAATTGTAAATCTTGATGAAATATAAAATTTTTATGTTGAAAATTTTTTCAAAAAAAAAATACTTTTAAATAAATATTTTGGATTCCGAAAATTAACGGGCTCCAAATGAACTTGCACAACCCGTTAAGCTTCCGAGTTTCAAAATTTGGGACTCTATTCCGTAGGTGGGGATTTATATGTTGTGGTTTCGAGTGGATATATTATATTCTTCCAGGAGCATGTTATGAGTAACAGAAAAACCATTCCTTATGAATTCGGACGGCCAAGTTGCTATCTCAGCAGTGCTTGAGGATGTGTGGCACACTACACATCCCGATGCACTATAATCAGAGCCATCGGAGACCCATAATAATTAGCGGTTTTCTGTGGATAATATCTCGGCTCCTGAAAATAATATCCAAAAGTATTAATGTGACGACTAAGTGTCCTTTAGGATGAACCATGAGATGGTCAAAAGAGATTATACGTAGCTGGTAACTGAACCCAACTACTACTGTACTAGGACACCATTTTATTTTTAATCTGTAAAAAATTAAGATATTAAGTCTTGTTATGTTTTTAAGATATGCTCGGAAACTAAGAAAGATTCTGATCGATTTTCATATGTATTTTTGGGTACTACAAAGCAGCAGACAGCCTTCAAACTCGATCAGCCATGAAAAGAAACGTAAAGAAGCTAAATTTAGATGCAAGAAAAAACCAACCAGTCCAGTTAATTAGTGCGACTGAATATTAGAAATAAATGATGCGTTCAAATTTCAGAAATATCTGATTCCTATGGATTTTATCTTAAATGCGCACCATTTTCGTTCGAGATATAGGATACAAATTAAATTAGATGGTCAAGGCTAAAAAGAAATGCAGGAAAAAAAATGTACAAACAATTATAATACGCAAAATACACTATCTTCTACATGCCCTTCTGAAAGGATAAACTATGATTTTTCTCCCTACACAAGGTAACCACTAATTCCTAATAAAACCTCCCCAAAAATTTCCACCTGCAGAAGGTTTCTAATTTGAAAAGCAAAGACGGAGTTATCATTTACACTCTCTAAATAAATATCTTCTGAAGGGCCTCATGGACTTTAAAAGCAAATGGGCCTAGCCCATATAAAAATATTTGCTGAACACGAGTTAATCCACTAACATGTCACCCTGCCACGTTCTTTCCTTATCCAATTTTTGTTTTAATCTGATTACTGATTGAAAAGTGCGCATTCCATTCGCGGAGCGATCGCTCTCGCCTCTCGTGTTTTCGCTTTTTACGGTGCTCGAGAACGAGAAAGTAAAAGCAGCAGCGAGATGCGTTGGGAATCGTGCTCGACATCGCCGACGGCATCGACCGCCGGCGGCGGCTCGTCGTCGTCGGCGTCGCTGGGAGGAAAGAGAAGTAGAGACCCCGAAGACGAGCTCTACGTCGACAATCTTCACTCGCATAAGCGCTACCTCAGTGAGGTCTCCTCTCTATTTTAACTTCTCAGCTCAAAATCTAGCTTCTCATTCCAAAATTGTGGTGTGTTTATGAGTTTATTGAATTAAGAGGGAGATTATGATTCGATTGTTTGATTTTGGTGGCAGATAATGGCGTCTAGCTTGAATGGACTCACAGTCGGGGACACAATGCCAGAGAACATCATGGAATCACCATCTAGATCTGAAGGCATTTCTTATCATTTGAGGTAGCTATCTATTTCCCTAATTGGATTATCTTACAACATCAGTAATTCAATGTTTCTCTTCGGTACTTTTATAATGTTATTCAATGTTCCCGTGTTCAAGTTATACGATGATGTAGTTGATGAGCAAGCATGCAATGAATATCACGGAAAATGCTACCAAGTTATCACAACTTTCCTTTGCCCGTCACTGAATTCAACGTAGTCTTCTATGGAATACATGTGCTTTTCAAATTTTACAGTGACCAATTTGAGATCCTTAAAGAAAAAAAGATGAATTTTATTCAGTTTGCTACACTAAAATTGCTTTTGGGAGTTATGGTACACTCGGGTTACGTATTTTATAGGTATCTTCTTTCAATAACCAAGTGCAGGTGTTATGTTACGTTTCGGAGATACCTTTCTCCTACAATTATCTTTTCAGTAAGTTGACAATTTCAGTGTATCAGTCATAAATAGTGAATTAATGAAAATCGTAGCAGTCACATAACTGATCACGAAGTGCGAAATAGCAAATGATTCTAGCTAATGCCAAAGCTTATTAGTTGGTGCGTGGTGTATGTGAGTTTCGAATGTATTGTCTACATATTCATAGTATTTATCGAAATTACATGTAGTGATGAAACGAAGATGGATAATGGCACGATGAACTTCACTTCTGTTTCAGAGAAGCTTTTGGTAGGAGTGTTGCAAAATCTGTATGTGAGTTTCGAATGTGTATTGTCTACATATTCATACTATTCATCGAAATTACATGTAGTGATGAAACGAAGATGGATAATGGCACGATGAACTTCACTTCTGTTTCAGAGAAGCTTTTGGTAGGAGTCTTGCAAAATTTCAGTCATTTAAGACTGCTTATAAAGTTTATCACAGTGTTGTATATATTTCTATGTATTTTCTGGAATATTTTCTAGAAATAAAGTCAAAATGACGTCACAATTATTTACGAAAGTTGTTCTCTACAAGTTTCTCCGGAAATTAACAATACTATTACGACATGCACCTCTTACTAACTGTACTTGTTGTTATTGCTTTTAAAGAACTTGTTTATGTAACAAATTATAAGTCAACCCAATTCATCACTAAGAGCTTCTTTGCATCATATTTTTCTATTTTCTTAAAGTGGTCTTATGCCTCAAATTCTTTACATTTACCTTGGGTTAACCACACTGCTAGATTTTACCGTTCACAATCAGATGTATTTATTTTCTCAAAATCTTTTTATGGAGGTTGAGGTGATGCTGATCGACCAGTACTCTAGTCTCAGGACCTTGGCCTATCCTATTGACAGTAGACATACATGTAATGCTTCTGTCCATGTATGAGTACACGAAGTATTACTGTTGTATTGTCATTTTTATACTCATGAATTGTTCTACATAATGTGATGGTTGAGTGGATGATTCATATTCGACAAATCCATTATTAGAAGTTTTGTTGCTCTAGAAAAGAATCAGGGGTTATACAATTTGAAGAGTATTTAAAATTGTAGTTTTGTACAAATACTATGATTTGACGATGCCACGTACCATTGACATGGATAATTAGTGTATGTGTATTAGTATAGTAACCTTCATAGTTAAGAGGGTAACATATTACGTCAATGAAAAAAAAAGAGGAATTATGAGGAGGTTCGAATAACTTAGAAAGCTTTAGAAGAAATGATTGTCTAAAGAGAGAGGTTAAGCCAATACTTGCAATAGCAAATAAGAACTTCCAAACTTAGTTTTAAGTATATAGACATGTGATGGCTCTTCCAATCTTTAGTTTTAAGTATGTAGACATGTGATGGCTCTTCCAAACTTTAGTTTTAAGTGATAGACCGTGTGATGAGCAAGCTAATTAATGTGTTTTCCCACGATAATCTCAAAAAAAAAAAAAAAAAAAAAAAAAATGAAAAAAGAAAAAAGAGAAATGTTCGTAAGATAGTGTGTCTCAATTTGAAGCGACACTAAGGTTAAAGGTTTATGTCTCTTTGAGAATTTGCTCTTTTCATTACATTCAAGTGTTTAAAATGCATAATTTTATGTAGTTAGACCTCCAATCACCTTCTTCAATCTTTATGGTAAATAGAAATCTCTACATGTTACTATTAAATTTGAATGTACCTGAAGTTGAGATTGAGTCTTCATTGTGGCCATTCAGAACCTCCGTCCACACTTGATTCTTCGAATTGCCAACTGTGCTTAGTTCCTTCAATTGTGCTGGTGGTGTTGCCTTAAGTTTTGTAATTCATTTCCTGTTCAAGAATGTAGCCTGTTACTGTCTTTAAAATACTCGCTATTTAGGAACTTGTCTAATTTGTTTGTTTTTATGTATTTTGTGATATTCACTTGATTTACATCTTTTTAGTTAAGATCTGGTTAGCTTAAGTTTTTGCTTGAGCTTAATGTAACTGTTGAAGATCTTCAATGTTTAGTCGATATCCTCTGCTCTTGAATACTTAATACTTTCAGAGAGGAGTTTACTATGCCATACTCTCCCATGTCAGAAGATTCAGACGATTCTCGATTATGCGAAACCCCGGTATCTACTCCGATGGTGCAACCCGACGTCCTTAGCAGGCCCACCAGTCCAGTTTCACCACACAGACACCAGAGACCTGCGAACGGGTTCTCACCGACCAACGCATACCCTCCACCTTCATACAGCCTCCCATCGGCCGTATGTTGTAACCCACGCCACCGAGGATCAGACACGGAAGGGCGGTTCCCGTCATCTCCCAGCGATATGTGCCATGTGGCCGATTTAAGAAAGACCGCACTTTTGAGATCTGTACAGATGAGAGCTCAGCCACATTGCCCTCCGGCGTATGAGTTGCCATTCAGCATCGGACAAGACGGCATGAGTTTCCACGGCGAAGAAGAGAGTGATAGCAACTATTCTTGCTTGAAGAATCTGGACGATGTGATCGATTATCCTAATTCAGAACACTTGACCGATAATCTATCTGAACCCCAGCATGCTGATCAGGATAATTGTTATACCGTCAAATTTCCAAGTGAGAAGAAATGAGCAACCCTTTTAACAAGCACTGATCGTTTCGGAGTAGATCTCTGTAAATTTGTTGGAGATTTATTTTTAATGCAATATTTTTAACTTTTCATTCTATACTCTTGCTCACACTATATGTGTTTTGTGTTCATGTGGAGTAAAATCAAGACATGCAAAGATTGATATATTAAATTGCGAAAGAAATTGTAAATAAAACATATTTGTACCAATGATACTATGACATTTTCAGAGACAACAGGCAATATGAAGGCAAACGACATGGTAAATGCATGAAATACTGATAAGAAATATTTAAATAAATGCTACATGGGCCGACAATTGGTGAGGCCCATCCAATGATCCCTTTTGAAGGCCCCCAAGATGAATTATCAGGCCATATATTATTTTCGAGGCCTTTCATATTACGCTAAAATATACCACAAGTCAACCACAAAACCAAAACTAGTATATACACATAGAAAATTTAATATCACGGTCATTATAAACGCCAGGTGTCACTTCATATTGCTTTGGGTTATGCATTGTGGAACTTTTTGTTACTCTGTTGAAGCCACGCAGCATAGAAAAATTTATAAGTTCAAAGCGAGAATTTAATAAGTCAAATACTAAATATAAAAACTATTGTATGTGAATTTTTTATAGCAAACTAATTATTTCAAATATATATATATATATATAAAAGGACGAGAGAAAGGTAAGTAGTATCTTATATCATAACTTAATTATTTATAATTATAATAAATTGTTATATCTATCACGGAGAGTTATAATAATTATCAATAGTAGCAGCTCTATCGCTTAATAAAAATAAGCTATTTTTGGCACACGCATTACGGATATATGTTCCTAGTAATAATATATTTAATTACTAACAAATTATGTGTTATTCAAGTCATATATAGTACTTTCTATATAATAATATAAAATTAAGAAAAAAAAAATTTAGATTACTTTTTAATATAATAAAATTCATCCCAACCATTTAATTTATCTTGAGATGTATATTGTATAAATTTTGAGGTCAAAAAATATATTTATTTAGTATGGATACCAAACAAGGAAAATTTATATAATAAATCTCACACACGTTTAATATGCATATTAGAAATAAGAAAAAGGAAAAGACATTACAAAGAGAGACAAAGAATATATAGTTTTATAAGAGGGAGATCTCAAATTGCTCACCAAGTGTGAATGTATCCTTCTAACATTTAAGAAAGGATGCAAAGATAACTGCATATAAAGTGGACGGTAAAAAGATTTCCAATTTTAACATTATAATTTATATAAATTTATATCTGTTAAGCTTACGTATATAAAACTAATATATTTTAAAAATAGGATTTAACAAACATAAAAGATAAAATTATGTTTTTGATTTCTACACTTTACTTTTTTCCCGATAATTTCGGACTTTCAAATATTATCGTAGTAGTTTTGAATTTTCAAAAAATTATCTGCTAATCTTTCCGTTGTTTAACCTGTTGATTTATGTGTCAGCAGCACGTAGGATTAGTGGCGGTCAACCAACATCTATATCAGCAGTTTAAATGTCACAAATGATGGGTATGATATTGATATTATGCTAGCATCCACATTAGCAGCTTAAAAGGTATCAATAATAGATCACACAAAAATTAGCAAACTTTTTAAAAAAATTATTAAATACAAGATGTTTAAAATTTTAATAAAGTTCGATAAAGGCAAAGAGGATTCGCTGGTCCTAGTCCTGCCCATCCCACCGTCGGCAGAAGTTTCAAGTGGCGGGTGTTTGAACGTGATATTCCTCATCAATTATTATTAAGGAGAGTTGCGTTTAGATCCAAAATTATAAGTTTCATTGCACTTAGGTTCTGAGCTAAGTTTTAATTGCAGTTAAGTCCTTCCATAGAGTATGTCAAAAGTTATCAAGAAAGTGTTAAAACTTAAAAGTTATCAGAAAGATGTCGATGTGTTATTTTTTATCAAAATGGTGCTAAAAATTAATAAAAAAGGTATAAAAAACTTACTAAAAGGTGTCAAAATTTAAGGTATTGGATGCATGTTGGAGATGTCATAAACTCATCGGAAGATATTAAAAATTTATCGGAAGGTGTCAAAGTGACTAAAGTGTAAAAAAATTTTTGGAAAAAATTTAAGTGATGTTGAAACAATATGCAGGAACTGCAGAGCAATTATCCGTTATTATTACTATATGCATGTAAACACCACGTCACCACCCAAAGCATGGGAGGAAGATGAGATTCATGTCAAGGCAATTTGCAATGGAGTATATCTTTTTTATTCAGAAATATTATTTGACCAATAAAATAGTTTCAAAATAATTTAAATAATATTTTTTTTTCGTATTTCAGAATCGGTAAATTTTTAGGTACGAAAAATATAAATTAAATTATTTTCGAATTAAGTATTTGGATCCAATGGTATTATCTTTTTTATTTTATCCCTTATTTTGTCATTTATTACTCCGTTCAATCCTCATTGAATTACATTAGTTCAATTTTATATTTATAGTAATTAAATTGAATGTAATTTCAACTATTTACTATTATTAAAATCAAATTTATTCTTATTTTACTTAAATCTGATGCTATTTTGACTGAACTGAAAAACAATATGGGGAATGAAATAAGAGTTGTACTTGAACTGTATCACGTCGGTGGCTAAAAATTCTACAATCATCATCTATTAAGAGCGATTTGATAATTAGATATATATATATATATATATACTTATTTCCACTCGACAGGAGCTCGGCCTGCTCCTGTCGACTCCATAGCCGTTGGATCGCAGCGATCCGAAGGCTGAAATCCGACACGAGCTCTTCAAAAACACGCGCGTGATGTCAGCCGTCTGATCATCTCGGCGATCAGACGGCTAAAACCGACCCATGCTCTTTCAAAACACGCGCGTGATTTCAGCCGTCGGATTGCCGCGATCCGACAGCTGCGGTATCGACATGAGCGAGTTGTGCTCCTGTCGGATAAAGATATATATATATATATATATATATATATATATATATATATATATATATATATATTATTTATTTATTTTTATTATTTTTATTTTTTTAGATTATCACAATATGTAATACGAACATACAATCTAATAAGGACTTTAAACTCATAAAAAAACCTCTACGTCCAATCCCGATTAAAATTCGAATATTGATCTTCTATGAACATAAATTTCTGTTACGAAATACAGAAGATTTTTTAGAGAATTCTGCGTAAAATTTTATCCCATTTAGACTCGAATCTGGATGATGACACTTCCTAGTACACCTTCTATCCAGTCAAGCAAATCATGCTCGGCATTATTCGTCTAATTCCTATAATGCATTCTTCTTTTTTTATTGGGGCATTTATATTTTTATGTCCCCGATAATTTAAACTTATAGAAATATATTCTTTTAATGTAAAATAATATTTTTATATATTATTAATTATGTAATAATGAAACTGTCATCGTCAAGTTAACTACTCTTATCTTTTTATAAAAATAACAATAACAGTTTTATCATTTTACAATCTTAAATGACACAATAATATTATTTTGAATTAGAGGAAATAAAAATATATATTTGAATTATAGGAGGCATACAAACGCAACCGCCCCAACTTTATTAATTATTAATTAGTTTTGTCGTATACTCGGTGTCCAAAGGCTTAGCATCTGGATCTTGTTCATAGGTACATATATATAATTGAGATGATCATAAATAGCATATGACCAACAATTGATTCTTTGGTGTAACACTTAAATGTCAGCTTTTATATATATATAGTGGTCCCAAAAGTTTGATTTTTATGACATATTTTTGGTCATGAACAATCACATTATTCATTAATATTTTATTTAGCACTTTTGTAATATTATTTTTAAACAACCGGATGCTTGTTTAAATAATTCTTTTATATTTTGAAAAAAAAAGGAAGAATTATCAAATTTTCAAACATACCTAAATGAGTGATGATATAGGAGGTTGTTGCGTATCAGCTTCCGTTTTTCAAAACTTTACATATCTGTCTCTGTAAATAGAAAATCGTGATGCGCATGCTGTCACGTCAATATATTTTTTCGTTTTCAGAGAGTAATTTACAGCTTCCGTTTTTCAAAACTTTACATATCAGTCTCTGTAAATAGAAAATCGTGATGCGCATGCTGTCACGTCAATATATTTTTTCGTTTTCAGAGAGTAATTTACAACTATCCGATGATATAGTTACCAAATCATCAAAACATATTATGTAAATTGAGTTTCCAAGATCGATACATATGAGCTTCATATGATAAAAAATGTTTCTCCAGTGGCCTCACAAAATAAGAAGGAAGAGTCACATATCAGTCACTGAATTTTGAAAGTGTTTATACATCAGCCTTTAATTTTGAAATTATTTGAAATCAGCCCAAATCTTAAAATTCGTATTAGAAATAGTTTAACTATTATTGAATAAATTTTGGTGAAACTTAGAATATGAAAAGAGAAAAATTTCGATATGATCTATATCTAATCCGATAAAATTTTAGGGTCTTAAACACATATTCACACATATTTTTAAAAAAATTTCGAATACACAAAAAATATAATAATAAATTTGATATGATTTTTAACTTTTGTATTTAAATTATTTTCTAAAAGTATTTCTAAATAGATATTTTAGAATATTAAAAATAAAGGATTATAAATTAGGAGTTTATTCATATATAAAATTTCAAAGACAGCTTGATATACAAGTCTCCAAAATAAAAATGAAACATTAGCAAGTTTTGTCCTTAAAGTAGATCAAATAATTTGATTTTAAATCTTTCTAAAAGAAGTATCCTGATAACTTTTGGGAAAAAATTCAGAGAAGAATCAAATTAACTAAAAGCATTAAAACATGATAAAAATATTTGAAATAAATATGAAAAATGTCAAGCATTTCATAAAGCACAAGACAAACATATTTGGGAAAGTTAGACAATATGTATATTTTATGGCTTAAAAGTTAAAATACTCACCCGGATTTAATTATTCGAAGGAAAATTTTAATTAAACAAAAAATAAATAAATAAATTTTGTAAATTGCAAGTCATACGAGCTATTGAATTGTAAGTGTGGACCTAATTTATGTCTATTTCCTATTTGTATTCATCTGATTCGTTAACGGTTTTGTTATCTTCTTGGCGTCGTGAGGCGAAATGAAGGCTAGGCACCGACGCTCTCTTATCCCTACGGCCTAAGGCTAACTCGCTCGCCTACTAAAAAGAAATAGTAGGACTCAGCCGCGGACTTCGACTGTACTGTAGTGGGCTTTCGTCGCCTTTTACTTTTTGCTTACCGCCCCAAAACTCGCTCAAAAATGTCAGACATCTAAATTTCTTGGAAAATTTGGATAAAGGTCCTTCTTTCAAAACTATTTACAAATCAACCTAAATTTAAAAATCTTATAAATTAGTCTCTATATTGAAAGTTATAAGACAAACTAAGGGTCGCCACCATTCCAGACTCGTTCTAACTCAAAAGAAAATTGTCTGACGACGTACGCACTTATACAGACTACTAGCAGAAAATATTTTTATTATGCACTCAGTATAATTTGAATATGTATCAGCTCCGTGGTAAGCAAAATCCCTTACCACTACGCCGTTAGGCTCGTCCCTGTCTCAAATGTTATGCTAGGAGCATTTTTTACTATTTTATAAATATATTTTAGAGAAAATTTGAATATAAAATTTTTTTAATGTGATACACAACTTTTATATTTAAATTTTTTTTCAAAAAATATTTTTTAAATATGTATTTTGAGGCTCTAAAATCCTAACTAGTTTTAAAATTAATCGGCTAATCTATTACAACTTTGGAACCTCAAAACAACTATTTTGAAATATATTTAAAAAAAAAAATTAATAAAAAAAAGAAGTTATTGTGATCTACAAATTTTATATTCAGAAATTGCTTTATTTTTATGGTCTATGACCGCAGAGTTGGGTTCCTATCCTACGCCTATTCAAAAATATATTGGAAAGTAAATATAACTGCTTGAAAATAAGGAGTTCGCCGGGACTAGAGATGATATCTAAACTTTCCATACTTCTCTGATATGAGATGCTAGGTAACTTAAAGGTATCCACTTGCTAGTTGACATGCACAATTGCTGGAATTGCCGCTTTTGCGCGAGCGTCGTAATAATAAATTTAAAAAATAGCACCAATTCATATTTTATCAATTAAAGAGTCACAGTCATTCAGTTTAAATAAGTTCATACGAGATGTTAGTTTACGGTGTACAATGAGGATAATCTCCACATCCGTACAAATAGCACTTATAAAATTTAAACCTGAGACTTCTATTTGAGAAGAAGTGAAAATTATGCTTTCTCGGTGATGGGCAACCTTGCCGTAGCATTTAGATCCAAGTCCGACGGAGGAAGACCCGACGGTAGGCCAGGTACTATGGTCTGTAAAGAATAATCCATGCTACCTACAACTTTGTTACCCATGCCGCGGCATTTAATTTACTCAATTAAAATGTAACTAACATATGATGACTTGTACTTTTGGGGGGACCTCTCAATAATTTATTTGAGTATTTTTTGGGGGACCTCTCAATAATTTATTTGCTTTTGGTCCCATAAGGAAACATTAAAATGTCATGCCATGCAATCAATCAACTTGCATATGTGTATGTTGTCATGGGTGATGCAATTTTGTTGGTTCTAACGCAGCCCCCTCTTGGTTGAACTGGGATTGTTTCTTCTTTTTTTTTAAAAAAAAAATTTACAAATCAATCCTTCTTTTAACCACCCTCCTAATAAAAACCTTTTTTTTGTCATCATAAAATCAAACCAAACACATATATTTAAGTTTTTTTTTAAAAAAAAAATTGAATATAAAAAATGATAGAATTTGGTGTAATTTATTACTTTTGTGTTTAATTTTCTTTCAAAACAATACCTCCAAAAAGTATTTTTTTTGAGCCTCTGAAGTTTTTGCTGATAAAAAAAAAAATTAAAAAATTAAAATATTTATTTAAAAATATTTTTGGTTAAAAATTTGAGTACAAAACGATATACTCCCGTCAAGTTAATCATCACAATCTTGTAAGAAATAAAAATATTACAACTCCTCTATTCACAAGTATTCTTTTCTGCCTTCGGATGTGTACGAACGCTTAGATTCTTGATTTTTAAAGTAACTGAAGAGAATAGACTCCTGAACTCTAACCAAAACACCATCCGAAGAAGCTTCTTTCAATGCTAAATCACACTTAATGGCATAAAATTGATGGGGTAATAGACTAATAATTAAAAAACTAGCTAAAATAACACTAAATTCATCACTAACGAACCACTTTTTTTGTACAGGTAAAAAAAATGATACATGACTCAAACAAATTAGAGAGGCAAAAAGTTCAGGAAGAAATTAGAACATCTTAAAGAAGCCACGTGTCTAGATATTCGTCTTCGTTCCCAATGTTATTGAAGCCTTCAATTCCTCCAAGCTCCAACCCTCCACTACTATGTTCATTATTATTATTATTATTATTATTATTATTATTATCCCAAATCCATGGCCATGTCTCTTCATCATCATTCCAGATCTTCGAACCTTCCGCCTCCACGTAGTTCATCAAATCATCGACTAACAAAGATCCTACTTCGGCATCTCTAGATCCTTCTTCTGTTACTTCTAGAAACTTCTCTCTCGTCTCCTCCTCACAGTTCAGCACTGTATTACTATGATCATATGTAACACAGCTCGCTGCACTAGTAGCAGTACCATTACTACCAAGTAGAAGATCTTCCATCTCTTTGCTAATTCTCCAGAAGCAGTTGCTATTATTATCTAACCCTAATTCGTCCACACTCGGGTCTAATAAATCAGCTCCTAATATGACGTCGAGCCCAGCCAGATTCATGCTAACTCCACTGTTAGTACAACTATCACTAGGGTTTCTGGCAGCTCCGGTATTCCTCTGAGTAACCTTCAACGGAGAATAGAAATTATTGTTGTTCATGAGCTTCTGTACGTGAGCTCTATCGTCGAACTTCCTCGTTACTGAAAGAAAAGAGTTCTTCTTCATGGCCAACCGGCTGGTACGACCACCGCGACGCTTGCAGCCCGCGGCGAGCTTGCCGAGGTCGACGATTACCGGCTTGCCGCCGGCGAACTTGCGGAAGGTGTGGATTCTTCTGCTGAGGTGGGAGTTCCAGTAGTTTTTAATTTCATTATCTGTTCTTCCCGGGAGGTGCCCTGCTATCACCGACCACCTGCAAGATGAAAAAGAACTGCAAATCAGACAAATCTAACCTTCCAGATCCCAACGGCTGATGCTCAAGCCGAGTTTTAAGTTCTCTGCTCCGAATTGCTCAGAATCCTCCTTTCAAAACAATGATATGCATCTTTAACTTTTCATCTTTAAATATGTATCGAAATAGATCATGTGGTGAAATGATTTATAGATAACAGAGGATTTGATAAATAAGAATTGATAGATAATAAAATATTTAAATATTTAAATTAGATAAATATGTCTAGAATTGCTCAGGCATCCAAATAATTTGGTTGGAAGATTTATTATATTCACATCAAGATAACTTTTTGAGCAAATAGAAGTCTGATTTCAGCTACTTCAAATTATCCTTTAAGGATATGAAACCTGAAAACTTTCGTATATGAGTGGAAATATCTACAAAAGTAGATGTCATCGTACAAAGAACCAGTAACAAGAGATTAACAGGAAAGAGAGTTAACAGAGGAAACTAACGGAATTTTACAAAAAGTTAAATTTAGAATTTACGATGGCGATTTTGTAAAATTTAGTTTGAGCATAAGCCGTTGGATGCTTGCCATGTGTACGTGCTGCAGGTTTTGTGATATCGGGATATTTATATCCAGTTATGGTTATCCAGCATGAGGAGCACGTAATGGTTTTTTAAGGGTACTAATTAACAGGCCCACCACCATCTCCCAACAATTATGGAGGGTGCACTACTCGCCCATGCAGTGGGTCCCTGCTCACGGGACTAGATATTTCCGACGTCCTCGGAGCTGGCTACGTGGCACAATTAGCTTTCTCCAGTCCTTGTTGGACGCATTTCGACCGTTTTCTTGCTAGTTGTATATGTATAATAGTAAGCTAGCATATGGTTTAACTATAACAATAGACAGATTTGTCCTGCTCAGGACTACGACTAGTCCCAAGTTTATTAGGATTTTATTGTTCGTGACTTGTACAAAAACTTAATACGATAGATAATTTTTTAGGCAATTACTCTAATAACAATATTTTGTCTTCAAAATACAGTTTTTTTTCAGCTCAAATGATATATATATATATATATATATATATATATATATGACAATGAAGATAATTAACTTTGTATACATATGATATACCTGTTGCCGAGCGTAGCATGGAGTTTTATGATAATTTCTTCTTCCTCGGGGGAAATGTTGCCCCTCTTAACATCTGCTCTGAGGTAGTTTATCCACCTCAATCTACAGCTCTTCCCGCATCTTTTCAACCCTGATCGATCACACAAAAGCCAAACAAATTGACAATAATTAATTAATTTACTATCTCTGCATATATTAGTTGTTTTGTTGCTAACGATAACATACATACCTGCATTCTTGGGCAATGATCTCCAGGATCCTTCTCCATGAGCCTGGATATACTTCGCCAATATCTCGTCCTCCTCCGCCGTCCATCGCCCCCTCTTCATCCCCACCTTCTCGCAACACGGAGCTCTCACCATGACCTCAATTATTTCTCCCTACCTCCTCAAGCTTCTGCTAAGTGCGACGTACATACATAAAGAACAGTAGTACTACGAAGACTCTATATCCGAATATATAGAGTGTTGTGGAGAAGGAAGGGGGGGAGGTTGGGAGAAATACTGGAAGTGTGGAGTGTGAGGGGGGAAGAGGGGGGAAGACGAGGTAATAAATGAGATGTGGAGCGGTGCAGAGGAAAGACACGTGGCAGCGACAGCGGACGGTTGTGTCGTGGACCGTATTATTTCCGAGTAGATACCCTCGTGGGCGACGGACGGACCACGTTGGCCTCCCCTTCTACTCCGGTTAACTCTTGATTTGGTTCTATCCAAGGTTTTCAATACCGAAAAGAACCCACCCGATAAATTCAGATTTCAATACAATCGACGATGTACGTATATCAAAAAGATTATGTCGGTATATATTATTTAAAATTTTTTAAAACTAAAATTAAAAAATTTATATTAATTAATCTAAAATTTTGTACTATATCTATAATTAGAATAGAAACGTGTCACCAGACATATATTATATACTCTTGCTTCTTGGAAAGTTTGCAGTTTAAATGTGTTGAGTGATGATATATTATATGTGTGTGTTAACAGGTATGCATTTATTAACATGCTGCCAATTTGTTATGATTTCCGATATCGAGTTTGTTACTGTGCATGGAAATGAACATGAAGTTGAAACTAACTCATTTTCTAAATATCTCATCCTTTCTATTTAGAGAGCTTTATACATACATATATATATATATATATATATATATATATATATATATGGACGTGGATCCCTTGTTCCAGTCTCCCTGTGCCCATTCCAACAATTCATCACGCGCATCACCTATCTCGATATACTATATAATTTTCGTCGGCTCATTTAACCTATTTTTAAGTATTTTTATAAAAAATTTTGAACTAGAAAATTATAAATTTTAATATGCTCTACAATTTATAGTTGAACAAATTTTTAAAAAATATCAAATATTATATTAAAATAATAATTAAAGTTTTAATCATTATTTTGACATATTATTCGATATTTTTTTAAAAATTGTTCAACTACAAAATTGTAAATCATATTAATATCTACAACTTTATAATTTGAAATTTCTAGTAAAAAAATTTAAAAATAGGTCAAATAATTCGACAAAAATTTTAAATAGTATCTCAAGGTAGGCGCTGTGCATTATGGACGGTGAGGATGGAGGGAGCAGGGATGGACGCAGGAAGAGCGGAGCAGAAAATCCGCGTCCATATATATATATATATATATAATATATATATATATATAATATATATATATATATATAATATATATATATATATACTGCCTTAGTCATCAATTGGATACGCCATTTGGCATCTGTCTAGTATCTCTAAATATTACCCAAAAAAGAAAAGAAAAAACACAACGTAAAAACATCCCACTTTTCGATGGAAATATATTTAATATATTAAAAACGATGTCTTAGTCATCAATTCGATACGCCATTTGGCATCTATCTAGTATCTCGTTTAAATCTTACCCCAAAAAAAAAAAAAATCTCAACGTAAAAGCATCGGAAATATATATAAGTGTATCCATATTGTATGAAAAAGGGCCGAAGTCCTCATAGTTTTATTAACCATTTAAAAAAAAATCCTTTTCCTTCATTATTCTATCTGAACTTACCTCATTTTTATTTAATTCAAATTACAGTAAATTGTTGGGTAGTCGAGATAAAATGATCCATATGATCTCTGCCTGATGGGAATTCGCAGATACGCACAAATGTCTGTACTTGCTCAATCGGGGACATTGAGTAGCATTTGTGATATTCGGGAAACCCTCGAAAAAACATCAAAAACAGCCAAAAATGCACGTCAAAACCACCACTAAAGCAGTAATTTTCAGTCCCTTTTCAATCAATTGGTTACAACTTAGAAATATCAAACCGGTATTGCATGGCTGTGATAGTACGTATGTGCTTCTAGTAACGGATCATGCTCGAGCAGTAGCTTTCTTCCCAGTTGAAATGCGACACGTATATTGGCCAGCTCAGGCGGGGGTAATAAACTGATCATAGGCTGATAGCTCGTCTGAGATAACGAATTAAGAAGACGGGGAACTCACCGGAGAGGAAGACGATGACTGAAAGAGACCACCGGCGAAAGCAGTCATATGCCGGCGCAAATGTTGCGCAGGCAAAATATGACGAGTAATCCTCATATTAGAGGATGCAGGAGTCCCAGCAATCTCTAGCTAGTAATTATAATGTCCTTAGATCAGTACTAAAGAATCTGGGTCCTTTTTGTATCTACTCTGATTCACTGATTTTTTTTTTTAAATAATTTTTTAAATGTCCTTAGATCTTCCTGTCTATTGTTTCTATATAGAAATGGTTGCTACTGTTGATTTTGTTTTGTGCAGATAGTGAAGAAGGCTGTTTTAAAGGGATCAGTTATTTTGCTGCTTGCTTTGTTTTAAATATGATAAAATTAAGTTACAAGAGATGTTATTATTTCCTTAATCTGTTATCTGCTCAATATGAGTACAATACCTGCTGTGGGTGAACTGGCTGAAACGCTTGAAGTGAACATAAGTTTTGGATGAGCTTGGTTAGATTTTTCTTAAGGTCTATGGTCAAGATCAGGAGCTCAAATGTTAAAATCATATCTAATAGTTGTTGTTTGGGGACTTTATTCCACAATTTACTCTACTGTGATAGGTTTTATAATTCTTTCATAGACACTTTGTAGTTATATTTGTCTGATTAATACAAGTACTTACTTACCATATATATATATATATAATGTGGGAATTCTTACTTGGGGGTTCTCAAAATGATTCATCATTTGTAAAGGTTTTTTTGAGTAAACTCTTTTTTTTATAAAAAAACATTCAGAATATATATACATATATTAAATATTTAATTAAAATTTTTAAATTTAAAAAAAAAGTAGATTTTTAGTGTCCTATACCACTTGTGTGTTTCAATCTTTCTATCAAATGCTTCTAAATAATTTTTAAAAAAAACATTCAAAATATATATACATATAAATATTTTTTTAATTAAAATTTTAAATAAAAAAGTAGATTTTCATGTCCCGTAAAGCTTGTGTGTTGCAAAACTTTTATCAAATGCTTTTAAATAGAAATTATAGAGTATCAGAACATCAGTTAGAAATATCTTTTATAAAAATCTTAAATTATAAAAACATAGAACACAACAAAATTTATTTTTAGTATATCAAAGTTTTGTAAAAACAACTTAAATATATTTTTAGGTTGATTTAGCAATTATCATAACAAAATGAGTTTTTTTTTCAAATACGGTACAAAAACAGGTTATCTTGTATTACTCTTCTTATTTCACACTATTCCTCAAGAGGATTATAATCAAATATTTTTTTATAATTGTTTTCCACACTTTTCATTTCTTAAATCTACAGTAAAATACTAGAAGCTATATATATATATATATATATATATATATATATATATATATATATATATATATATATATATATATATAATCATTTCATAATTATCTAAGGATAGGAAAGTAATTATCTTTCAAGGATATGGCATGCTTCATTTCATCATCTGGAACCTAAACATCACCAAACATACAACCAATACTGTTGGAAACCAACAGAAGCCTCTTTGACTCATGCCTTGTTTTCGGGTTGCAGCGCAACAACATTCTAATCACGCGCAACGTCATCTAATCATACGCACGCGCTTGCTGACACGATGCTTGTCGAGTGTTACCAAACATGACAGAATTTTCCTACGACGAATAGGACACCTAACTTGTGAATCAATTGATCACAGATGAGATGCATGTGTACATTTTCTTATATGTAGAGCAAAAGTTCATAATTGACCTTGAGCTTTGATCGAATGTGTTTTTTGATCATACGTACGTATGCTGAAGTTTGGCCCTACACTTGGAAAGTACGTATGCATACGCTAATCTTCCTAGATTTTATTTACACATTCGACGAATCCAAAAAAAAAAAAAAAAAAAAAAAAAAAAAAAAAAAAACTAATTGGTGATATATGCAAATACATTCATAACCAATTATAATTAGAATGAGCTCATAGAGTTCCTTGCATCTTACAAATTTTTTCAAAAAATGGCGGAGCATGCCTTATTTATTTCCCTCTTTAGCAATCATAACCGATGAATGCCTTTGGAAGTATTTAGGGGTTTTATGAAAACAGCCCCAGCTTTTCGACAAAAAGTCCCTATTCTTTTTAACAACTTACAAAACCACTCCAAAACACTTTTACATTAGTATTTTGTTTGTTTTTTAAAAAAAAAAAAAAATTGAGTATGAAAAAAAAATATAACAATATATGCTCTACAACTATTACAATTTTTTTTACAAAAAAATATTTGTAATAGATATTTTTAGGCTCTAAAGATTTTTTTTTACCAGTAAAGACTTAGGAAGCGTCGAGCACCTATATACTTATAAGCAACTTTGAATACAGAAGTTGTCGAGCACTTCAATATATATATTTTTTGGTATTCAAATTTTTTCCGAAAACATTTATACATATATATATTTTTTTAGTAGTTTTAATAATTATCATAAAAAATTAGATTTATTTGTATAAGTTTTGAAAAGCAGGGTTTTTTTTTTTCTTATATTATTCCATTTCTTAAAACATGATTGCACCATATCTTGCATTCAGGGGCTGATAAGAAATTCTAATAGTTAATTTTAGTTTTTTTTTTTTGCTTAAAGTGAAAAATAAAATTGTTTTTTAGCTATGCTCTACAACTTATTAGTTCAGACTTCAAAGTTGTCTGAAAAATTATAAATAAGGGTAGAATAGCCATTAAACTCGCAGTGCAAAAAAAAAATTCAACAATATCTTAGAAGGTATAATTACTTAGATTTTTTTTGAATAAATTTAATATAAAAATTAGAGAGTACATATAAATAGATTTTCTTATATATATATATATATATATATAATATATATTATATATATATATATATATTATAATATATATTATATATATATATATGTGTGTGTGTGTGTGTATTTTGATTTGATTTAGTAATTGTCAGGAGGAAAAAATAGAGATTTTTTGAAGGAGTTTTAAAAAGTAGGGTATTTGTTTTTATTTTGTTCCAAAAATAGGTGTCGGAAAAATTGCAAAACCCGTTAACAAGTAAGCAACCAAATACGTTTATTTCACAGTACCCACAATTTTTTCATATAAAAACAAAAGCAATCCATATTTTTTGAGGTACCGTCATTACATTATTATCAATTGACCCTGTTTAATCCAAAAAGAAAATATCATAAAGCTGATCTCTAGACGAAGTCACTAGTCCTACATAAAAGCATATATATGCACCCGCCAGTGAACTTTTATTTTCACTTACAAAATAGGAAATCAAACTCAGAGCGGAATGGTTTTTGGAAAGGAAAATTGTACAGAACACAACGTCCGCGCGGAAAAAAAATCCCAAAATTTATAGGAGTCCGTAATTTTTTTCGCGCGGCGTCTGTGCTCTCAACCATCACCCTTTTTTAAATCCAACCTATCACCGCAACATCTCTGCATCCAAACAAAGAGAAAATTCAAAACAAGTAAGAAAAAGAAATGAGACTTGTCGTTTTGCTTTTATGTCAATTTTAGTGACAATCGTCTACTTAAATAAACGATTACGATGTATCACCTCCCCCGATCACGAGGCCTCTTTCAAACCATCATATTTTAAAGAGACCCTTCTGATATCCCTTTTTCTAGAACTCCATTGATGGTGACAAGTCAAGTGGAAGTGGTTCCACTGTGTCTCCTCTTCAACCTCATAAATTGTAAGAGACAGAGAGACAAGTTACTTGATAACCGTGATCATACCAACACTAATGTACCGAATTCGGTACGATTAAAAATATACTATTTGATATCAACATATATTCATGATTGGAATGTGCGAAAGATAACAAAATACTGTAGTCCGCACATACACATACAGTTTGGCGTGGCTGTTGCCGTTGGTATGAAAGATCAGTTACGTTATTGAAAAAGTTTGTGTGTACTTACGATAGCATGTAGGTTTAGTTTGACAAATAACATATTTTATTTTATTTGGAGTAGTAACTTATATAAAACTATATAATTTGGTAACTTAGAAAAAATAAGTACGTTAAATAGAAAATTCCAATAAAATAAATTCACGTCTATCTGAATTTGTAAGTAAATAAATTTATAATAATTCTAACACGAGGAAGCCGGCTATATGCACATTATTGCATTTATATGTATTAATAATATGAGTTATTATATTTATTGCATCCTTTATAAGGAGTCAAATCAATTGTTGAGTCAACACACTCGTTAATTAGTCGAAATTTACTTAAATCATCTACATACGTAGGCAATTGTAGAACCACATGAAATCTAGATCTTGCGCAACACTAGTCACTTTATATATGATAATACGTTACATATACTTTCACAAGCCTCGTTCATACGATTCACTTCATCAGAGGAGAGAGAGAGAGAGAGAGAGAGAGAGAGAGAGAGAGAGAGACAGAGTTGCATGCAGGGACGTGGCTGCATGAGTAACACCCAATTTGTAAATGAGGCGGCCAATGCGGATTTCTTTTGCTCCTACAAGTCTAAGAGTAGCTATTACTCATTACGTAGCTCCCATGCATGCATTGCTGGCATATTTTGCGAAGCCCAAGCGTTTGGTGGACTTTGATACACGTACCCCTATTATTCTCAAAAAGAAAAAGAAAAAAAAAAAAAGATACACGTACGTACCCCTACTTCTTGCTTCTTGATTCAATTACTACATCTCAATCAAGAATCTAAAATTTAATTAGCGCTATGTTAATGTCATACATCATGAATATTCATAGAAAAATCAAATACCAGCACCTGATTAAATATCTACAAATGAGTCCTTAATTTTGAATTTATTATAAATCAGTATATATCTCAAAAATTGTGTCATAAGTATTTTAATTATTATATAAATATATTTTACAAAAGTTTTTTTTTAAAAAATTATCGTGGTAAAATTCTGCCTATAACCGGTCTATTTTTGTACGACCATTGTAACAGTTAAATCTACGAGTAGCACCGATCCATATTTCATCGAAGAGTCACAATCTTTCGATCTAGGCAGGCCCGAAAATATGTGTTATCTTTCACGGATTACGAAGGGAATAAAACCCCACACCTTTATAGAATTTGAACCTGATACTTCCACTACAAAAGGTAAAAGTTTCAACAGTCCGCTCTAAACGCCCTGAACTTTGTGCAAAAGTTATGGGTATGAAAGAAATACATTTCAATGCAATCTTTCAAAAAAAAAATTTTAATTTTTAAATATGAAATTTAAGACATTAAAATTTAGTGGATTTAAAATTTAATCCGCTAATCCGCTTAGATTTTAGAGCCTCAAAATATCTCTTTAAAAGTATTTGAAAAAACTTTCAACACAAAAAAATAAATTTAGATATGATAAACAATTTTTATAATAATATTTTTTTAAAAAATATTTCTAATAGGGTTTTGAGGTGTTGAAGGAAAATAGATAGTTATAAATAAGGAGGCTGTAAACAATATTGTAAATGATGGACTTATTTATAATAAAAAATTCAGAGGAGCAGCTGATTTGCAAATCTCCCTGTTTTCTCTGTAGAAATACAATCAAAATGATGCATGTAGCTATTTACAATAGTGATATTGCAGCACTTTCCTTGATATGGAGGAGCATTTATTGTCTATCATATTATGTTCAATTGCAAACTTCTTCTAGTGCTTACTATACAGGTTCTGCTGGCAAAGACTGTACCCACTGGTTACTCTGAAAAGGTCCCCCTTTTTTCTTGCTTTTGTTATTTTAATTTCAGAAATTTACTAAAAATGTGAAATAAATGCCACATTTATATATATATTTATTTATTATATATATAAGATTTAGAAAATCAAATCGGTGGTCAGTACATTTTATACCATGTAAATTTGCCGATAACGTTCATTCTAATTTTACCATCAGCCGTCGTTCAGACATAAGTCAATTATACTGGCAATACTTATATATCATATAGAGAATTGTATATTCTGTCGGACGCTTGAACTTTACGTAGATAGATCTAATAGTTTGTACCTCATGAAATTAATTTCTGCAGAACGCTGATGTCGAACGCATGATTAGACGCTTGCGGTGCGAGAGTCGACCACCTGATGGAATTATATGTTATTGTATTGCTTATTTTTCCAAATTTAGTCACACCAACTGCATATATGAAGAATGATTGAAGGACCATCCATCCTGAGCAATTTCAAATATGAAAAGTCTAAAGAGGGCTTGCTTACCATAATTAGGATGAAAGTAACATCGCTTGATCGAGACGTGACAAAATTAATCATTTGAATCACAATTGAGACATAGCTTAATTATTTATAGAAGCTATCAGAATTTTTTGATGCGATTAGAACCACACATATCGCTGGTCATAGAGGTCACAAAGATCGTCAGAATTCTCATTCAGCTTCCGGCGAAGTACCTCACTGATCGTATTGTCTGATTCATATATACTTTGGATTATTATTTCTTAGGGTTGTTATCTTGACTGTATTTTATTTGGCTATAATTAGATACGGAAAAAGAAGAATGTGCAGCCGTGTTATCGTGGGACCATTCGTACAACTTGCTGGTTATATTAAGATGAGTCAAGTTGGAGCAAAATGATACTCAGGCTTTTTTTTCACCCCTGCCCTATTTTCACTAAATATAGATCCCAAATTCTCTTATGGGACAATGTCTTAACCATCAGTTACCGGTGGTGGTTTTTCTTTTTTCTTTTTTCTTTTTTTGAAATTTTTATTTTATGCATCCGTCGTAATAGATAAATTCACTAGTGATACTGACTTATATTTCATCAACAAATTGACAAAAGTCTATCTTCTAATTAGAACATGAAGTCTGTCTTATTCACAGAATAAAAAGGGATAAATCTTCTACATCATTTTAGTTTGTGAGATTCGAATTTGAGATATCCATTTTATGTTAAAGTGGAATGGTGTAAGTTTAAAATTTTCATCCTTATTCTCAAATAATTAGTTGTGTGCATGTTTAAGTTTAGATTTGGAAGAATATATAAATTCAATTTTGAGAGATTGAATTAAATATTCAGACTGGACAATAACTATTTGGACCTTTCCTTAATGGACATAAACAAATTGGGCCTTAATGAGGCCTTAAATGGACAGTAACAAGCGCAGCATTTATATATACAAATGCTTTTAAAAAGTACTTGTGCTTTAAACTAATATAGTGTTATCGAATAAAAATAAAAGATGATTTGGAATGAAGTGTAAAAGCAGCAGTTAAATAATAATTATCTCTCGATACTTTTCCAAGTTACCAGTTTAGTCTAGAATGAGTCTATCTAGTGATGCAGAATGTGTGGGCCGGACCGTCCGCACTATTGCGGCAGACGAGGCCATGTCGGAAACCCAACCAAACTAGGCTAGCCTGCACTAGTGTATTTACCAAAAAAAAAAAGTAATCAAGAAAGCTCTGCCCGTAGCAGAGCACACTGTAGAGATCTGCCAGTACGTACATACTACTTTGTGGACCGAGCTGGCACGCACAGCCTCCTATAAACAAGAATTTTGGAACTAGCCCATGCGACTTAGCCGTTAGGGCCACTTGTGCCAGCATGGCTGGCATCGCATGACTAAGCTGTGGCCCACACAAGTTGTAATAATGAGTCTATCTCCAGTACAGACCATGAGCCAAAGTTACAATGTGCTCCGTTATCCAACACTTTGGTCACCAACCACGGAGGTGAATATCACCCCCTCGAATAGTTAGCAATGTATCTATGAGTGGATCTAAGTGCAACAGGTATAATCATCCGATGTTTGATTTTAATTAATTTATTACGTTTTAGGAAGAGTGAAGCTTATTTTTGAGCAAATGTGTCCATATTGAGCTACATCATTGAATACATATATACAAAGAGAGATTAATCTAAATTTAAAAAAACAATGAGATGTTTTAAAATAATAAGCATTGTTACAAACAGAATGCTTTGCTTTTCTTTTCTTAACTTAAAATTTGTATTACTAATAAGAAAAAATAAATCTTCTACATCTTTCGAGGTGATATTTATAAAATTCGAATTTGAGACATTCACTTTATAAAGCCGAATGGTATAAGTTTAAAATTTTCACCCTTATTGTCAAATCATTAGTTGTGTGCAAGTTTAAGTTTAGATATGGAAGAATGCATAAATTCAATCTTGAGAGATTGAATTAAATATTCAGATGGACAGTAACTAATTGGACCTTTCCTTAATGGACATAAACAAATTGGGCCTTAATGGAGGCCTTAAATAGACAGTAACAAGCCCCGCCCCACCATTTACTCTCTCTCTCTCTCTCTCTCTCTCTCTCTCTCTCTCTCTCTCTCTCCGTATGTTATTGGGTGCTGCCCACGTCTCTAACCACGGCCACAGAGCAAGGTATCCCAGCCATTTGCATCAACTGCGGCCTGCCTTTCACAAAAGAAAGATGATCGGAAGTTTCAATTCTAAGAAGCGTGAAACTATTATACCGCTCGTTTTTTCTTTCGAGATATAAGGTAGAAACAGAACTCGGTAGTCATAAACAAAAAAAAATTGTTTCAAATTGCTTTTTAAAGTATTTTAAATGGTCAACTGACGATGTTTAAAGTATTTTTTATAAGCATCATATTTAAAAATATAATCCAGTCCAAAATACAATTTTACAAATGAATCGAGAAAAATTAATTTTGGTGTTTCTACAATTTTTATTTCAAAGCTATAAAAATGTTTATAAATATTATAAGATGCTAAATTTTTTTTTATAATTAAAGAGTTTGAACCCTCAAAATATATATTCATAAATATTCTTGAAAACACTTTAAATATAAAAAAATATAAAGAACGCAAATATATATATTTTTTATATATCCAAGCGCTTTTAAACAGTACTTGTGTTTTAAACTAATAATATAGAGTTATCGAATAAAAATAAAAGTTGATTTGGAATGAAGTGTTAAAGCAGCGGTTAATTAATAATTATCTCTCCATACTTTTCCAAGCTACCAGTTTAGTCTAGAATGAGTCCATCTAGTGACGCACAATGTGTTGGCCGGACCGCCCACTCTATCGCGGCAGGCAAGGCCATGTTGGGAACCCGTTTGGACCGGCCTGCACTAGTGTATTTACAAAAAAAAACAAAAAACAAAAACAAAATAATCGGGAAAGCTCTGCACGGAGCATAGCACACTACAGGGATCCGCCAGGACTACTCTATGGACCGAGCTAGCCCGCACTGCCTCTTACGGACAAGAATCTTGGAACTAACCCGTGCGGCTTAGCCATCCAGGCCACTTGTGCCAACATGGCTAGCATCGCGGGGCAGAGATGTGGCCCGCACGGGTTGCAATAGTGAGTCTATCTCCAGTGCAGGCCATGAGCCAAAATTGCAATAGTGAGTCTCTCTTCTATGTGCTCCGTTATCTAACACTCAGGTCACCAACCACGGAGGTGAATCTCACCACCTCTAATTGTTAGCAATCTGTCTGTCAGTGGAACTATGTGCAACATATATATTCATCAGTGGTTTGATTTTAGTTAATTTATTATGTTTTAGGAAGAGTGAAGCTTATTTTTGAGGAAATGTGTCTACATTGAGCTACATTATTGAATAATATATACAAAAGAGATTAATCTAAATTTTAAAAAAAAAAATTAGATGTTTTAAAATAACATGCATTGTTACAAACAGAATGCTTTGTTCTTCTTTTCTTACTTAAATTTGTATTGTTAATAATATTGAATTGAAGAATGCAGAGAAAAATATAAAAAAGTAATTACCATAAATAAAAAAGAGTAGAACAGCTGTCTTTTTACAATTTAATACTCATATTAAAAAAATTTTCGCTAGAAATTCATGTCACGTTAAACACTATATATCATAATAAGTGATGGATATAATTTACCATCTCGCAGCTACCGGTAAGTTAGGAATAACATATCTTAGAAAAAAAAAAAAGTTAAAAAATAAATAAGTGGCATTTTTTCTAGGCTTTGAATTATCAAACAATTAATAGGGTGAACAATTTAGTTGGAGAAATTAATCGACCATCAAATTAGGTGTCACCAAGAACACTAAATCACAGCCGCACATTAAAGTTTCTCCATCTTATACCGTTGAGGGTCTTAATCAGTTGCCGGTCCTCTGCCATCTTTTATGGCTTTAGTAACTGCCAAGTCAGTTAAATTAGTTGGTCATTAATAGGTACTACTGTTACACCACCAACCTAAAAATACCTTCTTTAATAGCACCGAGATATCAAGGGCTTTGCTATGCACCCTAAAAAATCACACATGCTGATGTGGCACAATATCAAGATCACACGCCACGATGAGTATATCTGTAATTTTGAAATTTTTTACAGATC
This sequence comes from Xerophyta viscosa, assembly GCA_002076135.1. Taxonomy (NCBI): domain Eukaryota; kingdom Viridiplantae; phylum Streptophyta; class Magnoliopsida; order Pandanales; family Velloziaceae; genus Xerophyta; species Xerophyta viscosa. Next base: position 80,323 of record MJHO01000182.1, on the reverse strand, counting down.
ACGAAAAAAAGTACGGATCACGAGACGTATGTATGATGGGGGTGAGTAATCTTTTTTCTAATATCCAAATACTCATGTGAGGTGCTGCTCGGCGCAAGTGGGGTGGAGCCCGCTAAGGAAGCAGTCAACAAGATGGTTAACGGAACGAAAATATTCATGAAATTATTTTTCAAAATCATGTATTCAGTTATTTTATTAGATCTAGGATTTGAGTGCGTCTACAAAAATATATCAGCGCTTTCTGGCCTTAAGGTAAATACTTTGTATCCCTCAAATTTATATGAAATACTTTTTGCGATTGTCTGTCGACGTAGTCGTCTCCACCGAACCACTTAATTTTATGTGTTGCTCTATTAATTCGTGTGATCTCTGTTCTCTCCGCATATCCAACATTATGTGAGGCTTATCTTCGGTACTAACTTTTTCATCAATTTTATATTATTTAAGCAAAAATATGCTGAATGAAGATGGTTTCCAGTCATATAAAATTAGAAAATCTCCCTATGTATACATAAATGAACTATGCGTGGGATTTACTCAAAACATCTAAGCGGCTTATTCTTTTAAAAAAAAATATGCCGGAGAAACTCCTTTACTAACATATTTTTTAACAACTGTTATAAAAAATAATATACGGATAATACCTATCCATATTCCACAGGCCGAGAACATCCAGATCATCGGCAGTTAATTAAATTGTTAATTTGAAGTCTATTATGGATAATGCGTCATTTTTAATCGATTTATAGATTGCTTGAACCCTAAAAACAATAGTTTTTGGGTCCTTAAATAGATTTTTGGATTATTTTTTGGGAGAGGACTACTTCATCCCCGAAAACCAGCAGTTGGAATGGGCTACTTGACTCGTATGAGTAATCCTTGATATCTGCTACGCGTGTGTTTGTAAACATATATATAACACTAATGCACATTTTACATTCCAGTGGACTCATCTAATGCACGACTAAAAGTCGACGCACTCATAATCGTATACAAAAATAATAAAAAAAAAATTTAAAATTTATAATTAGTAATATTATAACTTTTCTATTTATAATTAAAAATATTTTTATTCTTTTAAATTATACCGATCTACTATATTAATGTTTTTTTAAAATAAAGTAAATAAATATGAAAGATATCTAGATAAAGCTCTGTAAATAAAATTAATCTAATTAATATCATATATCTAACCCTATATAAAAGTTGAGTTTCTTTGAGCTGAGAAGAAGCCACGCGGCTTCCACTCAAAATACATTTTGCAGGTTTCACCCCACATTATTATTTTTTGCTTAAAAGCTGAAATTATAACTTGAGCCTACATCGTTGTTTTTTGCTTAAAGCTGAAATTATAACTTCAGCAGAGAAGGCACCGCTCACCGCTTTCAACTACGCCGCTTACCTCAATATGCCACCTACAGTACAGACGGCTTTGTCGGATGATAAAGCTATCCACGTGTTTTCCACTTCCACCAACGCCGCTCAAGTTATACTCCATACTTTCATTTCTAACTCTACCGCTCATTCTCTCCCTCATAACAAACACTGACTACCTTCACTGGACAGACTTCCCGTGTGCTTAAAACGACCGTTTTCTTCAGCTCAAGCGTCCAACAGCGCGAGTCAAACCGGCCTGCCACTACCTGGTAAGAAGTGTGGCTGCTCTAAACAATCATGTTGTTTAATATTACTGCAAAGTTACAAAGAATTTTTGAATTCGTTGATAAGTAGCAGCTACCGATTCGCTCGATTTTTACAAGCATTTCGAATACTTAATTAAAGTTGCTATAATTTGCTTCATTATCAGAATTTAAATTGTTAGTATTCATATAGTTGTGCATGTTGTAGTACTACAGATTCACATGCACTGAAGGTGTTTGATAAAATAACAGGTGATTGAAAGTAAATAGTAAGAGCTTGATAAGATCAAAATTTGGCTCTGTTTTGTTTTTTACTTCCTTTTACACCGCCCATTTTTTTTGGATAAAAAAAAAATACTACGAGATTCATTACATTAAATTAGTTTGAATCTCATCATAAGTTTGCTGAGATTTTGCAGATATATTTTTCATTTATTTTAGCTTTTAGTATTGCTATTTTTTTGCTATTAACGTATGGCCGGCTACGTCTCTTCATCATTGATCGTGTTGCGCACGTCTTCGGTAGGTGTTTACCATTCTATGCACCACGTCCGTGATGGTTCTTCTCCAATTTATTATTCCGAACTCCTCCGTCGCGTTGTATCAAAGTATAGTACCAATAATCTATATGAAAATGAATATATAAGTAGTACTATCATGCAGACATTCACACAGATCACTTACAAAGAACCATGACAATACCAACTTATTGAAGATTTTTTAGAAAAAAACAGTCCTAAAAAGCACCAAAATATTGCAGATTTTGTAAGAATAATTCATTAAAATAATAAACAACTAACTGAATTAAACCTGCTGCATAGGTGGAAGTAGGAGAAATATTACAGACCTAAAGCTTCAGTGGAAATAAGGTGGAAGTAGAAGAAATCCTACAAACAAGTGGCTTAGGAGCATTTGTAAATTTCTCAACAGTAGTGAAGGTCCTTTGCAAGGTGAGAATGGCGTGCGACATGGAAGGAATGGGGAGCGGCTTAGCTACCCTTTTCAACTTTTTTTTTAAACTACAGAAATATGATGGATAAATGACAGTATGACAATTGAGGTGAAGAAGGAGAAATTTATTAAATGGTGGGTGTAATGCATTATATGGTGGAGAAGAAGAGAGAGAGAGAGAGACTGTCTGTATCTGTGTGTTCGTTTGTGTGCGGGAGAGATAGGCGTAGGGGAGGGGTGCGCCGCCCCGCTGCTAAGAAAGGGGACGTGAACGGTAAAAATAATAGCTCCATCTTGCTGTAATGTAGACAATTAAGGCCTATCATTTTAATAGACAGAACTAATTAAATTGGACACTTTCTCATAATAGAGTTTTTTTAATAATAGGCAATTGTTATAAAACTAGCTATGATTTAATGAATTTAAGTTTTGCGTTTTTATTTTGTCAAAAATTGTGCTTACAAACACATTTTGCTCTATACTAACTTACACAAAATGTGGTATAGAATTTAACTTGCAGAACTTATTAAAAAGTTAAGACTACGCTTTCTAATTATGTTAAATAAAAATTTTAATTTGATAAAATTGCCTACGTGTTAACCAAATGTATGAATTAGCGAATGAGGTAATTTCCTTTCTATTTTCATATTTTTTATCTCTTTATTCCTACTTTTAGCTGATTAGATATAATTATTATTCGGTTATTTATTTTTGATACATCATTATATTAGAACTAGGCTATTAAATGGCGATAATACAATATTCATAGGCCTTTGTTTACAACATGTAGAATTTATCACAGGTCATAAATTTATGTATTACTATGAAATATCCTGTTCACTTGGTTGGTAACTTATGGTAACTACTATTTACATTCTCACTGCTATTGCAGATTGCAGAACACTTTGAAAGTGCTTGTGCTTAAAGAGGGTAAATTTATCTACCTTTTTTTTCTTTGTGTGTATTTAATGCAGTTTCTTTTTCATTTAGCTCATTCGCCTCTTCAATAGTCGTTCGCATTTTATTTGCTTTTGGTATCTGTTTCTTTCAGAATGATTCCTCCTCAGGTAGCTAGAGAAAATAGGAAAAAACGGAAGCTTATTATGATGGATCGTAGTCATCGCAGAGTAAAAGCATTACGGCTTAATTACTCTGAACAAGTTTCTAGCTCGGGCTTGCATCACGATACACATGCATCGACTTCCTATATACTTCCTGAATGTTGTCCTTGCGATGTACAATATGCAGGTCAGTAGATGGCTTATGTAGCTATGCTTTTGGCAGAAGGGGTTCATCTATTCGTACCTAATAACGCTAAAGTTAGGGTTTCGCCTGCAGGAACCGATCTGCCTACTTCTGATTTCGGTGCTCCTAATTGTATTTGCGAATATTGTGGAGCAATATTCTGGTATGAAGAACGCATAGGAAAAGCTCAAAACTACACGTCTCCGCGATTTAGCGGGTGTTGTCTTGAAGGAAAGATTACATTACCTTTGCTAAGGTGTACGCCACCATTTTTAGATGAATTGTTAGATTACGGGGGTGGTCCTAGGTCGTCAAAATTTCGCAAAAACATCCGGGTTTATAATTCCATGTTCACCTTCACCTCTACAGGAGGTCAGATTGACCGTCAGATCAACAAGACACCTGGACCACATGTTTTTCGCCTTTGCGGCCAAAATTATCATAGAATAGGCTCACTTCTTCCTGTTCATGGACAAAGACCTAGGTTTGCACAACTATATATATATATGATACAGAGAATGAGGTTAGTAATAGAATTCATGCAATTCAATTAGCCGATGAACCATCCCAAGCAGATATTAATATCATTGAGGGCCTCATGGCAATGCTAGATGAAAACAATGAAATTGTCAAGGCTTTTAGAATGGCAAGGGATCGTTTTCGTGAAGACAGCTTCAAGCCATTACGGTTGCGACTCATAGGCTCCAGGAGCCATGAGGACCCTCAATATATACCGCCTTCATTCTCTGAAATCGCGGGCCTTATTGTAGGTGATTTTGGCGAGGTGGATAGACATAGAGATATAGTTGTTGAACATAGAACTGAAGGGTTGAAAAGGATAAGCGACTTACATCCTAACTTCATGTCTATGCAATATCCTATTCTATTTCCTTATGGTGAAGACGGCTATAGTGTTGGTATACCATACGGTGAAAGTCATGTTAGGAAGAAAAGGAAGAGAGGGACAATTACAATGAGAGAGTACTATGCTTTCAGAATTCAACAAAGATTGGAAGAAGGAAAGACATTACTACGTGGAGGAAGGCTTTTTCAGCAATACTTGGTTGATGCATTTACGTGTATTGAGGAAGAACGAATTGAGTACGTTAGGAGAAATCAACAAAAATTAAGATCGGATATATACCAAGGTATTAGAGATGCTGTCGTTAGAGGCGATATCGAAGGTAATACAATCGGTAAGCGGATAATTTTACCATCAAGCTTCACTGGAGGGCCACGATACATGATTCAAAATTACCAAGATGCTATGGCGATTTGTCGAAACTTTGGGAATCCAGATTTATTCATTACTTTTACATGTAACGCAAGATGGCGAGAAATAATGCAAGCTTTGGATCTTATGCCTGGACAAAATGCAGAAGATAGACCAGACATTGTTGCTAGGGTTTTCAAGATGAAACTTAATGAACTTATGAATGATATACGTAAGGGTCACTGCTTAGGGAAGACTGTTGCAGGTTAGTAGTGTATTTTACTTATTTGAGTTTACAAATTACAAATGCATCGACATCCTTTGTATAGTACTCGCTTTAACTTTATATTTGTGCAGTTATGTACACAGTAGAGTTTCAAAAGAGAGGTCTACCACATGCACATATTTTGCTCTGGATGCATACTGACCATAAGTATCCAACGCCTACAGATATTGATAAGGTCATCTTAGCTGAGATGCCAGATAAGGAAAACAATCGCCAATTATATGAGTTAGTTACGCAGTTTATGCTGCACGGTCCATGTGGGAAAGACAAAAGCAACTCGTCCTGCATGTCAAAAGGCTATTGTTTCAAACATTATCCCAAAAAATTCAGCTCAGAGACAACTATAGATAAAGATGATTTCGCTTCGTATCGCAGAAGAGATGATGGTAAATATATCGAAAGACATGGAGTACCTCTAGATAATAGATCTGTTGTGCCACATAACCCACGTTTAATTATGAAATACAAAGCTCATATTAATATTGAATGGTGCAACCAAACGAGATCAATCAAATACTTTTTCAAATATATAAGTAAAGGTCCAGATCGAGCTAGGATCGCAATAGATGATGATACACGAATGGATAGAAATATTCCTACTATGCAACATAGAATCATTGATGAAATTAAGAATTACTTGGATTGTCGATATATTTCTGCATATGAAGCCGCATGGTGTATCTTTCAATATGATATCCATTATAGGGAACCTGCTGTTAAACATCTAAGTATACATCTTCCACAACAACAACAAATTATTTATCATGATAATGAAAATTTACAGCATCTCTTGCAAAGAATTAGCGATAAAAAATAATGTTCACTGAATGGATGCGAATAAATCAATTATTTGATTATGCACGCGAGTTGACATATGTTCAATTCCCAACAAAGTGGGTCTGGAATAGCAAGGAGAAGGTATGGACTAGAAGAAAACAGAGATACACAATAGGTCGGATATTTTACGTCCATCCATCTGCTGGAGAATTGTATTATATGCGTATGTTGCTGAATTTCATGAAAGGTCCAACAAATTTTGAAGAAATTCGAAGTATTAATGGCCATGTATACCCCTACCTACCAATCTGCATGTGAAGCATATGGGATACTTGGTGATGATAAAGAGTGGCACGAAGCATTGGAGGAGGCTTCTCAATGGAAAACATCAGCTGAGCTCAGGCAACTATTTCTTACTATGATCATGCATTGTGAGGTTGCAGATCCTATGAGCCTATTCAATGTTCACTGGAGAAATTTATCTGATGATATTGCTTATCAATTGAAACATACTTTTGGATGGTCAAATTTAGAGATCCCTGATGAACATCTATGTAATCATCTTCTAATTGAATTGGAGAGAATACTTAACAGAAATGGCAGCTCACTAAGAGAACATAAATTGCCAGTAGCAGATCCAATTGATACATTTTCTTTGGATAACAGGCTGATTAGGGAAGAGTTGCAGTATAGTATTCATGATTTAGAAAGTGAGCACTTACATTTGTTTGCTAATTTAAATGATGAACAAAGGAAGGTTTACGATGCCATTATTGAAGCCGTAGAAAAAGAAACGGGTGGTTTATATTTTGTTGATGGTTATGGTGGCACCGGCAAAACATATCTTTGGCAAACTATTATCTCGAAGCTGCGGTCACAATCCAAAATAGTTCTTGCTGTGGCATCATCTGGAATAGCGTCACTCTTGCGTCCAGGAGGAAGAACTGCACATTCCCGTTTCAAGATACCTATTGATCTGTACGAATGGTCCACGTGTCAAATTAAGAAGGGCACACAATTAGCACAATTATTAGAAAGGACAAGTTTGATATTGTGGGATGAGGCTCCAATGAACCACAAACATTGTTTCGAAGCTTTGGATAAATCGTTAAGAGATATTCTTGACATACCAAATTCTTCAAATTCATTCCAACCGTTCGGAGGAAAAAAATAGCTCTTGGTGGAGATTTCAGGCAAATCCTTCTGTTATCACAGGGGTACACGAGAAGACATTATAAATGCATCAATAACAAGATCAAAACTATGGGATCATTGTCATGTATATAGTTTAACAATTAACATGAGATTAACAACTAATAGTGATAGGCATTTGAGGGAACAAATTGCACAATTTGGTAAATGGCTTCTAGATGTGGGTGATGGTAGGGTGCCTGCAACTAAACTATTAGGAGAAGATGAACCAACATGGATCAAAATTCCAGATACTTTTTTAATTCAACATGAAGGAAATTCCATAGATAAAATTTGCTCTGTGATATATGATCAGCTATCACTAAAATATAAAGACCCTTCATACTTGAAAGAAAGAGCAATAGTAACACCGTTTAACGAAACAGTCGATGCCATTAACTCACATTTGCTTGCATCCATCCCAGATGAAGAAACTACCTATCTGAGTAGCGATGAGATTTCCAAATCATCTGACCATGTTTTCGACCATGAAATACTATATCCTTCTGAGTACTTGAATTCTTTAGATATAAATGGCTTGCCACCTCACAAGTTGTCTTTGAAAATTGGTATTCCCATAATGTTACTGCGAAATATCAACTACGCATCAGGCCTTTGCAATGGAACTCGCCTTATTATTAGAAAGTTAGCAAGGAGAGTCATTGAAGCGGAGATAATAACTGGTAACAATATTGGAGCAATTGCATTCATTCCACGCATTACATTATCTGTCAGTAACAAAAAGTGGCCATTCATATTTAAGAGAAGACAATTTCCTGTGCGAATTTGCTATGCTATGACTATTAATAAAAGCCAAGGACAAACTTTACAAACTGTTGGACTTTATCTACCAAAACCAATTTTTTGTCATGGACAGCTATATGTTGCACTTTCCCGTGTCAGCACACAATCCGGCCTGCATATTCTTATAGAAAATAAAGATGGAGAACCGCATGGTTGCACCAGAAACATTGTTTATAGAGAGATATTTGAAAATTTACCCTTACCTTCAGGTTTTTGTTTCTCAACATTTATAATTTTCAAGTTATGTTTTGCATATTTCGTATTGACTCTCGCACCATCTAAAGATACGTATTCGTTTTACGATAACATACATTCAAATATTTATATCAGCTAAATATATTCTCTAATATTGCTTCCACTCATTAGTTAATAATGATAAATTATAGCAATTTTCTTAACAAATTTATCTCAATTTTTTCTTTGCAACAGATAGTACAACATGACATACAACATGATCAATGAGCTGTCCGTAGGACTTCGACACTGCATACTCAAAGTTCGTATTAGCAGAATATGGGACTCTATTAATCCGTTTACCGACAACAATCGAGTTATGAGCGTTGATTTCCTTGCTATAGATGAGCAGGTATTCTCTGTTGCAGTACAAATGCTTACCCCACCACTAAGTCGAGCAATTGTCTAATTTATCAAATCTTACTTACATAACTTGATTGTAGGGTAGTTGTATCCAGGGCACCATCAAACCACAAGATTCCCCACATATCAAACCTTTGCTTCATGAGGGTGACATCTATGAGCTTGCCAACTTCAACATCATCCCAGCAAGAAAAACTTTTAAAGCAATCATAAATGATCTATTCATCCATCTTACCACTACAGCAAAAATAATTAAGCTGCCAGAGTCTCCTGAAAGCATTCATGCTTATTCATTCTATTATGTGGAATACACTCAACTACTGCAACGAGCCTACAACGATGATTATCTAACAGGTGAATGTAAATACGCTAAATATTTGCAAAAAATATGACTTATTGCTGGATAACACTTACATTGTCACATGGTTATTTATATACTTATAATTACTATAAGATGTTATTGGCGTGCTTCAGAAAGTTGGAGGAACAAATATTGCATACATAAGAGACAGAGTGACAAGTAAAAGAAACCTTATCATAGAAAATGAAAGGTAACATCTTCATGTACATAAGAGTTTTTTATGCTTTTCTCTATTTTTTTTAAAATTTTCCTTACTCTTTGCAATAAGTTGAGCAAATTTTTTACTTAAAGGCAACCCTCTGGGGAGATCATCTAAATAAAATAGATCATGAAAATATACTGACGAAGACTGTTCCAGTTATCCTCATACTATCAGGAATGTCAGTTCGGCAATTCCGAGGTTTATTGTCTAACATTAACATCTACAACAACTTCTATTAAGAGCTACATGTTAATATGTGTTTACTAATGCTTTTGAATTCTCGCAGGAGAGGTCTGCCTTAACTCAACTTCTGCATCTAGATGTTACATCGATTTACCGATACAAGAAGTAGACGACTTCAAGAATAAGTAAAAGCAGAGAATATTGCCACTATTATATTAGTGTTGTTAATTTAGTAGAATAAATAGATTAACCTTCTCTAATTATATAGGCTCTCGCGTGCAAACTACCAAGTGCAGCTACTCCCACAAGAAAATCAGCCTTTAAAGCCGGAAGAAGTGAAGCATCAAAATCGGAAAACAATTGAAGATTTGCTTATTCTAGATCCAATGTGCCCTGAGGTATCTTTTACCATTTCAATAAAGTAATTAAAAAATATCCTTCCCTACTAATCAATCTTGCCATTTGTCAAAATAGATCGACTGTGTCAATCACCATTTGCTTATTTGACTATACTACTGACATTTACTATCATTTACGTGAAAAACAAATCCACTACCTGCTGCGATCTCTCCTCTCTTTCTATATAAATATTAGTAAACATTACTCAATTTGTTAGCTTCTATATTCTGTGTGACCTTTACTTTTATCATGTGATGACTGCTGAGATACTGTGTAGAGTATCTCTTAATAATTTCATTCTCATTTATCAAGTATTCATTCTCAATTAGGCTTTGTATATATACATGTGGAGAAGATATGACCATAACCACGCAATGCTATGATGAGAAGCATACAAATGCTCTATTTAAGGAAGAATATCCAGAATTTTCATCATCCAATAGATTTAGGCAACTTACATGAGTCCTAACTACTGAAGTATGAAATTCATATATAAAAGTTATAACCATTTTCCAATAAAGTTTAGAGAATATTTTAGGAGCCAAGTATATTGAATATGCTTCACATGTAGATTGATAGGTAGAGTATACATGCCCATTAATACTTCGGATTTAAAGTAGAAGGCTTGCCCAAGGTCTACTTAAATTTGCTATACACTATTGCGTAAATGTCCAGAGTGCACCATATCATCTGGCACACCTGCAGCATCTTTTTTTTTTTTTTTTTCTGAATGAAATCAGTGACTGCGTTTGTGAAAAACCTGACCTAAAATCTCTCAAAATATATGTTCAATTCTACGATGCCAAGTTAAGTTTCATGTAGAATTTTGAGACAAATTCTAGAACAAGCTACATGTTCTAGCATTTTCATGTAAAATGCAATACCAATAACCAAACAATTGCATATAGCACACACATATCTCACAAAAAAAAGCATTGAGTATGCTGACTAAGCACCAGCAAAATGATTCCGCAGTACTTACTTAGTCAATGCTATATGATGTACCTAACAATTGTGTAAATTAAGTTTTTATGACCTGACATCTATCTTCTTTTTATTTGTAAAATGTATATAGAATGCGAGATTCACCTGCAAAGCAACAATTAAAGAAATCAACACCGACCAAGGATGGTGATATTCAGCTTGCCCAATATGTTTCTATAGTGTCAAATTTGAAGATGGCAATGCATACTGCAACAACCACGGCTCCCTAAATCAGTTGCCACTCCCATGGTTAGTCCGTTTATTTTAGGTTCTAATAGGAGTTTTAATCTCGACCTCTATAACTTTTCCTTACAAACATTAAACAAAAATATTCAGTAAATACCTATTAATTACATGTAATTTTAGGTACAAGATACAGACCGTTGTGGAAGATAATACTGGAGCAACAACATTCATGCTCTTTGGACGTCAAGTACAACAATTGGTTCAAGTTTGCTGTTGCTTGCCACAAAAACTGACTGTGATAGATATTTGTTGCCCAACGAACTTACAAATCTTATTGGTCGTACTTATGTTTTCCTAATTACAACCAACCCAAGAAGGGGAAGATCACATGATGTAAGCTTCAAAGTGATGAAAGTGTTTGACACTGAAGAGGATAAGCTATCTCAACCAAAGTCACATGTCCAAACTCCATAAATCAATGACCCTCTTAAAGATCAAAGCACTGTTAAAGTGGAGAGTTCAACGAAAGATGATGAAGCTACATCTGATGAAATCATCATGCACGCTCCCATCCCTTCGCAGAGCCGAGATGAATTGCCAACAACTGAAGAATCAATTATATCACCTCAAGCTGGGTACATTTTTTAACAACTTCGTGTAAAGTTTATCTTCAACTAAGCATAATAGGAAAAACAAGTTGCAACAAATATGGCAAAATTTGTTTATAACAACTAACTAGATTGTATCATTAGCAGATTCGCAAACCTCACATCAATTGAAGAATATGGAGGAATCTCATTAAAAAAGCGCCCAGCTCAACAAGAACTCCTTCCTGATTATCTCAGCAAAAAACTTGATAAGGTATACTATCATCATTGATACATTGTTCCTTAAAACAATTATATAGCTGAAGTAAAACTAATGTAATTTTTACTTATTATGTATAGGATCGCTGATAGTCCATACGCTCAAAATGTATGAGCTCCGCATAACTATTTTTTGATAAGATGAAGCGGATCTTTTGAGAAAGAAGGCAGATGACAACATACATGGAGCTCAAACCTGCAATATTTTGGAGCCATGACCACACATTTTGGATATGTTATATAAGCTCATAATGTTATGGTTGTCCATTTTTGTAATGTATATATACAAAGCTGCCTTCTTTTGTTGTTTAGGTTTGTATCAACATGGTTGTAACTTACACTTAGCTACTGAACTTTACTAAAATACTATGCAAATGGGTGTTGATTTTTTGTCTGTTTCATATATTTTCATATCTTTCTATAATATGTTGCATATAGTATATACGTAAATATATATACACATACTCAGAATTTGAATATATATGTATCTGCAAACTTATAAATTCATTGACAAATTATTAAATTGTAAGCTTTAAGCATGTTATGTTACTAACTGGCTAACAATATATACATATATAGTTTACAAAATCTATCCATTAATTTGCCCGCAGCGAAGCGCGGGTTCCACACTAGTTCAATATAAAAGTAAGCTCGAAGACATTTCCAACGATATATTATTCAAGAATTTGTAGGTGTTGTTTCTAGGCATGTAATATATCTTTGGAAAGGTCTTCGAGTCTACTTTTATATGGAATTTGTTTCATATCATTTGGAGACCTGTATAGAAAGTTATGATGATATTAATATGTATTCGTATTCGTATGTGTTTTTTTTTTTTTTTAAACCTTTAAGGTAAACCCGGGAATTCGGGGAGAAGGTAAAGACTAATCCTTCCCACTTTTATTAATTAAATTGTGATACAATCAATGAATCTCAAATGAGAGTAACAAAACCAGTCCCAACCTTAAAAAGATTGAGAATATCCAGGTATATCGCTGTTTTATTGAATTGAATAACTAGTAGAAGAATAACGAATAGATGGAATAGCCATCTGATCTAATCTAACTAAACCTTTACAAAAAGAATCTAAACAGGAGAATGAGTGGAACTCGCCGTTATGAGAGGCCAAACGCCTGAAATTAACAAGATAATCCGCCACACGGTTTGCTTCACGAAAAATATGATGAACCGTTGCCTGCATTAAGTGTAGCTCTCTTCTAACTTCCATTATGTCATAGTAAATATTCCATTATAGCACATCAGTATGTATCCAAGATAGCAGAACTTTAGAGTCCGATTCAATCTGAATAGGAACAAATCTTTTTTGATAACAATAAAGCACTCCCAGTTGAAACGCCTTTAATTCTGCATGAGCAACACTGTCGGCATCGAACCTATGATGAAAACCGAAAATGAACCTTCCTGAATGATCCCGCACTACACCGCCAGCCCCCGCCATTCCATTGGATACACTAGCATCAACATTCAATTTTAACATCCATTCAGGAGGACACCTCTAAGTAACAGTCTGATCTGTAGCTTAGAAGCAGGTCTGATATTAATACCAAGAGTAGCTGTAAAGGACAATCTACCACTTCTTTGTGAGGGAAAAGGATAAAAGACTGATATGTCTCGAACTAGCTTTTCAGTCCGAATGTACACCCTATTTAATGCAGGACCTGCGTCTTGGTACTTACAGCCAGTTCTTTCCAACCAGATAAACCATAATAAACATGTCATCCAAAGGAATTGAATGGAAAGCCTACTTCCATGTTGTAACACTGTACTAACCAGAGATTCCGTTGAGGTTAGATGGGGATATGATATGCTAAAATCTATTACATATCTTCTCCAAATTTCTTTAACAAAATTACATAAATGGAACAAATGCTGTATAGTTTCTGTATGCTTACCACAAAGCAAACATTTAGAAGGGAGATGAAAGCCTTTTAAGATCAATCTATCATCAGTTGAGAGAAAGCCTTTTAGCAACTGCCACAAGAAAAAAGAAATTTTAGGTGGAATGTGCTTTTGCCATATAGCAGAAAATGTAGTATGTGACTGCACTGTTTGCCTCCCTATAGTCCAAGTTGATCCAAAAGAAAAGATTCCTATATTGGATGCTTTCCAAAACATAACATCTATTCTTGAGGTGTCTGGGCTAATAGCAGTAATCTCTGCAACTACGTATGATGGAACCACTTGATTTAATTTATCAAGATTCCAACTAGATGAGGTGAAAAAATCACTAACCTTGATTCCAGAGGGAATATTAGCATTTAACCTTGCAGCTAAGGTAGTAGATCCAATCCAATGGTCATGCCAAAAGTCCACATCTCCCTACCCAACACCAAAACTGATCATATGGTCTGAAGAATCTCTTGCAGCGAGTAACCTCCTCCAAACAGATGAAGTTGAGCACCTAGTAACCCAAGCAGAACAATGATCGCCTTTACCATACTTGGTAGACATAAATTTTGCAAAAAGAGATTTTTGTTCCCGAAACAGCCACCAAATCTTAGCTTCAATTGCTGTGACTGTATTCGTATGTGTTTATATGCAAATGTTCCTATGTATTTGTAAGTGTTCGTATGTATTATTTCGTTGGAAAGGTCTTCGAGTCTACATTCATATAAAATTAGTTTCACATCATTTGAAAATCTACATAACTTAAAGACTAATATGTGTTCATATGTATTTTGTGCCTCAAAAATGCGTATAAAGGTTTGCATATTTTTAAAAACCATATGTAGATGAAATATCCATATTTTGTTACCGAGTGTGATGTGATTTTTTCGTGATTTTTGGTGTATTTTTTACGATTTAATTTAAAGTTTGAATTTGTGTTTTGTTGAGAGAGATGACAGAGAAACGAGAGAAAGAATTTTTGGGCGGAAAAGTACAGTCAGAAAAGAGAGAAGCTTAGGCCTTGTTTAGAAGCAGAAAACACTTTTCTGTTTTCCATCTCCAATTTTCTTTCTGTTTTCTTATTTTGCTTTTCTGTTGGAGAACTTAGAAAACATAAGAAAACGCGTTCAGATTATATATAACATAAAATAATTTTCTATCTAGAAAAATGGAGATAGTGTTCAAATGAATCGTCAATTTCAAAAACAAAATTATAAAAAAGAAAAAAATATGTTCGAATTATAAACTTAAAACATACTCACAGGAACATAGTTCCGATAAATATAGTCATTCCACAATTGATTTACAATCTCTTCTCGCACTGCATCCATCAAATTAAATTTGCAAAAATAATATTCTATTTTTAAAAAATAAATTTACAACCGAACAAAATAATTTTCATAAGTTACAAAGTGCTATTAAGCAATGTAATTTACGAACAAGATAATTTCCAAAGATATGCAACAAGATAATTTTCAAAGAATAAATTCCATAAATTTCCTAAAATATGGAACAAGATAATTCCCAAAGATATGCAACAAGATAATTTTAAAAAATAAATTTCATAAATTTTCTAAAATATGGAACAACATAATTTCCAAATAATAAGTTTTCAAACAAGATTTACGAAAATTAAGCAATGTATTGGAAAGTTTGCAAAATAATATTAAATTTCCAAAATTTGTAGCAACACAAATTTTGAAAATATACTTGTCCCTTATTTCTGCATAACTGTTTTTAGGGTTTATACATATGAAGAATATTGCTATTTAAGAAAATATAAAAATATATTTGGAGAAGCGTGTTTTCTATTTAGAGAATAAGTGGAGAACCGCGTTTTGGGTTTGAAAATTAATGAATGAAAAAATTAGAAAACAGCATTTGTTAGTTTTCTAAATGTAGTACAAATGTAGAAAATTGGAGAACCGCGTTTTCTAATTCTCCAAATAGAAAATTTCTCAATTTGAACAGAAAACTTCGATTTTTCTTCTCTATAGAAAAGTTTTCTAGAAAACAGCCTAATTTTTCAGTTTCTGAACAGGGCCTTAGCGCTTCTACAAAAAAAAAAAAAAGACGAGGGTATTTTGGTCATTTGACACGCTAAATGGGCACAAATCTGCTAAAATCAATTATGGGGCATATATCCGTAAAATCCAATTATAGAGGGGTGTATATCTGCAAAATTGTCTAGTAGTTACATTCAGCTGTGCATGAATTTCAACTGGGAGCTGGTGCTTGACTAGGCCCGAGCAGTTGGGTCAACCCGACGCAAATAGATTCGTGATTTGAGAAAAACCAACATGATGCGAAATATAGTAGACCCGAAACGAGCAGAACACATACATAGACCCGAACGAATTTTACTTTTTCGGTATTTTATTTCGGTTCGATTTGGGATGGCTTAATTGTCCCGATGATAGAAAAAGAAAAAATATAAAAACGATCACTAGGAAGAACAATGATCTTGCCTTCTTGATCGAAGATTAAAATCTCAAACAAAAGTAAATGCAAGATCCAACAAGTTTGCTAATTAATTGCAATAGTACGGAATGTATTGAGAAGTAGAAATGAATGTATAAAAGTTGTCCTTTATTGGCTGGTGGATCAATTCCGGAAATTAGAATTAACCAACATAAAGTGACACGATTGGCTTTTACCCAACTCATGCCTGCAAACTAGAAATACAAGAAGAGAACAATGACAATTGCGCTTCTCGGTCCCTAGCAGGGTAGCTCTTTTGTTTTCTATTTATTTATTTTTTTTTTTTTTTTTTTTTTTTTTTTTTTTTTTTTGAGATTAACATGGAAAACCCTAGCATTAAATGGTCTACTTTTGTACAACCATCGTAACAGATAAATGTACGAGTGGAATTGACCATGTTCTACCAACAAAGGAGGCACATGGGATAAATCTCCACATATTTGCGGGCGACGCCTGCGATTTTCGAATCCCGGACCTCGACTTCATGAGGCGGAAACTCCAACTGTTTGTCATAGATGCCGCGGGCAATGGAGTAGCTCAATTGACGGGGTGGGTTAATGAAATATCACTCACGAGTTCAAAACCCTCCGCAATACCAGAATAAAATTTCCAAATTATGTGGAGCACATTTGATTAGAAACGAACATAAACTGAATCTGACCGAACCAAACCCAACATTTTGGGTTATTTGGGTTTAGTTCAGATGGTTTTTCGGTTTTTCTTGGGTAATGCTCAGCCCTATACTTGACCGCTCCTTTGCACAAATGAGTAGTGTTTTAACTGCATGCTAGGAATGGCAACGGGTCGGGTCGGGTTTCAGCCAACCCGATTCGAACGGATTCTGATTGGGGTTTTAAAATTCGGATTCGGGTTTGGATTATTTTTTCTGGGTCGAATTTGGATTTATTTAACTCGGATCGGATTCGGGTTCGGGTTTAGATATTTTTATATGTATATTTATTTATACAAAATAGAAATATTTTTTAATGATCAAAAGTATATCATAAAAGATTCTTATACAGACTAAACACCCTACAATATTTAATTCATAGATGATATGGGACAATTATTTAATTATCAATACTTGTGGATTTAGCCTACTAAGAGTTGGATTAAGAAATTATCTCATATCATCTATAGGTAGATATTGTAAGGATGTTTAGTCTATTTAAGAGTACTTCATTTATAATTTCAATTATTAAAAAAATATATTTCTTATTTATATAAAATAAAAAAATTTAAATAAAAGAAAAACAAAAACATTCATATAAATATATATATTTTAAATATATTGTATTTATATATTATAATATGTAAATAAATAAATAAATAAATAAATAAATAAATATATATATATATATATATATATATATATATATATATATATATATATATATATATATATATATATGTCGGTCGTATTCGGGTCGGGTTTCAGGCCAACCCGAACCCGACTCGGGTTCAAGTTTTAAAATTCGGGTTCGGATTCAAGTTATTTTTTCTCGGATCGAATTCGGATTTTTTTGCCTCGGGTCGGGTTCAATTGCCATCCCTACTCCATACCCATGTGCTGAAGTTGATCTTAGCATTTTACATGAAGACCTGTTCAGGAAGTTCTAGCAATATTCATCTATTAAAACATATAAACAGTAAATTAATCAAGCAGTAGTAATCTGCAATCAAATTCGTACAAAGTGCAGAGTAAATCAAATACAGAGTTCTTAGAGTATCAGGCTAAAAGAACAGCTAAAACATGAAAATGGAATTCTTTTGTGTAGCAATCCACCAAAATGAGCAGAAATTTTCTTTTAATCTCAAGTTCTACTGCCAAATACGTACACTTAACTTCTAGAAAACAACTTGTATACATTTGGCAAGAGATGTTATGTTTCTACAATTTTGTAATCGTTTCCAGACACAGGATAAAGGCACGAGGGCAAGAAGAATCTTTTCACTTTACCAAACCCGTCGGTATCTTAGTTCATGGGATTACCAAATTGTAATGCAAGCAGTCAGTTATCTTGAACAGGTTCATATCTTTCTTTCAGTGCTCCCATGTTGTTCAAGTGGCACCTAGGGCAAATACATTTGTTCTGCAGCTCGAACCCGACGGAAGCATAAGTTTTCTCCAGTTCCATTGTCTGCGTGTTCTAGTTAAGAAAGTAACAATTTACTCATCCACAATTTTCCAAGAGTCAACAGAAAATAAAAGAATATCATGGGGTTGTTGAAATCCGGGCATGTTTGACCTTTTAGAGCACAAGAAGTCATGACATCTATGAACTTTTAAGAGTAAATAGAATGCTCAGACGCATGTTACTCTCTGTATACTTGACTATCTATAAAAGGATATCAACCTAGATCTTGTACTTGTCTTGTTTCGTCAGTAATTGCATCAATAAGGAACAATCTTCTCTCATTATAGGCAATTTCCTGAAGTATCTGTATATGCAATTCGTTGGACGTTCATAGAAGACAAACATAGACGTACAGTAAATGCAAGAGAGAGAAAGATGGAGCAGAGGATAAAACAGAGATAAAAAGATAAAATACTTGAACAAACTAACCGCATCATCCTGGCTGCAATAACACGCTGAGCTAACAAATTATTTTGAGGATTTTGACAAAAGTACAGATATACCATTTAATGTTAAATGACAGATACGCTGATTAGTAAATGTAACGTGTTAAAAACCCCTAACACTTGAATTCAAGAATTCTAACATAAGTGAAAGTGAAAACAAAGTTACATGATAGGACAGAATACGCATTAGCTTTTCACAATCGAAGTATCCTAAGATGTGAGGTAATTATATCAGAAAGGTGAGTTCATAAATTCTAAGAATGAACAAGAATATTGTTTAATAGTCATGTTAGGTGCCAGCTATCATTGACACAAAAAAAACATAGTCAAAAGATCGAGAAGGGCAGATATTGCTATGGTAAAAACATAAAGTCAACCACTATGAAATTATCCTATATTACAGGATGACATTGCATTTCTACTTGATATTGCTTCAGACCAATCAAATAATGTAGCTGAAAACATAAAGTTGTAGGCATATGTAGAAATGAAAATTATAAGAAAAGAGGGAAAAGGTATATTCTATTACTTATGTGGCCTCTTCGGGATACGAAAATGAGAGTGCTTACCCAATCAGACCAATTGAATAATGTAGCTGAAAACATAAAGCTGTAGGCATATGTAAAAATGGAAATTATAAGAAAAGAGGGAAAAGGTATATTCTATTACTTATGTGGCCTCTTCGGGATACGAAAAGGAGAGTGCTTACCCAACCAGATTTGGTGTTGAAGGCTAACCAGCAAAAATATAGTGTTTATTTATTGTTAAATGTATGTGTCTGCTTGGAGGCCATATAAACTTGTTGTCTGACATATTCAATGGCGTCCATTCTTTTTAATTTGATTATTGAACTAATCTTTCATCGTTACAGCTTGCAGTAGTTCGCTGAAATACTCTTCCAACAATAAAACATCAAACCTTTCTATGAGGACACCTTGTGTCTGGGTATTTAAGTTTGTCTTCACAGTATATAGAAATGTCGTATCCACTCGATTGTACTTTAATTGTATAAAATTTTGATATTATCAGGATGATTAAATATAATAATGCCATCATAGTTGTATCCGTAGATCTGTCTGGTAACTATGGAATCTATATCCTACATTTATCAGTTAAATTACAGAAAAGGAAGATCTAGCTACAACTAACATTGAAGTTCCTGTTGGAGCAAAGCAACCATCATAAAGTGAAGGAAAACTAATGAATAGCAAGAGTCATTGATTCAAGCATTTTTCAGTCCTCATATATCGCTATAGAGAATCAAGATGACAATCAAATGGTCTAGCATACTCTAAAATAATCAAATACCCGCACTCCAACATGCAAATTGTAATCGTCTTTTATTTTTTTCCAACAAAAACAGATATGGGTTCAGATAAAGAAAAAAAAGAAGAAAAGATCATGACCTTGTCTTGACGTTTCATTTCGTCATGGTAATCACTCTCCAATGAGTGCAGTTGCAAATCAACTCTTTCAACGTCATCTTTGACATCTTGCAGAGTATGCTTTGCAGTAAGCACTGCTTGCTTGCTACCTGCTACTCAACTTGTAAGCCAGCTAAACAATATTTGGTATTAGCGTATACGTTCTTGTAAGAACAGAGAGATTCACATGTATAATTGAAACGAGATAGTCTCAATGCAAGGCACATTCATGAGTCTAGATTCATACATATGCATGCAATTGAAAAGTTAAATTATATCTAGAGAGATGTTGAAATACTAAAATTCATGATTGAGCACCGAAACTTCAGCTTCTTGCTTTAGTTACAAATTAAAAAGCACCGTATTTTTTGGGGAAGAATTATTAGTTAGGTGCCACATTCGGTTCATATGAGATTTGATAATTATGCTGGACATTATTGTCAATAAAATTGGAAGTTCCAAAAAGTATTGATGGGAAAGTAGATGCTTGTAATTATTTAAACTGCTTCCTTATTAATTCTGTAAGCTATAGGAAGATGGATGACTTGTCCTATAAGTTCCTTTCTTCCAGACACAAATTTATTGAGTGTTGAATGTATCAGAACTTACACCCTTGCCTTACAGCTTACTACTTTGGAGAGGGGAGCTAATCGGTGCATTTTGCAAAGCAGTTGTCAATCTTAGGGTGGACGGGAGAAATGTGCAAAATAGTGATAGGTGAGAAAGGCCCACGACCACCTTGATGAGCAATAAAAAACAGCAGTCTTGGTAAAAATTGCACTATTATAAAAAAAAAAAAACCCTTGATATTTAAAAGTTTAGCCAAGAATGCATGCCTCCATCTAATAGCAAAGAAGGGCATTGACGTTGAAGAGCAGAGGCTGTCATCTTCTGGAATTCTCTAGATAACCAAAAATCAGAAATCACGAACATGAATTAAGAAACAGAGAACGTTCACTATCAATATTTACATTTGCAATTTCAAGAAATAGGTATAGAAAAAAGAAAAGCTACTCTTACTATCAGACAGTCATGTAGAAATCATATTACTTGCAGCATCTGAATTATGAAGTGATCTAGAGCTAGCCGATTCTGTCTTTTTTCAGCTCAGAGTCATATTTTACACTAGGAACAAGGAAATGAACTAGGAAAGGGTTTTGGAGATTATGTGGGTCCTCTAAAGAACTCTTGTTTCTGTTTATCCTTTTAGCCTATACAAGATAAGATAGAACCTAGACCCGGCCAATTGAAATTATTTAGATTTAGCTCTCCTATTGACAAATTGTATTAGTTTAAATTTTGAAGCTATTGTTGGGAACCTCTCTACTAAATGTCCTTCACACTACTTTTACATTTTGGACTTAGATATCTGATCCTTTTCAAATTTAAATTTGTTGCATAATTTCTGTTTGGAAAAGATACTGCTGTTATTTGTTAAAATGCAGATTGGATTGGATGGGAGAGCAATTGAAAATTTATCCATGCTTGGATGAAATGTAATGGCTATTGACCCTGCTGATGCTGGCTGTGACACCATATTCAATGCTTGGCTTTTGGATGAACTGAGTGGAAATTTTGCTGGTCAATTGCAAGGATCGAATTTTGATCGAATCATTTGGTCTCAACTTGGTCTTGTCATGTTTTAGTTATGTCTTTTGTTCCACAAGTTTAAGTCTCCATGTAATGGCTTAGCCAATCTAACTTTGTATTTTAGTCTTGTTCCAATCAATATTACTTACATTACCAAAAAAAAAAAAAGCAGTTATGCACACTACTGAAACTTAAATAGAAAATTATTAGGTGAGCTTGGCTTACCAATTTAGTATTACAACAAGAGAATCCCAAACACATCTTTCCCCATGTACTACATTCTAAGACACTTATGGTTCTAGACTTCTTGTGGAGTAAAAGTTTGCTACATGACCGAGAATTTGCATACCTTATTTTGGAGTTCAGCTCACACATTGCAGCAAGGAATCCATCTCTGTCCCAGAAAAAGAAAAATAATATAACAAAAGAGCCCTTAAAGTTGGCATCTCTAAAACAAACTGCAACCAAAGATAACTATATTCTTATAAAAAATGTAATACCTGTCAGATCCCTCTATCTCCTTTAGTTCCATAAAACATTTGAGAGATGCATCAACAAAACAAATCATGAGCTCATTAGCAATCTGACGGAAGATTATTAGATTATACGGATATTACCTTGATAGCCGTTAGATCGTCTCTGAGCTTGGATATCTCCTCCTGTAAAAGATGGATTCTCGACTGCAATGGAAAACAAAAAACAAAATAAATGCAATAAGCCAATCCCTAAATGGACTAGTTGATGAGTTAATGGGGACCTGGAGTGCGAGGGTAGAGGCGTCGGCGAGAGAGAGCTGGAGTTCGGAAGCGCGTAGCTCTCGCTCCGCGGCTTCTCTCGCACGTTTAGCAAGCTGAAGGCCGTCGCTCTCAGCGTCGCTCTGTTCCTGCAGCTGGACAAATCTCCGACGCAGATCGGAAACCCTGAGCTCTGATTGAGCTCAATCGGAGGAAGGAGATCGATACGTCAGTTGTTGAGTTGAATCGAAGAAGAAGAATGAAGAAAAGAAGAATGAATGAACCTCCTTGTGATCGCTCGGTGGCGAATCCGCGGATAAGCGAAAGCCAGACCGGCACCAGCTGTCATTTATAAAAGTTGTTATCGGGAAAAGACCTCGGCATATTCACAAATTACGAATATGCCCTCCCAGATTATCTGGCTCTCAACTCTTATTATCTATCCTATTTTAACCCCATTCAGCCCTCCCATAATTGTGAACTTGATATTTTCCAGTCAAACTTTACATTGACGGAGTTGAATTTGATTTTAGCAAACTTTTTTAATGTAGTAAAATTTATTGTTGCTTTAGTTAAATTTATTATTGTTTTAGTTGAATTAATTCAAATTTTATTATTGTCTTAGTATAAAAGGTGACGGAAAGGATAACTAACAAAGTGGACAAGTTGGTAAATTCAACTATCACATTAGGAATTTAATTCTACTTGCACGTGCTTACTAAAATTGAACAAATAATATTTGGTTACTTTAACTATCACATTAGGGCCTCTTAATTTAACAATTATATTTTCTAGAAAATAGTATGAAAAAATTGCAAGCAATAAATTTGAATTTCAAAATGTGCATTAACTCTCCGGTAATATCAATAAAAAATATATAGAAAAAAATCACCATTATATTCAAATGTAATATTAATGTAAAAACTGTAATTATCTCTCTTATTCTCACTCCATTCAACCGTTCCAAATTGTTTTGGAACTAATTTCAAAATAAGCCCATCTTTGCAAACCTCGTTCGTATCATCCCCGACCAAAAAAAAAAAAATTTCAAATCAGCCCATGGTCGGAAACTTTTAATAGTCAAAGCGATTAGTATAGTGTTATTGCTATGTCATAGTGTTTCTAGCATTATATCGTAGTATTTGGACGTTAGTTTTTCGGCGAGCTATGTTGGTGTTAAAATACAAATTATGATGGTATTGTTAAATTAAAGTTTGAATTATTGTGAAATGATTTGGAGGACTAACTTAGTGTTGTTAATTAAGAGATTAATTGGAAAGAGAAAGGCAAATAAGGAGTTGTTATGGCAAAACCCCTATTGTTTTCGTTGAACTTGACATTTATTCGTCAATCTTCTTAAACGTTCTTTTATGTTGTAGTTAAGTTATCGTTGTTTTAGTTGAAATTAGAACAACTTTTGTCAAGCTGGAGTGATACTAAGAGGGACGATAGGAAATTTTTTTCTAAAATTATTTAAAAATGAAATTATATTTTTAAAATCAAATTTCAAAGATTACACAACTACCTGGCCGCCAGTTTATTATTTAAAAATAAAATTATATTTTTAAAATCAAACTTCAAAAATAACAAAACTAGAACCCGGCCGCCAGTTAAACTGGCGGCCGGGTATGCCACGCTCGCGTAGGTATCGCTAGTGTGGCGATAGGGTCGCCAGTCTAACTGGCAATCCTTTCATATATTAAAAAAAAAAAATCTCTCACTCTCCACTCCACTCTTCTCTCTCTCTAGACTGGCGAACCTTTCATATATTAAAAAAAAAAAAAAAATCTCTAACTCGCCACTCCACTCTGCTCCTCTCTCTCTCTCACCCATCTTCCCTCTTAGTATCACTCCAGCTTGATAAAAGCAATTCTAAGTTCAACTAAAATGTCAAGTCTAATCAAAATAATAGGGTTTTGCCATAAGAACTCATTGTCTACATTTCTCTTTCAAATTAATCTCTTAATTGACAACACTAAGTGGAGAGAGAGAGTGGGTGAAAGAGAGTTACAGAGAGAGAGAGAGAGAGAGAGAGAGAGGAAAGCGAGCGGAGCAGAGTGGAGTGGTGAGTGAGATTTTTTTATTTCTTGTTTTTATTGAATGGGTCGCCAGTCTAGCTGGCGACCATGTTGCCACTTAGAGACTGGCGACCATGTTGCCACTTAGAGTGGCGACAACTACGCCAGCGTGGCCAGCCCATGCCATGCTTGCACTTGGCCGCCGAGTTTTAATTTTGTACTTTTGAAATTTAATTTAAATTTTAATTTTATATTTAAATATTCTCAAAATAAAAAAAAAATTCGACAATAGGAGTATTAGTTAGGGATGTCAATTTATTCCAAAATGGACAGAAAATTTTAATTTTTTGCCCCAAAAAAGTCAGATTCGGAGATAGGATAGGGACCCTAATGATCATATCAACCTGCGCAAAACACCCTATTGTCTGGGCCTTTTTAAGAGCGGATTGTTTCCGGCGAATCCAAACAACGGGCGCCA
The DNA here is from genome assembly GCA_002076135.1 of Xerophyta viscosa. Taxonomy (NCBI): domain Eukaryota; kingdom Viridiplantae; phylum Streptophyta; class Magnoliopsida; order Pandanales; family Velloziaceae; genus Xerophyta; species Xerophyta viscosa. The sequence continues at coordinate 55,221 of MJHO01000182.1, read as the reverse complement.
AAAAAATAGTTTTGCCTTTGATTTGAAACAAAATATTCCGTAATCAGTTTCAAGCCCAAACCGTTACGTAAAACGTGTTGACCGACCGAATCCGTGAAACCGACTGATTCTAAGCGGTTTGGTCGACGTAAACCGGTCGTCTATTTTAAACACTCCGCATTTGGCTTCTACAGTTACGAAGGCAGAGCGCCAGCCCGCACTCCTCAAGACGCCGGCAGTGTCGCCGCCAGTTTGCCGGTAATGATCGCCCGGCTGAACTTCCTCAAAATGCACTGACAATATATATGTACTTTTAATTTATAACGATTTTTCCTCCATTAATATGGAGCGTTCGGCGGTCGAACGAAAGTTAACCATTACGGACCAAGAGCCAGATTCTCCGCGCGCATCAGCCCGGCGGACAACCTCCCAAACCGGACGCCGCAGTGCCGACCGCCGCCAGAGACTACCCGAACATTCCTCGCCACCACCCCTCTCCTGTTCTCTCTCCGCTGCCGAGGCGGACGCAGTGGTGCAACGACATGTTCCGCGTGCTTTGCCCCGATAATCCGCGCCGCCAGGTGTGATCTGGCAAGTCCGGATGCTTCATCAAAGTCTCTTAGGCAGGAAACGGGGCGTGGATCGAGGTCCATGACCTAACCCGCGACGCAGAGCGGATAATTGAGACCTCCGACAACCGCCGCCGCGATCCGGAAGGCGCACCCGACGATTTTGCCCTGCCCGAAGAGCGCTGTTGAGAATAACACAGACCCGGATAATAGACCGGGGTAAGGAATTGAGATGGGCCCTGAACGAGGACGATGAGAGTTTGCGGCGTTGGATGGGGCGAGACCGGGACCGATGGAAAATTGGTCTCAAGATTGGTGGTAGGCCAGAGGGCTCACGTTGGCTGTTATGTTGGGTAAAGGAGGAATTTATTGAGCATGAATGAGGATGGAGACAAGGACACATATCGGATTGCCTCGTGATCAGTACCACAGCGAAGTGTTCCTACATCAGAGAAAGTGTTCAGGTAGTGCTGCTTGCTTTTCATCTTGCAAATTCATGGTTTGCTCAGATTTGATAATTGCGATGGCAATTGTGGATCTTCTGAACATGAAACAATTAAATTGTTTATAACGGGCTGGTTTTGAATTATAAACTGTTGAAATGCTATTGACTAGACCTTGCTTCAAAGGTCTCTGCAAATGGTTTTATAAACAGCATGGAACTTATTGTGGGTTAACTGATTAAAAAAAGAATTTCTTGGTGTTAAGGCGTTACTATAAAATGCTTATACAGAGAAATCCAAGGAATGTTCATTTTCTACTATGTAACATCCGTAATTTGCAAAGTGATTGGAGAGTGTCAAATAGGATACGCGACTTGGCTTTTGGAGCACTGAGAAACTGGTTTGAGGGACTTTTCCGTAGAGTTTTTAGTGAGGTTTTCATGTTACTATATGGAGATGGTAACATGTTTTCATAGAGTTTTTGAAAGACCTGGTTAACCTAGATTTCATAAACATGTTCGTCTTCATAAAATAACCACATCATATGTGATTGGGAATTGGATCTAGGCTTGTCATATTTTGGTTTATAATGCATGAGTTTGGATTTGAAAGTAAATGAGACATTTGGGTTTTCATGAGTTTTAAGGGAGTTGTCAAGTTATTAAAGAGCAATGCTTAATAGAATAGCTGGTAGAACAAGTTACTTCAAGAAATGTACATTCGTAATTCGCAAATTGATTGGGGCAGATGTAAAATCGTCAAATAGGGAATATGTGATTGGAATTGTGAAGCCATGAAAATGTTGAGGGACTTTTCGTAGAGTTTAGTGGGCTTTTCAGTTATTAAGAAAGGAAAGGCTTAGTTAGACTGATGTCGTAGCCTGTTAGTAGTAAGCTTATATATGCAGCTCACTTGAACTAAGATGGGAACCTCTCTCTCCTCTCGTCTCTCTCTTCTCTCTCTCCTATACAGCACTCACTACACACCACCGCTCCCTACTAATTATACACGTTGCATATATGTTAATGTCACATACATACATGGATACTATATTTGTACTTCTTATCTATTGCCGATGGTCTGTTTAATTAATAAGCAATGGAGCACTTTTGCACTTATGCTTTTGCGAGATGTTGGAGATGGTCCTTGTGTTAAGAAGCTAGTGGCGATTATTGTATCTCGTCTAAAAGGAGAGTATCCAATCGTGGATCGTGGTCTTTCCGTGGACGAGTGCACTCAGTGACCGTTATATCCCTGCTGATGATGATTTTATTAATGGTGGTACAAGGAATCTTCTTTATGGAAGGGTCTGATTTAGGCGCCCGATCCTCTGCTGTATAATAAGGGATGACAACAAACACATATGGTTCACAGCATCTGGATATGCCTTTGAAGCAGATGCAAGTATTGCAAATGACTACTCTATCTCTTCTGGTGAAGATCTTGTATTCGAATTCTTTGCCCGAATGAGAAAAGTTGGAGAAAGTCATGGGAGTGGAGATGGTTTATTGAGAATGCTGGTGCTGATTTGGTGTCGATGTGATTCATGTTGAATCTGTGCCAGGTTAAGAATGAAGGATAATCATTATCACCTCACAGTGAGGTATGTTTTTGGGTGCAACCTCAACTTTCTGTTACATCACTGCTTTCATTATCATTTTAGGATTCTGCACTAATGTGTTTTATTTAGTAATAGCTGAAAGGATCAGGTTAGTGCTTTTATTCAGATAGTATTTATTCAAATGTACATGGATCTTTCTAAGCTGATGTTTTGTTATAAGAACGTTTTCCGTCAAGAAAAATGAGTGCCAACCATTCCATGTTGAAGCTTAAACACGTTGACCATACGGAGAAAAGCTTACATCAGCTATTATTTGTTGCCATCACAGGGGACCTGTCTTAATCTTGGTATAAGATATGGAACGTACAGGCGATAAAAATTGTGGAAAGATCTATTAATGCTAGAATCTTAATTCGTGAGCAAAAAAAATGGTTTGATGTAACTGTAAGAGGGAAATGTTTATCTCTTGCAAAGATACCACTCAGAAGTGTATGGGGGAAGAAACTTCATGTCATGCTTTAGATGTCAAAATTGATTGGGGTAGGTTAGATCCTTAGCTGTGCGTTATCATACTGAAAAATTACTTTTATAAGTTTTTGACTAGTGCATCTTACCGATCAAGACTTCTTCAAAAGATTTTAAAAATTTGCAAAGATAACCACTAACAAAAACAAGGGGAGTGCCAGATCATGCTTAATTCAAAAATGTTGGTGCTGTTTTAGATCCTAATAGATTTTATAAATTTGAATTGGTAATGTGTTATTTTTGAAGCATGTTTACTAACTACAATTCCTGTAAGACTTTTGACATTGTATTCTATGCTTATACCCAAAAAGAATTAGATGTCATGGAGGGCTTCCAGGTGTTAAGAGAGATCGAGTGGTAGCTTGGTCAAGATAAATCGAATATTTAGATTTTAACTTTAAGTTCGTCTATAGTAAGAAGCATTCAGAAGTTGGACTGGCTTCTAACAAACGATTGCATCTAACATTTAGAAACTCGTATCATGGTGATTTTATGTGAAGAAGTTCTTTTGTTTTCACATATTAAGTAGGTTTATTCCCACCATCAGGTCTGCTTGAAATTTTTCATTTCTGCAGAAGTTGTCATTAGAATTAGTATCTACATGGTTTTTGTTAGTGGTTGTACGTAAGATCTTTTTAGTAGGGTTTTTTGAACTTGTTATGTGCATTAGGGCCCAGATGATGAGCTCTTTCAGCTCAGGAAGCTTTGCTTGCATATCCAGCTCCATATTAGTAGATCTTGGTCCTGACAATGATCAACAATCATATCTACAAGGCTTCTTATTAAGTCCGATGAAAATTGGGTGCTTGGAGGGTGGAAATGGATCTCTATCTGAATACGAGATTGACAGTGCTAATGTCAAATCTTACCCAAAGAAGAATGCTCTCTGTGCTACAGAAGCTGATGAGCTTGGTACAGGTTTTGAATCTTGAAAATGCCTGCTATTTGTATGAGGAACTTCATTAATAGATTAACAGTATAAGCTGCTATGCTGAAATGAGGACTTTGATGCAATACTGACATAAGGCTGTTGACAGAATTGTAAGGTGAGATAAGAGCTGCCCGCAAAGCTCTTCTCCAGATGAACTGAGAAATTACAAAGCCATCTTTAATAGAGACATCATCCATACCCAAGGATCTAGTATTGCGTCTATATCTGCCCCTGGTTATGGTGGAAATGAGGCAATTTTTCCGAACAGGACATCGTGAAGGTTATCAAGGGAATGTCCTACGGGCAAGCTTATCAGTGCATGTGCAATCACTGCCTTCCCAGTCAAGTTTTACTCAATTTTAATTTATTGTTTCTGTTGATATGGGGTAGGGTTTCGATGGAACTTTCATTCCTAGTATTACTATATATCTAGAAAGAATTAAGGTGTTATAATGTTTAAATGTCCTTTATGCTGTCAAAGATTTTGTTCTGCAATTGTTTTTTGTTTCAATATTAAATTAGTTAATACAATCTGAGTGCTCTTATAAAAGTACAGACAAAATTTCTAATTATCATTCGAAAATTTTTCTATGACATATGTTTTTTATTAAAGCACTCTTGGCAAGTAGAACCTATTTTGTGTAGATATGCACATAACTGAATTTTTAATGTAAGTTGGTATAGGATCACTGGAGGTTCTGCAGGTAGATTCACTATAACCAGAGGTCAGCAAGATAATTGATGAAGTGTGGAAAAGTGGTGCCTCGAGGTAGACGAAGACTATTTGAGTATCTTGTTTGCTAGTTTTTCTGTTGCTAAATCTTCTCTATATCAGATTGATAGCACCACTATGTTTACAGAAGTACTCTGGAAGTAGTTATACCAGAAATGCGGTTGAAAAGTCTACTAATGAGAATTCTGGAAGTAAACTTGCACAGATTAGTGGGTACGTTTTTTAAGGTTTCGCCGTACTTATAATTTGATCTTTCAAATAATGGATTAACTATATTTTGCTCAATACAGATGTTGGAGACCGTGACTACTTGTTGAGAAACACCAGAGCAGGCTGAGAAATTTGTTAAGAATATCGGGAAGCCCTGGGCAGGCCTGAAAGAGCTCAGAGTATACTTCAAGGATATCATACTAAGCAGTGAGTTCTTGAGACTTATTTTGCAATTTGCTATTTACTCTGGGATTGTAACGAAAGTTTAGTGAAATATGTTTCTACAAAGCATTGTGAACTTGGTGATTCCTTCAGGCCACTGTCAAAAACAACTTTTGTTCATCTAACCAGTGTGAGTAATTCAAACTTCGCCATAAAGCTTAGAACGGAGAGAGGTTAGATATTATCATTGCAGTAAGTTGATCCCTTATATATTTATCTTGTGAAGTTCCTTGCTATGTAAATGGGTCGAAGGCATGATTGGCAGCATTTTGATAAAGAAGCTAATGTAAAAGTTGAGCTTCCCTCTATGGCTTGATGCAAGCGGATGTAGGAAAAAGCTTTGTTAGTGGTTGTAAACTATAGATGAACGCAAACTTTCATGTTTTTTTGCAATTATTTTTGGCTTCAGCGGTTTTTTTTATTTTTTTTATTTTTCCTGTTGCGCTTATCATGGCTGATTTGGTAGACGGGATTTTGTGTTAATCAAGAAAGGAAGCTAGTCCATGATAATTCAACTTACAGTTTCGTTGTTGCTGTTGCAATCCCCTGAAAAGAAAATGACAGTTGATGCTGAGGCATCCTTTGTCTGGTCCAATGCTACATGAAGGTGGGAGGCCACAAGTTGGCTCTAACTGGTTCTCAAAGTGGTTTTTTGATTGCTTTTCGACCAGCTCGGCGCGAAGCTGTAAGATTAAAGGAATGTAATAGTAGTTCTTCTCAAATTGCCAGTCTTATGATAGTTCAAATTTGGGAGTATGGACCCTATGTCCTTATAGTGCCAGTTGGCTAATAAGTGCCTTGCTGTATCTTGGTTTCTACATAACGTTGTGCTAGGAGACAACCAACTTTGGCCATTTATTTTCTAAATCCTGCTATAGCCACACTTCTGCCGTTCCTCTCTCTGCAATCAAACTGCCATTGCTAAGTCATGCATAACATAAACAATCATGTATAGGAGCTGCGGGCTACGTTATTGTTGTTTTTCAAATTGGCTTTAAGCTTGCTTAGTTAATTTGAAGTGGCCAAGCTATAATATTATATATATAGTATATGTTTCCTTTTTCCTTTCTAATAGTTTATTTTAAAAATTGAATACTTCTTGGTGCTGGAGACTGGTCAGACTTTCATCTAAAGGAAAACCGGCTATTATTAATTAGTATTTTTTATATTTAAATTTTTTTAAAAACATATTCTAAATAATTGTTCTGAAGCCTTCCAAGCTAACGAATTCAAGGCGGTAAGGAGTTATTTTTTAAAATCTGTTAAGACTTTGGATCCCTAAAATTATCATATTCTGAAAAATATTTTTTGGATAAAATTTGAATATAAAAGTTGGTAAATAAATTTTTATATTTAATTTAAATTTGTTTAAAAAATTACTTATAATTAGTGAAAGTCTCTTGTATAAATCTTAGATAGGGTTGATTTGTAAGAATTTATGAATTCAGAGGCTACTGGACTTGATTTAAGAGTGATTGTAAATTTTTTAAATCATGAGCTAATATGGAATTTTTTTTATAGTGTTTTTTTTTCCCTCCTTTTTACAATATCAATTATTTCATGGTTTAGCTGGATTCAATGTATAGTGTGTGTTTTTTTTTTTCACATATAAATATTCTCATGGTTAGACTGGTTTATATACGATCAGTTTTCTTGCAAATTGTTTTGTAATTTTTTTCAAATAGGTTTATCTGATTGAAGTTGAGATTCAGATGTGCTTTGGAAAGTATCCTCGTGCAAGGTATCTTAGTTAGGATTATTCATGCGGTATTTCAGTCCATAGCTAAGGTGTTGCATGTTTATTCAAATTCTAGGACAGAGCAGGTTCTAGGCCGAAGTTTTACCTCCTCATGAGAGAGATGGCCTTCCAGTTTAGTCATGGATTTTAATCGTGGGCAATTTAAATTAAAACGATCTACTTTTATTCCTCAAACTTTATTTTAATGTTCTGAGATGCTGCAGGCATAGCAATGCTGTCTTGGAAAGATTAAGCTCTCATATAATAGTATGGTAAAACTATATTTTATAATAGAGCAATACAAACATCACTCAATTTTTGTAAGAAGTACAAAAAGTCTCTTATCGTTAGAAGATTTTATCTAAAGGTGGGTCCTTTTAATTGAGATCCATCGAAAAATATGGCTATAAGTTTGTGCCCCACCTTGATTGCCACTACTTCATATTCTAACATCCGTGCCATTTGTATATTGGAGTGATCGCACAAGTCCCAACCATGACTTCTCAAAAAAAAAAAAATCCGCAGATACACCTAAGGTGTAAGTGAAAGATGAGTGTGCCTAATAAAATCAGTGCTGTTTTACATTACCACTTTAACACTATGATCTCATACATAGTCGCCCATTCATCTATTTTGTCAAGTTTATGGTGGGTGTTTGGTGTGATAAATATGTACATGGTGATTAAAAAGTTAAGTAGATGGGCTGAAATAATGTGTGTAAAGTATTTGTTTTTTTTTAATACACGATATATTGAAAGCTACACTCATCCATTTACAAATTTTCTTCTGACAGAGTCCCACACAGTGACCGAAAGGTTGGTCGTCCTTGCGATCTACAATCACTATTTTGTAGGTAGTGCGTTTTTATTTTTTTTATTTTTTTTAAATTTTTAATTTTGAATTTTGTTATTTTGTTATTTGTTTTTTGTTTGTGTTCAAATCCCTTTCAGGTTTTTATCACAAAACACCCCATGGCCAATATTCTTCCTTGAAATCAAACGAAAGAGTCGCTGAGACATACGTGCCCACTTGAAAGACTCGATGTTTTGTTCTTGGGGAGACTTGCAGCCACTTTCCAATCTTCCTAATACAAATAAGACCGTTAATTTAAAATTTTAATTTCTACGTTCTAAAAGTTTAATTACAAATTATAAATACAAAATTATAGTTATATAATTTTAAATAATAATTTTTTATTAATAATTTATACATATATATTTTTATAGCCTCTCCAAAATTTTAAGCACATTAACGGATTAATTTTAAATCCAGTTAAAATTTGTAAAAATCATAAAAAAAAGTTTTATATACCTATTAGAAGATATTATTTTTATTTTTTTTTAGAAAATTGAAGCCATATTTTTTTTTTCTATTCTAAATTTTCTCTAAAAAATATTTATATAGTAATAAATCTTAACTAACAAATTTCGAAATATAGGTGATTTATAAAATTTTATATTCAGAACTAAATATAATAATAATTTTGAAAGTAGGGCTGATATGAAAATCATCCTTTTGTCCTTTTGAATGAACGATCACGAAAGATTATTGATAGCGATTTGTTCATGCATGGCAATTTGGTACACGTCTATATAATATTTTTTCTTTTCATTTTATCTGCAGACACCGCACTCAACTTCTATTGATATAGCACGATAAAGTTTTTTTTTTTTCCCCTAGATCCAGAAGCAAAGTTAGTCATTAACACTAGTCCGTAGCTCGTCATGAACGCTTCCTCACCAACGTTGGTCCCAAATAGTTCCAATTAACATCCATGGTTAATGATTTTATGAGCATCATCTAAAAAACTCTGAGCAAATAAGAGTAATTAGCTAAAGCTAAGGGGGTCATTAAAGTCATTACATAAAAAATATATGAACAAAATCAATCAAAAATAGATTTTTTTAGTCATGAGGAGAACCATGTCAATACGGGACAAAACACGTATGTCTTAAATCTTACCTGATACGTTACGTAAAAGCCAACATCCGATATTACGAAATAAAAGACAGTGGAGAGACCCGATTATATACCTCAAATATAATATGAGGATAAGAATCATCTCCATCAAGAAATAGAATAATCTTAACCTAATGACTTTCTAGCTCAATTGAATTAATAGTAAGTATTTTTTTTTTTCTCTTTTTTAAGCAAGAAGGATTATCTTTTCAGTCACATGTACTTGAAAACTCCATAAATGCCCTAAAAGAGCTTGGGACTGTTATAGCTTTCTAAGTGGGCGAAACCCTAGACCACTGGGCCCCATTCCGCAAAGGAGGCAGTGCCGGCGAACATGCACCATATGCCGGTAGTCTGGTTCAACAGATTTTTGTTTTGTTTCTTTTCTATGCAAAGATTTGTTTTTTTGGTTAAATATTATACTGAAATCGTAATGCGAGCGTACGCTCCCCGTAAGAATTAATCAACTCCGTAAAAAACTTCCATGTCCAGACCTCTGATGACCTCTGGATCCGAAGTACATACCTTTCATGACGGAGAGACTCCTGTACGTGATACGAAAATTTTTCAAAAATTTAGCGAGTGATTTTCATCCCATGCATACTCGTATTGTAATGGTGACGCTATTCTAAGGTTGCTCCATCCGGCGAGTGATTTCATCCCCAACATATAGATGTTAAG
>MJHO01000182.1:15193-45645 GCA_002076135.1 Xerophyta viscosa | reverse complement strand
AAAACAGTTCGAACGTGAGCAAGCACAGTTAGGAGCTACTCCCTTGGGGGCGATGGCGAGTGATGCAGCTGCGACGGCGGCGCGCACAGCGGCCTACTGTCTGTTAGGGCGTTGCTCCTCCAAAACCTCTCTCTCTCTCTCTCTCTCTCTCTCTCTCTCTCCCTAAAGCTCCAAAGAATCTCTCTGTTTATATTAATTTCTCTGTTAGACCTCTGTAAAACTCGTGTAGAGCTCAAGAACAAGATGATTTTCAAAGAAGCATTGGACAGGAGCGCTATTGAATGGGTCAAGCCAGTGATACAATCAACTTCGTTGATTCTATATCCGAATGAAATTTCTGCTAATTGTACATTTTGAGTAAGTCTTTTTTTTTTTTTAAAAAAAAACCAAACTCTGTAGTATCTTCCACAGATTCTTGAATAATCATGGATCTCATACACTTACAATGAATCTTTATGGTTGTTCAAGAGACATGGCGTCCTTTAATCAAGAAGCAATCGTTAGATTCTCATCCTGCCACACTGTTGTTATTCAGTAGCAGGAGTATTTTATCTCCAAATCTTTTGCCGCCTGTGAAATTTCACTCTGGATTGCTAGGTCCTCACCACACCATCTATCCAGCTTCTGATGATGATGATGAAAGTGTCGCCTCAGCCCCCGATGACATCTACCCTGGTTATTATGACACATTTGGAGATGATGGAACACCATCCAGTGACTCCTCTTACCATTTTGATAGATCAAGGAGGAAATGTAGAATGGATGAGGCTAATACTAGTGGAACATCTGGTTGCAATGAAACAATCAGCATCATAGGTAATGCTCCGAGAAGCACTCTTTTTCGGGGTTTGTCAAAAGAAAACCTCAGAGTTAATGTGGCCAACATCGTTGCTTGTACAACTGATGGTCCTCGTACTCAAAGAAACTCTGTCTCAAGTGCAACTGCAAAGGAACATAAAGGGTTTCGCACTAGACATGTATGAGATATGTTCTCTGTGATCATTTTCTTTATTAATTAGTAGAATAAACATATTTGTTGGATCAATTAATTTCTTTCGTGACGCTAGCAGTCCTAATTTACAAGTTAATCTCTGACAATTAATCTAAGTTGATAGCAGGATTATCTTTTCAATGAGCATATGACCCCTAGGGATAATGACCTTGGGACACATAGTGCGCCTCCAAAGGTAGGAAGTGTAACAGAGAGTAGGGCTTCTGTTTGAGATTGGCCAACGACCAGATGCCTGTTCGAGATAAGAACCTTGCAGATCAGTTTCTTCCTACATGACCAGGTACAGTTACTAATTTTTGAGAGCTCCATACCTCTAACTCAACTTTCTATATTGGTAATATTACCTTCTGTTAATTGTTTCTTGTCATGTGGGTATCTTCGCAGTGCTCAAACTGCTTGGCAAACTTTTGTAGCATATGATGCATGCTTTATGTTGTGTCTGAATGCATGGTCCAGAAACTATATGGAGGCACCTCAGAAACTCTCTCTCAAGTGCAACTACAAAGGAACATAAAGGATTTCGCACTAGACGTGTACAAACATATTTGTTGGATCCATTACTTTTCTTTTGCTTAGCAGTCCTAATTTACAAGTTAATCTCAGGCAATTAATCTAAGTTGATTGCAGGATTATCTTTTCAATGAGCATATGACCCCTAGGGATGAAGACCTTGGACACCTAGTGCGCCTCCAATGGTAGAAAGTGAAACAGAAGTAGGGCTTCTGTTCGAGATTGACCAACGACCAGATGCCTGTTCGAGATAAGAACCTTGAAGATCAATATCTTCCTACATGACCAGGTACAATTACTAATTTTTTGAGAGTTCCATAGCTCTAAATATTCTTTCTGTAAGAAGTAGGACTTCTATGATTTCACAATCTGTAATATTACCTTCTGCTAATTATTTCATGTCATGTGGGTATCTTCACAGTGCTCAGACTGCTTGGCAAACTTTTGTAGTATATGATGCTTGCTTTCTGTTGTGTCTGAATGCATGGTCCAGAAACTTTTGTAGCATATGAAGGCACCTGAATTCCTTCAAGATGAATGCCTTGTCCTCCGGGATGCCTTTGGGTACACAAAATTGTTTGAAAGATCTACAAAATGCATATACATATAGCTTTATGTACCGTCTAAAGACCATGTACTTTACTTTTTTGCAGATTATTAAAAGTTCTAACTTCAACCTCAACGTTATATCCAAGGAGAAGGAAAGCAGGATGACAGGACAGATGGACCCTGTGAACGCTAGCAAAGGAAAGTCATTAGGCAAATTGAAGTGGAAGGTAATCCAATATTCGTGATAACTATAAGTAATTCACTTTGTTTCCTACATGATGAGCTGAAAAATACATTTTCTGGTTCAATCTTTTACACATGCTCAACTCCTTGAAGATTTGTTTTTACATACATTACTTACCTCTAGTCCTTCAAACAGTATTTGTTTCTTACAGATTTATTCGTTTTATCCCTAAATATTAATGCTTTATTTGTGGTTCAAGAATCAATTGTAAGAATCTTATACAACCAGTTTTGCAGAGAAGCAAGACAGCCATAAGTTCAGGAGACAAGAAAATGTCACTTATTCTGCCCTTTAATACAAGTCCATTTCTATTCTTAACAAGTCCTATGATAGCTGAAGTTTAGATCTTATGACCCATTAACTAATGCATTTCCATATGTGTTTTGGTTCCAGTACAGCAATTCCAAATGTTTCATTTAGATTCAAAGCAAAGTGGTACTAGGACTGGCCCTCTTAACAAACATCATAAGTACTTTGAAGTTCCTACTGAACTATTACATACGTCTTTTTTTGGGAGATTATTGAATTTGATTAATCTTTTAGTGAAGAAGATTCTGGTTAAAGCTTCGTGCTATCTATTCTCAAAGATCTATGTATATTCAAGTCTGTTTCTGCAGTGCTGAAAAGTCACATTAATAAATTGAAAGCAACCTCACGCCCTGCTGGCCCTGAAGGTGTGATCAAACCTCTGAAGTTCCATTAGTAAAATATGTAATCAATGTTTCTAGAGTAAACCCATTATTTCTGCAGAATCTCTTTCATGCTTGTTACAAAAGAAAAGCTCAAATGAGGATGCAGGATCATATGTTTGCTTGAAACCTTGATCTTCAGACTCTCAGGTGTTGTGAGTACTTCGGTTATGGTTATTGGATACTGCTTCTAACAATAAGAACTCAGCAATTATTTGCGCTGTTGTACCCTTATGTTGAAAAAAAAGCTTGTAATTTTTACTTAATTTCAGCCACCAGGAAACGGAAATTTATATTCTCCTTCCAACCTGGTTACTGGACATTGCTTCGTTTAAATTAAAAAAATACTCAACGAACATATGCTTTTGCTGCTATATTCTTATGGACTGAAAGAAGCCTCTAGCTGCTAGTATTACTTTCAGCTTCCCATAGAGCCAAAATGATGTTTTTCTGTATACCTTTGATAGGGGATCCCTTATGAAGATTGCTTTCTAATCATGCTGCACTGATGAATTTTAGGAACATCAAAGTGAAGTAGCTAGATGGTGGTCAGTATACTTCAAGAATGGTTTCTCTATTTGTAAAATTACCTTCTGTTACTTTTTTCTTACCATGTCATTCTCTTCAAAGTGCTCTGACCGCTTGGCAAACTTTTGCAGCATATGATGCATGCTTTCGTTTGTGTCGGAATGCGTGGTCCAGAAACTGTATGGAGGTACCTGAATTACTTCGAGATGAGTGCCTTGTTCTCCGGGATGCCTTTGGAAACACAAAATGTTTGAAAGATCTACAATATGCATACACGTATAGTTTTATGTACTGTCTAAAGACCACATACTTTACTTTTTTGCAGATTACAAAAAGTTCTAACTCCAACCTCAACGTCACATGCAAGAAGAAGGAAAGCAGGCCGACAGGACAGATAGACCCCGTGAACGCTAGCAAACGAAAATCATTAGGCAAATGGAAGTGGAAGGTAATCCAATATTCGCGATAACTATAAGTAATTTCACTTTGGTTCTTACATGATGAGGTGAAAAATACATTTTTGGTTCAATCTTTTGCACATGCTCAACTCCTTCTTGATGATTTGTTTTCTTTTACATAAATTACTTACGTCTAGTCCTTCAAGCAATATATGTTTCTTACTGATTTATTCATTTTATCCATAAATATTAATGCTTTTGTTGTGGTTCAAGAATCAATTGTAAGAATCTTATACAACCGGTTCTGTAGAGAACCATGACAACCATAAGTTCAGGAGACAAGAAATTGTCACTTATTCTGCCCTTTATCTAGATCATTTCTATTCTAAACAAGCCCTATGATGCTGAAGTTTAGACCTTATGACCTATTAAAAGGTTGTAGCTGAAGTTCATATGTTATGACCTATTAACTAATACATTTCCATATGCGTTTTGGTCCCTGTACAGCAATTCCAAATGCTTCATTTTGATTCAAAGCAAAGTGGTACTACGGCTGGCCCTCTTAACAAATATCATAAGTACTTTGAAGTTCCAACTGAACTAGTACATATGTCTTCTTTTTGGGATATTATTGAACTTAATTAATCTTTTAGTGGAAAGGATCTTGGTTAAAGATTCGTGCTATCTATTCTCAAAGATCTATGTATATTCAAGTCATGTTTCTGCAGTGCTAAAAATCACATTAATAAATTAAAAGCAACCTCACGTCCTGCTGGCCCTGAAGGTGTGATCAAACCTTCGAAGTTTCGTTAGTCCAGTAAGTAGTCACAGTTTCTAGAGTAAACCCATATTTCTGCAGAATCTCTTTCATTCTTGTTACAACGGAATAGCTCAAATGAGGATGCAGGATCATATGTTTGCTTGAAACCTTGATCTTCAGACTCTCATGTGTTGTGAGTACTTCGGTTATGGTTATTAGATACTGCTTCTTACAATAAGAACTCAACAATTATTTATCATGCTATACTCTTATGTTCGAAAAGAAGATTGTAATTTTTACATTAATCTCAACCACCAGGAAATGGAATCTTATATTCTCCATTCCATCCTGGTTACTGGACATTGATTCATTTATATTAAAAAAAATACTCAACGAACAAATGCTTCTGCTGCTATATTCTTATGCACTGAAAGAAGCCTCAAGCAGCGAGTATTACTTTCAGCTTCCTAGAGAGTCAATATGATGTTTTTCTGATAGCAATCCAGGATATAAACAAGATTTCACATGGTAAGCAGAAATTCAAAGTGAAGTAGCTAGATGGTGGCCAATATACTTCAAGAATGATTTCTCTATTTGTAACATTACCTTTTGTTACTTGTTTCTTATCACGTGGTTGTCTTCACAGAGCTCAGAATGCTTGGCAAACTTTTGTAGCATATGATGCATGCTTTCGGTTGTGTCGGAATGCGTGGTCGAGAAACTGTATGGTGGAACCTGAATTCCTTTGAGATGAATGCCATGTCCTCCGGGATGCCTTTGGGTACACAAAATTGTTTGAAATCTCTACAATATGCATATACATAGAGTCTTATGTACCGTCTAAAGAGCATGTACTTTACTTTTTTGCATATTACAAAATGTTCTAACTTCAACCTCAACGTCACATGCAAGGAGAAGGAAAGCAGGCCGACATAACAGATGGACCCGTGAACGCTAGCAAATGAAAGACATTAGGAAAATTGAAGTGAAAGGTAATCCAATATTCGCGATATCTATAAGTAGTTTCACTTTGTTTCTTACATGATAGTTGAAAAATACATTTTCTGGTTCAATCATTTACACATGCTCAACTTCTTCTTGATGATTTCTTTTCTTTTATATAAAACATACATCTAGCCCTTCAAGCAGTGTCTGTTTCTTACTGAATTATTCGTTGTATCCTAAGTATTAATGCTTTTGTTGTGGTTCAAGAATCTATTGTAAGAATCTTATACAACTAGCTTTGTAGAAAAGCAAGACAACCATAAGTTCAAGAGACAAGAAAATGTCACTTATTCTGCTCTTTAACTAGTTCATTTATATTCTTAACAAGCCGTGTGATAGATGAAGTTTAGACCTTATGACCTATTAAAAGGTTGTAGCTGAAGTTCAGATCTTGGTTCCGGTACAGCAATTCAAAATGTTTCATTTAGATTCAAAACAAAGTAGTACTAGGGCTGGCCCTCTTGACAAACATCCCAAGTACTTTGAAGTTCCTACTGAACTATTGCATGTCTTTTTTTTGGGAATATTATTGAACTTGATTAATCTTTTTGTGAAAAAGATCCTGGTTAACGCTTCGTGCTGTCTATTCTGAATGATCTATGTATATTCAAGTCATGTTTCTGCAGGCTGAAAAGTCACATTAATAAATTAAAAGCAACCTCACATCATCAAACCTCCGAAGTTTCATTAGTAAAATAAGTAGTACTGTGTCTAGAGTAAACCCATTATTTATGCAGAATCTCTTTCATGCTTGTTTCAAAAATGCAGGATCATATGTTTGCGTGAAACCTTGATCTTCAGACTCTCATGTGTTGTGAGTACTTCAGTTATGGTTACTGGATACTGCTTCTTACAATAATAACTCAACAATTAGTTGTGCTGCTGTACTCTTATGTTAAGCTTGTAATTTTTAGATTAACTTTAGCAGCCAGGAAACCTGATTTTATATTCTCCTTCTATCCAGGTTATTGGACATTGCTTCATTTAAATTAACAACAAAAAAAAAAAATCAATGAATGTACACTTCTACTGCCATATTCATATGCACCGAAAGATGCCTCTAGCTGCTAGTATTACTTTCAGCTTCCCAGAGAGCCAATATGATGTTTTTCTGATAGCAATCCAGGATATGAACAAGACTTCACATGGTCAAGCAGAAATTCAAATTGGAACACTTGCTGATTTTCATGTATGCAACCTTCTCTATCACAAATAGTATATCTCTGGTAGGGGATCCCTTATGAAGATTGCTTTCTTAACTTTATGCACTGATGAATTTTAGGAACATCCAAGTGAAGTAGCTAGATGGTAGCCAATATACTTCAAAAATGATTTCTCTACTTGTAACATTACCTTCTGTTACTTGTTTCTTACATGTGGTTGTCTTCACAGTGCTCAGGCTGCTTGGCAAACTTTTGTAGCTTATGAAGTATGCTTTCGGTTGTGTCAGAATGCGTGGTCCAGAAACCGTATGGAGGCACCTAAATTCCATCGTGATGAATGCGTGGTCCTCCGTGATGCCTTTCGGTATGCAAAATTATTTGAAAGATCTGCAAGGAGAAGGAAAGCAGGCCGATAGGTGAGATGGACCCAATGAACACAAGCAAAAGAAAGTCATTAGGCAAATTGAAGCGGAAGGTAGTCCAATATACACAATAACTATAAGTAATTTCACTTTGTTTCTTACATGATGAGTTGGAAAATGCATTTTCTGGTACAACCTTTTGCAAATGCTCAACATGATTTGTATTCTTTACATACATTGCTTACGTCTAGTCCTTTCAAGCAGTATTTCTTTATTACTGATTTGTTCATTTTATGCCTAAAATTAAATGCTTTTGTTGTGGTTCAAGAATCAATTGTAAGAATCTTATACAACCAGTTTTGTGGAGAAGCAGGACAACCATAAGTTTAGGAGACAAGACAATGTCACTTATTCTTCCCTTTAATTAGGGCATTTCTACTCTTAGCAAGCCCTATGATAGCTGACGTTCAGATCTTATGACCTATTAAAAGGTCGTAGCTGAAGTTCATATCTTATGACCCATTAGTTAATGCATTTCCATATGCGTTTTGATTCAAAATGTCTCATTTAGTTAAACATCAAAGCAACGTGGTACTGGCCCTCATAACAAACATCATAACTACTTTGAAGTTTTACTGAACTATTACATATGTCTCTTATTTTGGAATATTAATTTGATTAATCTTTCAGTGGAGAACATACCCGATTCTCGCAAGAAGAGAAAAGCTTCCTGCTGGTATTCTCGAAGATCTATGTATATTCAAGTCGGGGACGAACATGTTCGTCGTGTTTCTGCAGTGCTGAAAAGTCACATTAAGACATTAAAAGCAGCATCACTTCCTGTTGTTGCTGACGGGGAGATCAAAAGGATATTTTTTCTTTTGAATTATTTTTAATAAAAATGACAAAAATAAAATCAAATTTCAAAAGTTTCATTAGCGAAATAAGTAATCACTGGTTGGAGCTAATCCCATTAATTATGCAGAATCTCTTTCATGCTTCTTACAATTGAAAAGCTCAAATGAGGATGTAGGATCATCGTTTGCTTGAAACCTGGATCTTCGGACTCTCATGTGTTGTGAGTTCTTCTATCATGTTTATTGGATACTGCTTCTTACAATAAGAACTCAACGTTTTATTTATGCTGCTGTATTCTTATGTTCTAAAAGAAGGTTGCAACTTTTCCAATTACTTTCAGCCACCAAAAGACCCAAATTTATATTCTAAAAGAAGGTTGTAAGTCTTGGTTGATGGATTTTGCTTCACTTTGATAAAACATGAACTATATGCAAATGCATGTTTCTGGTGTCATATTCTTATGCAAAATTGGAGTACATCTTAAACTTAGTAAATGCGTTGTGCGTTCCGTTTATCTTCAACTTGACATGAATGATTGTCTTGCTTATATTGCAGTCCTGGTATCTTTGCTGTATCATGAATATTCTTTTGCAAGTGCTGAGAGAAGTCTCTCAAGGGAAAAGGCAAGTGCTATGCTTTCATTAGAAAGAAGCACTTTCATGTTCACCATGCTCTGCAAAATGCCACTCTGATAATCAACGAGGTACACCACAATTTTAAGATTGTTATGCATCTTCAACATCTTTACTTCTACATTGACGTTACACTATTCTTCAAAGATCTTTGTGTTGTACCTTTTTTGTCTTTCATCCCTGCATAGAAGCATACTTCTGGAATGCGAGGATCAAAGTGAAGAGTCTATTAGAAATTAACTTTGAGAATTATAAGTTGCATGATGAGTTCCGTCCCACAGGATTAGCAGAGTTTCGTTACTCAATAGTGGATTATGCTGCACCAGCTTTATTGCCGGTAGTACACTTTCTACTCTAGTGCCTGATATTCTTTCTTGATGCTCAAATTTCGTTAAGGAAATATCTTATGCAGATGGCATACGATGGAGACAGATGAGTTCATACCGAGCAACCTCGCTGGATTTCTAACTGATCCCATGACTATCTCAATGGCATATCTCGAATGAAGGAACTTTTCATCAATATAAGCAGAAAAATTTAAGCAGATATCAAATTCACAATCAACATTACTTCCCAGGTGTTAAGGGCATATGGTTCTATATAGCTATTTCATTCTTTGTCTATTAAGCTTTATTACTTTCTGTTTGTTTTTCGTTTTAACTTTTCTACTTCATTTCTCCCTTTAGTTCAATAGATTTGCCTACCATAACGGCTTCGCTTCATAGCACTAAGCTAAGCAAAAGGCTCCGTACTTTTTAGCAATATGCCTCCACCAAAACCATTAGCACATGTGTCGACGCTTTTGATGGCAACTGCTAATTTTGAAAGGAAGCTAAGTTCCTGGCACATCAGGTAAAGAAAACTTTGCAATTGTTTTTATTGTAGTCTGGCAAGCGAAGCTGTACATAGTTATTGGCTGATTGTTCGTCATTCCCGTGGCTTCTTTAAGTAACCATTTTTTTGTATCAGCTCCTATTATGCGGAACAGTGAAAATTACACTTCTATTCTTTTCTACAGTCCAGTATATGGAGGTGTACATTCAAGGGATTTCTTCCACCATTACATGATAGTTTGGATTCAAGATATGCCGCTTCCTTGAGCTTTGCAAAGTCGAAAAGGTTCTCTTATTTCTTAACCAGTAAAATGCCTGTGCACATTCCAAATTCGGACATGTCAACTACTGGGAGACTGAGTTTCAAACCCAATGATCTAGAAATCGAACTTACTAATCTACTTTCTACAGACGCAATGCTCTGGAATAACAACAAACTATCAGCGTCTCCCTTTGCGGAAAGCTTGTTTGATGAAAATCTCATCTTATGCTATGCCAAAGTCATAGTAGCCTCAAACTACTTTCTCTAGATGCAAAACCTAGAAAACAGAATAATTTGTTATAGGAAGGTATATGTCACGTCCCTAAACCCATAATGACAAAATAGTGAGGACTATAAATTTGCTTACATTGCTTTCATAGGCATTTTAATGGCTTGTGGTCACTTTGGTCTTATTAAAAAGGGTAAACAAATATTTGACTCAATGGGCAAAGTATATGGGCAGAAACAAAAATAAGAACACTACTCATGCCTACTTGACATTCTGGGTCGTGCTGGACTCATTGAGGAATAAAAAATAGTAGTATGTCAGATGCCAAAAAGTTAGTGTAACATGGCTGTTCTAGGCTTCATTGATTGGGGCATGCTGGGTGCATAACAAGATCAACATAGCAAGAGAAGTTGGTGAGGAATTGATTGAGCTAGACCAATTCGGTGCTAGTGGCTAGGTATTGTTTTGTAATACTTATGCAACAAGTTCAACCAGTTTTGTGGAGAAGCAGGACAACCATAAGTTCAGGAGACAAGAAAATGTCACTTTTTCTTCCCTTTAATCAATGCATTTATACACTTAGCAAGCCCTATGATAGCTGGCGTTAACTATAGATCTTATGACCTATTAGTTAATGCATATCCATATGCATTTCGGTTCCTATACAGCAATTCAAAATGTCTCATCTAGATAAACATCAAAGCAACATGATACTGGCTCTAAAAACAAACATCATAAATATTTTAACATTCGTATTTGAACGGTTACATATGTCTTGTATTTTGGATATTACTGAATTTGATTAATCTTTTGGTGAAAATGATACTGGATTCTGGCAAAAAGAGGAAAGCTTCCTGCTACTATTCTCAAAGATCCATGCATATGCAAGTCGGGGCCGAACATGTTCATCGGTTTTGCAGTGCTGAAAAGTAGCATTAATACATTAAAAGCAACACCACTTCCTGTTGTTCCTACGGTGGAATAAAAACTCTGATTTTCTCTAGTGAAATAAGTAATCACTGTTTCTAGAGCTAATCCCATTAGTTCTGCAGAATCTTTTTCTTGCTTCTTACAATTGAAAAGCTCAAATGAGGATGTGCGATCATCTGTTTGTTTGAAACCTGGATATTCGGACTCTTATGTGTTGTGAGTTCTTCTATCATGTTTATTGGATGCCGCTTCTTGCAATAAGAACTCGACGTTTATTTATGCTACAGTATTCTTATGTTCTAAAAGAAGGTTGTAACTTTTCCAATTACTTTCAGCCATCAAGAGACCCAAATTTATATTCTAAAAGAAGGTTGTAAGTCTTGGTTGTTGGATTTTGCTTCACTTAGATAAAACATGAAATATACTCAAATTGTATGTTTCTGGTGCCATATGCTTATGCATGGAAAGATGCCTCTAATTGTTACTGTTCAGCTTTCCAGAAACCAATATGATGTTCTTCTGACAGATATCCAGGATATTAACAAGATTTCACAAGGTCGATCTGAAAATCGAATCTCAACACTGGCTGATTTTCATGTATGCAACTTTCTCTATTATAAATAGCATCTTCGATAGTTAACTCTCTGATTGTTTTCTATGCTTTGTGAGCTGAGAATTTTAGAAACAACAGAGTGAAGTAGCTTGATGGTAGCCCATGTACTTCAATAATGAGTGCATTGGAAAGATCCAACTCTGTACGACTATATCAGATGCTTCTAGCATGACGAGATCCACACAAGTATATGTTACTTCATTTTGTTTTTCTAGTTTAGAACAAAAAAATCAATTTGCTTGATACTTCATTTTGTTTTTTTAGTTTAGAACAAAAAAAAAAAATCAATTCGCTTGTTGCAAACTTTGAGATTTTGCTATCTTGATGTGCCTTTCAAAATTAATTTGTCTTGACAGGCCTTCTCTTTTCCAATTGATGGCCATCTTATTTCTTCATCACTATGCATGGCACTATTCATGTAGAAACCCTTGTTTATGACTTAGTACTTAAGTCAGCATTGCTGTCCAAACTTTCAATTCCAAAATTTGCGTGTGTATATATATATATATATATATATATATATATATATATATATATATATATATATATATATATATATATATATATATATATGTATAATATGGAGGTGGTTGTTAGATGAGTTTGCTTCTTAGTATGGTAATCGGCAAGTTCACACGAATGATCGTCTTGCTTATATTGGAGTTCAGGTATCTTTGCTGTATCATGAATGTTGCCACATCGACAAAAGACTGCTTAGGTCTTATATACGATATTCTTTTTCCAATTATAAAACAAGTGCTGAAAGGAGTCTCTCAAGGCAAGAGGCAAGTACTATACTTTTATTGGAAAGAACCACTTTCATGTTCATCATGCCTTGCAAAATGTCACTCTGATAGTCAATGAGGAACACCACAATTTGAAGATTGTTATGCATCTTCAACATCTTTACTTCTACATTGACGTTACACTGTTCTTCAAGGATCTCGATGTTGTACCTTTTTGTCTTTCATCCATGCAGAGAAGCATACTTCTGGAATGTGAGGAGCAAAGTGAAGAGTCTAGTAGCAATTAACTTAGAGAATTATAAGTCGCTTGATGAGTTCTGTCCCACAGGATTAGCAGAGTTTCTTTACACAGTAGTGGATTATGATGCACCAGATTTATTGCCAGCAGTACACTTTCTACTATAGAACCTGATATTCTTTCTTGATGCTCAAATTTCGTTAAGGAAATATCTTCCGGTAAGGTAATTTCTTCTCTTCAACAATAGAACGTCCTACAAGAGAATGACCTTCATGAAAATGAAATTGTGCAGGTTTTGCAGCTCAATCTCTAGAATATTCAGCAACTATTACTTTCTAATTCTGAATAGAATTACTGTCATAACATTGTCTTGTTTGAAAAATTGGGATTTGATTATCATGACTAAGGACATGAGCTTTTCATAGGGAACTTTGTTGAAGGAATTGTACTTTTTGCAGATGCTTGTTGGAGTTGAATCAAAACTAACTTGCCTATCTTTGCAGACTGCTGCTGTAAAGAGGTGTAGATGGCATATGATGGAGACAGATGAATTAATATCGTGCAACCCCGCTGGATTTCTAACTGACCCCATGACTATCTCAACAGCATATCTCGAAATGAAGGAACTTTGCATCAATATAAGCTGTGAAACTCAAGCAGATATCAAAATTCACAATCAACATGTACTTCCCAGGTGTTAAGGGCATATGGTTCTATATAGCTATTTCATTCTTTATCTATTAAGCTTTATTACTTTCTATTTGTTTTTCCGTTTTAACTTTTCTACTTCCTTTCTTCCTTTAGTTCAATAGATTTGCCTACCGTAACGGCTTCGCTTTATGGCACTGAGCGAAGCAAAAGGCTCAGTACCAAAACCATCAGCACATGCGTCCGCACTTTTGATGGCAACTGTTGATTTTGAAAGGAAGCTAAGTTCCTGGCATCTTTTTGTATGAGCTCTTATTACGCAGAAGATTAAAAATTACACTTCTATTCTTGTCTGCAGCCTAGTGCATGGAAGTGTACATTCGAGGGACTTGTTCCACCATTACATAATGGTCTGGATACAAGATATGCTGCTTCCTTGATCTTTACAAAGTGAAAAAGGTTCTCTTATTTCTTAACCAGTAAAAGTCTGTGCACATTCCAAATTCAGATATGTCAACTACTAGATGGCTGTGACTTTCAAAACCCCAAATGATCTATATTAAATTTAGTAGTCTACTTTCTACAGATGTAATGCTCTGGAATAACAAAAAACTATTCAGCGTCTCCTTTTGCTGAAACTTTGTTTGTTGAAACCAGACATATGCTAAAAGAGTACGAAACGGTTGTGAAAAATTGGCCACAAAATTTGTTAAATTGTTAAAGTGTAAGTAAATCTGTAGCCTCACGATATTTTTTGGTTATTAGCAAACCTTTTCCAGGTTGCTTATGTCAAGCGAGCAACCCTCAAAAAGTATTAGAGAAGCAGCATAATGATGTTCTAATGCCTTTAAGAGATTGAATTCCAGTGATTCGTGAGAAACATGTGCAAAAGTTGACGAGATTTCAGTCTACCTCAGAATATATCGTATCCGGTCAAGTAAGCTTTCATTAGACTTGAATATCTTATCAAAAACTCATTTGACAGTTTGAATAACTCCTATACTTGTCTGTTAGAGTTTGGTATTTTTTCTGAATATGGTGATTAGGTTTCTAGGGAGAAGATGAATGGCATCACAATCATGTTATGAAAGAAGTACAAATGATACACGGAGGCAATCCTAGAGCAGCTGATAGCAAATGTAGTATTTCTGAAACCAACGATACTCTATGTAACAAAATTTAACATCCAATCATTCGCTATCATTCTACATGTGTATGACAATGTCTATCTAAAAACCATTGAATGGTTTCAGGTCCAATAAAAAAGGAGCATGAAGCTTAATAGGATACTGGAAGAAACTAAAGAAGCTGAAGGTGAAGCTGAGATTCGTGAGATGATGTAATCCCTTTCCTTGCAAGTGAGACTCCACCGCAATCTGCATGGTGTTGTCCTTGCAAGGGACTTCCAAGCTCCTTAAAACAAGATACAGCTTCCAGTCTGCTTTAAATGCAAATACTGATATTTTCTACGTGTCAAACTTTCTAAATATGCAGTTTTGCAGAGGGCTGGAGCAAAATAGTTACGTAAAACTTTTGCCACGGTATTGTGCTTGTGATGAGCAGATAAAAAGATTACGCAGACAGACATATCAGAAGATTGATATCAGCATGCTTGGATGGATTGCAAAACCATGTTGCGGGTGAGCTTATTGTCAATCACTTGATCCATTCCTTTATTTGGGCATTTGGAGGCCTACCATAAATATAAAGCTGATAATTATTAGTCACAAAATCTCATCTTCCGCTGTGCCAAAATCACAGTAGTGTCAAACAACCATTCTCTAGATGCAAAATCTAGAAAACATAATAAATTTGTTAGACGAAAAAAAAAATTTATTAACTGTTCCACATTCCTTAAAAACCCCCATTTAATTGAGGAAAAAATAGTAAGAGTATAAATTTGCTTATGCTACTTTTGTAGGCATTTTAACGGCTGTGGTTACTCTGTGCGTGTTAGGAAGGGTAGGAAAATATTTGACTCAATGAGTAAAGTATATGGGCTCAAACCAAAATTAGAACACTACTCTGCTATTTCTTTGATGACGTTGCTCCTCTTCTTCAGAAAGTGACAAATCTCGTGTTTTTATCTAGTTGGCTTGTTATACAAGATAATCTCTATGTTACAGGATAACCTCTTTTTGGTCTTCTACATCATTATTGCTGACAAAATTTCCCAAACTAACGTCTAGGAAAAGTATGTCTGACATCATGGTTTTAGTCAAAGCCACTCAAAGTATGTCTGCCATCGCTTACGACTACAAAAAGTCGCTCTGGTAGTCAACTAGGTACATCACAATTTGAAGATTGCTATGCATCTTCAACATCTTTACTTCTTCATAAATGTTACACTGTTCTGTCTTCCATCCATACAAACAAGCATACTTCTAGACTGCGAGGATCAAGTGAAGAGTCTATAATTACTTTTGAGAATCATAAGTCGCTTGATGAGCTCTGTCACACAGGATTAGCAGAGTTCTTTACTCCAATAGTTGATTATGCCGCACCAGCTTTATTCCCAGCAGTACAAGTTTTTACTCTAGTGCATGATATTCTTTCTCTTGATGCTCAAAATCCGCTAAGGAAATATCTTCAGGTAAGGTCACTTAAGCTTAAAAAAAATGCCCAGCTGTATCCATTTTCATTGGGATCAAATTACAAGTTCTGATGTGTTGACTTTAACTGTGCAAGCTTTGCTAACTGGAGATTAAATAACTATTGCTGCAAGTGACAAGTGCACTGTTTCAGCAACTACATAAAATCATTTTTTGGCCCTATTTAGTAATTTATAAACTTCAACGCTAAGAAATTTCAGCTGCGAGATCCATCTGCTTGATAACATCATTTGTTTTTTAGACAACGGCCAATTATGGTTTCCTAGCTGAGTTATGCATAATTGTCGTTTATGCTTGTTTGTTTTCGTAAGGGTTTTGCTGCTTGTTAATCTACAAGTTTAGTATGTTTTTTGGCTTTAGGTTGCTCCATGCAGTTCATGCTATATATGCTGCAAGTCTTTTTGCTAAAATTCCAACTACCAAATAGAATGCTTGGATAGATATGCAAGAAGTAATAGTGTATTATTTTCTAGCGTACAGCATTCGTGGTTCAGATGGCGTATACTCTACGTGTGTCGTCTGACTGTTTTCTTCTATTTGAGATCGTCAGTCAAAAGTTTCAACAAATAAAAGTTTTAAAACTTCCGTCTCTGTAACAAAGGGTACCTATTGTGCTGTAAGAATTTAATTCTTTTTCTTAATGAATAGAACGTCTAACAGAAGATTGATCATCACGAAGTAGAAACTTTGTAGTTTTTGCAGATAATCTCTAGAATTTTCAGCAATAATTTATATATTTCTAATTCTGAATGTAGTTTCTGTCACTTAACATTGTCTTGTTTAATAAATTTTGATTTGATTATCATAACTATGGACAAGAGCTTTTCGTAAGAAAGTCTGCTGAAGGGATTGTATATAATTTTGCAGGTCGCATTTTGAGTTGAATGAAAACTAACTTGCTGAAGGGACTGCTACTGCAAATAGGTGTAGGTGGCATATGAAGGAAACAGATGAGTTCAAATCACGTAACCACGTTAATCTTGAGACAGCATGCCTAAACTTTCTAGTTTAAAAACTTATATATCCATTGTCATTCGGTAAGGTCACTGAAGCATAATGAAAATGTCCAGCTGTATCCATTCTCATTCGAATCGAATTACAAGTTCTGATGTGTTCACTTTAACTGTGCAAGATTTGCTAACTGGAGATTGAATAACTATTGCTGCAACTGACAAGTGCACTGTTTCAGCAACCATAAAATCATTTTTTGGCCCTATTTAGTAATTTAGAAACTTCAACAGCAAGAAATTCAGCTGACGAGATCCATCTGCTTGATAACATCATCTGGATTTTAGACAGCGGCCAATTATGGTTTCCCAGTTGAGTTATGCATAATATTTGTCGTTTATGCTTGTTTGTTTTCGTAAGGGTTTTGGTGCTTGTTAATGTGCAAGCTTAGTATGTTTTTGGGCTATAGGTTGCTTCATGCAGTTCATGCTATATATGCTGCAAGTCTTTTTGCTAAAGTTCCATTTAGCAAATAGAATGCTTGGATAGATATGCAAGAAGTAATAGTGAATTGTTTGGTAGCCTACAGCATTCATGGTCCAGACGGTCATGCAATCTGTATAATGTTCTATGTATGCATGGCGCATACTATATGTGTGTCGTCTATCTGTTTTCTTCTTTTTGAGATCGTCAGTAAAAGTTTCAACAGATAAAAGTATTAAAACTTCCATATCTGTAACAAAGGGTATTTGTTGTGTTGTAAGGATTTAATTATTATCCTTAAAGAATAGAACATCTAATAGAAGAATGATCATCACGAAGTAGAAACTTTATAGGTTTTGCCGCTAATCTCTAAAATTTGCTGCAATAGTTGTTACATTTCTAATTCTGAATATAGTGTTTGTCACTATCATAACTATGGACAGGAGCTTTTTGTAAGAAAGTCTGCTGAAGGGATTGTACATACTTTTGCAGGTGGCATTCTGAGTTGAATGATAACTAACTTGCCTATCTTTGCAGATAGGTGTAGGTAGCATATGAAGGAAACAGAGGAGTTCAAATCAGGTAACCACGCTATCTTGAGACAGCATTGCATGCCTAAACTTTCTATTTAAAAAACTTGTATACCCCCTTCCGCTAAGGAACGTTTCCCCTCTGCGCTGCGCTTTATATGGAATCTGGAGGTGGGTGTTATATAAGTTTGCTAACTATTATGGTATGTCTGATGCACATACAAAATTGTGGTACATTTAAACTTAGTGACTGCATTGTGCATTCCATTTGTCTACAAGTTGACATGAATTATCGTCTTGCTTATATTGGACTCTAGGTATTTTTGTTGTATGCGAATGTTGCCACACCACAAAAGACTGCTTAGAGCTTATATACGATCTTCTTTTGCCAATTATAAAACCAAGGGCTAGAGGAGTGTCTCAAGGCAATAGGTAAGTACTTTGCTTTCATTGGAGAGAAGCACCTTCATACTCACCATATTGTGACTAGAAAATGTCATTTTGATAGTTAACTAAGTACACCACAATTTGAAGTTTGTTATGGATCTTCAACATTTTTACTTCTACATAGACATTACACTGTTCTTCAAGGATCTTGGTCTTGTACCTTTTTGTCTTTCATCTATGCAGAGAAGCATTCTTCTAGAATGCGAGTGAAAAGTCTATTAGCAATTACCTTTGAGAATTATAAGTCGTTTGCTGAGAATTATGCTGCATAAGAAAACATTATTCTAGAATGCTTTCTTACTTTCTGTTTCTTTTTGCGTTTAACTTTTTTACTTCCTTTCATCCTTCAGTTCAATAGATTTTCCAAGCATAACAGCTTTGCTTTATAGGATCTTCTTTTGCCAATCATAACAGCAATGGCAGAGAGGAGTGTCTCAAGGCAAGAGGTAAGTACTTTGCTTTCATTGGAAAGAAGCACCTTCATACTCACCATATTGTGACTAGAAAATGTCATTTTGATAGTTAACTAAGTACACCACAATTTGAAGTTTGTTATGGATCTTCAACATTTTTACTTCTATAAAGACATTACACTGTTCTTCAAGGATCTTGGTCTTGTACCTTTTTGTCTTTCATCTATGCAAATCGATTATTTAAGGTTATTTTAAGATTAATACCAACACAAATATGGAGTCTATACTTCTATTATGCATTGGAAGTGACTATTTGCAAGGAGACGGTATGCATTGCTTCTAATATGGAGTCTATATTTCTTCTTTTGCTGTTTTGTGTTGGGAGGTTCTATTCTTTGTTAGAATGAATTTGATGTAGAAGTTAACAAGTTTCTACATACATAGGATTTTATGTAAATGCATTCATATCATGGTTTTAGTGCCGGATCAGCACCGTCTCGGTGCCGACCGTGCCGGTCGGCACATAATTTTTGTTTTTAATTTAATAATTTTTTTTTTTAATTTTGCTTTGGATTTTATATCTCTGTAAGCCACATCGACACTCTATGTGGCAAGGAACTATATACTATACACTTTCGCTATATAATTGCGATTTTTGTATTTAGTATTTTATTAATCTTTTTTTATTATTTCTTAAATAATTTTAATATTTTAAAAACAAAATATTATACGGATCGATATGGTCGGCACGGTCAACATGTCTCGAGTTTTGGATTTACCGAAACTCGGCTTGACACGGAAAATCTTGATTCGTATTGTAGACCTGGTACGTCTTTCAACCATGTTTTAGATCCTTAATGACGGACTAAATTAGGATGATAGAAAATTGTTAAGGTAAGTTTAACATGTCAGCTGACTTTATGTTTATCTGCTATTGAATGCTTCTATTATCTTTTATCTTTTAGATTACGGAGTAGTAGTCAAGGGTGTGTTGTTCATGGCGTTATTCCTCAAGCTGCTCAAAGTTTTATTCTTAGACCATTTTGGTGGCGTCTTGAGGTTGTCTTGTTTTTCTGTTGGAATTATCATTCTATAAGATAGAGTAATCAACTGACATATGTATGTGCTATGTTTTGTAGGGTGGACATGTTTCTGGTATATATAGGAAAGTGCGGTTAAAGTCATTAAAGTGGGTTAAGGTTCCAAAAATAGTGGAGAAAGTGTAGAGGAGCAGCCTGTTGAAACTTTAAAGGTACTTAAATATGGAGATGTCCTCGCTCATTTTGGGAGAAAGCTGGTTTCCTATTTGATTTTTCGTTTGTATAGAGCAGGTAGAAGTTTATATTATTAAGCTACTTCTAATAGAAGCAAAGTTTCGATGACTAATTTCTTTGTTAAGCTACTTCTAATGTTAAGCTACTTCTAATAGAAGCTAAGTTTCGATGATTCTATTTCTATTCCAAATAAGATTTTAGGATAACTAGGTGTCGTCTGAATAGGAAGTTGCATTCCAAATTTTAAAGGCATGAAAGGGATGAATTTTTCTCCACTATAGTGATAAAGGATAGGCATTTCACTCGTAATATACCTACTTCGTGAACAAGGATAGATAGTTGCCTAAATAGCACTCTATCAGGAGGAATGAGTGGTTGCGAGCTTGCTCTACTGAAGCCCGGTTTTTCTTTTTCTTTTTTGTGGTGGGATTTTTGTTCTTTGTTAGAATGAATTTTGATGTAGAAGTTTTCTACATACATAGGATTTTTCCTAAATGCATTCATATTGTAGACATGGTACATGTTTTAGATCCTTAATGACGGACGGAGGTAAGTTTAACATGTCAGCTGACTTTATGTTTATCTGTTTTTAAATCCTTCTATTATCTTATGTCTTTTAGATTACGGATTATTAGTCAAGGGTGGTGTTGTTTATGGCGATTCCTCAAGCTGCTCATAGTTTTGTTCTGAGACCATTTCGATGGCATCTTGAGGTGCATTGTTTTTCTGTTGGAATTATCATTGTAGAAGATAGAGTAATCAACCGACATATGTATGTCACCATCGTGCAGTGTTTTGTAGGGTTGACACTTTTCTGGTATATAGGGGAAAGTGCAGTTAAAGTCATCAAAGTAGGTTAAGGTTCCAAAAATGTGGCGAAGGTGAAGAGGAGCAGCCTGTTGAAGCTTTAAAGGTACTTCAAATATGGAGGTGTCCTCTCTCATGCTGGGAGAAAGTAGGTTTCCTATTTGATCTTTTCATTTATATGGACTTCAACTTGATTGGTTTTTACATGCTTTCGCTACTATCTCTATCTGAATATATTTTTGTTAGTAGAATGGTCATAAAATGAAGTTTATGTTTCCTTCTCTCTTTTATTTGACTGTAAACTCAGTTTTGATCATTTTCTGTGTTTTTACATTTGGTCGATCTAAGACTGCTTGATTGCTTTCTATTTATTTGGATTTCCATTACGAAAAGCCAAGGCATATATTGCTTTACGCAAATGAGATTCGTACTCTCCGTGTTTTGTATATACCACACACCATATAGCACTTTGTTGAATAGCCGAGATGCATGATCAATGATTTACTTGGAATAATTTTGTAATGGTCCATTAGTTTTACGGGCAGATATAGATACCGATGAGGATTTGGTGAACTTGTAGCTGGGAGAAGGCTTTGTTATTGTTGTTGGCTTCATAATTTTAAAATTATATTATAGGCTTTGTGATGGTCCATTAGTTCTCACACTACTTACGTACTATGCATATGTGAAGCAGTATAGTTTAGTGTGCATTCTACTTTGCGAACGTGCAAACTCCTCCCTTTGATCCAATTTTGAGTTTGTGCTTTAGGATTAACACTATCGGCAAGCAACCGAAATGAAAGGACAAAGAGGACAAATTAACCTTCGTATGTATTACCATAATGAACCATTTTAACAATAAAGATAAGGCACTTTGTTCTTCATACCTGAGCAACCTTGAAGAGCTCATCCAATACTTCCAAGATTAAGATGTGCATTGTGTAGTAGATAGTACCTATCATGCACCGACGGGCAACAAAATGAGTTGATAAAAGAAAATTCTTCTCTACAACAATAATAAGTAGCAATCATTACGTCATGCGAGTTTTGTATTTCCTTTCTAACCCAACCTCATTTGATTTTTACAATTAGTATATAAATAAAAGAGATGCCCTTCCTAAAAATGAGTTATGCAATATAATGAGAAAACAGATACTTGTTAAGGCACAGAACATCGAGGCCGATTGAAAAAGTGATCCGGACTTAGTCTCAAGGTCAATTCTACCCGGAGAATAAGAAGGATGAATAATAAGGATCTAGGGAAGCTAGGAGTGGTGGCCGAATGGTAGAATAGAATTTTTGGTCGGGTGGCAAAGATGCCAAATCCCTATTTTTTTGTTGTATTTATAACAAATATAAGTACATTAAATATAGAGAGTTAATTATTGCTAACTACTTCTTTAATGATACAATGAATTCCTGTTGAGGGTTCCAACGAGCTTTTTGTCCAGGTGCATTGAACCGACTGTTCGTCTTCCACGCTTGACTCTTAGTTCTCCACGCGCCCGACCTTTCGTCTTCTGTGCGTCTACGAACTATCTTGGTTTTGTCCACCTCGGTCTCGGTCATGCCCCATCTCGGCCTCAGCCTTGTCCACCTCGGTCTTTGTCATGCCCACGTCGGTCTCGGCCTGGCAACCTCGGTCTCAGCCTTGCCCACCTCGGTCTTGGATTCGGTCTTGCCCACCTCGATCTCAGTCATCCCTACCTCGGTCTCGGCCTTGGCCACCTCGGTCTCAGCCTTGGTCTTGCCCACCTCTGTCTCGGTATGCCCACCTCGGTCTCAGCCTTGGTCTTAGCCACCTCGGTCTCGGCCATGCCCACCTCGGTCTCAGCCTTGGCCACCTCGGACTTAACCTTGGTCTTGCCCACCTCGGTCTCGGCCTTGGTCTTGCCCAACTCGGTCTCGGCCATGCCCACCTCGGTCTCGGCCTCGGTCTTGCCCACCTCGGTCTCGGCGTTGGTCATGCCCACCTCGGTGTCGGCCATGCCCACCTTGGACTCAGCCTTGCCCACCTCGGTTTCGGCTTGGACCACCTCAGTCTCGGCCTTGGAGCCTCCTGGATCAAGCCTCCCCCCTTTAGGATCCATTGCACCGCAATGAGTTTAGTAATTTTGTTGAGGCGGTGCCACGCAGCCCGCACTCGCGTTTTTCCTTGAGGTTCCACCGTACTTACTTGCTTCCTTTCCCCGATCATTGTCTTCACTTCGGGTTGGAGCTTGTGTAACCGATGTCCTCGTGTGCTTACGCCTCTTCGGTGCGCGCCTTCGCTTCCTGTCCGAGCCCTTCTGCCCTTGTGTCGGCTGTCCACGCGCATGCTCCATGCATCGTCCTTTGTTGCCCTCGTGCATCGGGTCAACCCGTACTAGGAGTGACATATTTTTAGGCACTTTTACCATGCCATTCGTGGCTCTTGTCATCATTCCTCATGTCCGCTCCATGGTATACGTCTTGCCTTCCTTGATGAGAACATATTGCTGAGCTCGCCTATAGTAAATCGCGTCTCGATCCCACAGATATGGACTTCCGAGGATGATTGACATACATCTAATGGGATCACCTCGTACATCACTTCATCAATGAATCGTGCTGTCACCGCGAACTTGACCTTACCGTCGGGTGACCTCCATTTCCCCGCTTGTGCTGTTTAGCCACTCCAACACATGTGGCTTCTCGTAAGGGATAGTCTCCAGATTTAATTGGTTGACTAATGCTTCCGAGATCAGATTTTTCTGACATCCTGGATCCATGATGCAGTGTACCACACTGGTTTTGATATGTATGTTCATTGTGAAGAGCTCCTCTCGCTCTTTGTCACTAGAGGGTGTCTCGGCCACCTCCTTCTCCTTGGCTCGCACCATGAGTGCTAGGGTCGGATCTACCTCCTCCATCATGAGGGGGGTCGGATTTTCTTCATTCACCATTGTGACTAAGGTCTGACCTCGGCCTTCGGCTCTCTTGCCCCGCTTCGGTGCCAACTCTGGATGGAGTTTCCAGCACCCGGCCTGAGTGTGCCCCTTCCTGTTACAATGTGTGCAAATTTTAGCCTTCGTCTTTTCTGGAGAGGTTGGTCGGGCCACCACCATTGCCGCACCTGATCCACTCTTAGTGCTCGGTTTGGGTACCCTTCGTGTACGAATCTTCTCGTAGACCATTGCTTTCTTGGATGCATCGCTTATATCCTTAATTGGATTTAGGTCGACTTCATCAACCAACTCCTCCCGCAACCCCGCTAGGTATTTGCGAAGAGTCTCTCGGTCTTGCAGTCTCACTCCATCACCAAGGCTTGTCTTCGGAACTCGCTAGTGTAATCTTGTACACTTTGGTTCTCACCTTGCTTGAGGAAGAGCCACTTCTTCCACCGTGCTTCCTCGTATACTACGGGATAAAATTGCTCCCGGAGTTGTCTCTTGAACGCCACCCACGTGATTCCCTTGGAACCATACTCCCATAGATATGCATTCCACCATATTAACGCATGTGATGCTAGCTTGAGTATCGCGACGCCAGGCATTGTGAATCCTCGTAGTTATAGAGAGAGAAATAACTCTCCATTTGATCTATCCACCCATCTATCTTCTCTCCATCTACTTCTCCATTATACACAGGAAGCTCTAATTTTGCGTCAACCTTGATCGGGGCCATGCCTTGTACTTC
Organism: Xerophyta viscosa; assembly: GCA_002076135.1. Lineage (NCBI taxonomy): Eukaryota > Viridiplantae > Streptophyta > Magnoliopsida > Pandanales > Velloziaceae > Xerophyta > Xerophyta viscosa. The sequence continues at coordinate 21,265 of MJHO01000182.1, read as the reverse complement.
TTTATACATTCTCCCGTCGATTTGAGGCTCGGGCTCCTCTTGCATGATCTCCTTGCAGGGGCGTCGTGGAACATCAACATCCTCTTGCATATGGCAAGGCTCACCCCTCTCCTCTACGGATTCATTTTTCGCCGCCGTCCGGGGTATACCCATGTTTGGCTCGGGTGTCGGGGTGGCTGCCCGTGCTTGGTTCCCAACCATCTGTTGCACGAGGTGCACCAAGCTGGAGATTTGCTCGTTGGTCGAGCTAGCCAACCTTGTAATCTGGTCTGTCGTTGTATTTGCCAACTTTACAATAGTCTCGTCTGTCTTGGTTGCCATGGTAGTGAACTGCTCCTCAAATCGTATCAGTCGCTCCTCGATCCGAATCAAACGCTCATCTCCATGCTCCTCCGTGACTGTGTGGTCGTGACCGGATGTGGAGTCTCTTGCGTCTTCGTCGTGGCTCCTATTCCTTGTTTGGATCACCATTTCTCTCGGCTAGGATTCTTGATGTGGAGTCTCTCTTCTTTAATGATACAATGAATTCCTGTTGAGGGTTCCAACTAGCTTTTTGTCCAGGTGCATTGAACCGACTGTTCGTCTTCCACGCTTGACTCTTGGTCCTCCACGCCCGACCTTTCGTCTTCTGTGCGTCTATGAACTATCTCGGTTTTGTCCACCTCGGTCTCGGTCATGCTCCATCTCGGCCTCAACCTTGTCCACATCGGTCTCGGTCATGCCCACCTCGGTCTCGGCCCTGGCAACCTCGGTCTCAGCCTTGCCCACCTCGGTCCCAGACTCGGTCTTGCCCACCTCGGTCTCGGTCATGCCTACCTCGGTCTCGGCCTTGGCCACCTCGGTCTCAGCATTGGTCTTGCCCTCCTCGGTCTCGGTCATGCCTACCTCGGTCTCGGCCTTGGCCACCTCGGTCTCAGCATTGGTCTTGCCCACCTCGGTCTCGGTCATGCCCACCTCGGTCTCGGCCTTGGTCTTGCCCACCTCGGTCTCGGCCATGCCCACTTCGGTCTCGGCCTTGGTCTTTCCCACGTCGGTCTCGGCCATGCCCACCTCGGTCTCGGCCTTGGCCACCTCGGACTTAGCCTTGGTCTTGCCCACCTCAGTCTCGGTCATGCCCACATCGGTCTCGGCCTTGGTCTTGCCCACCTCGGTCTCGGCCATGCCCACCTTGGTCTCGGTCATGCCCACCTCGGTCTCGGCCTCGGTCTTGCCCACCTCGGTCTCGGCCTTGGTCATGCCCACCTCGGTCTCGGCCATGCCCACCTCGGACTCAGTCTTGCCTACCTCGGTTTCGGGTTGGACCACCTCAGTCTCGGCCTTGGAGCCTCTTGGATCAAAACGGTACCGAACCGTCGCAAGTAGAGAAGAAAGGAAAAGCTAAGCACGGACCAAAGAAGAGGAAACACGACTTTACCACCGATACCCGAACCACTCTAAGTGGGGAGGTTGACCGACGAAGGATGAGGCCGGATATTATATGCTACAATTGTAACGAGAAGGGGCATATTAGTAAACAGTGCCCGAGACAGAGGCAGTTCAGGTAGGATGGACCGCAGCAGCTGACGCAGCCGCCACAGGGTCAGCTTGCACCCCGACATGTTGCGCCTCGGAGTAATAGAACAAATTTTTTCTTGTTTAGAATTAGTACTAAATTGGAAGAGAAAAACCTCCATCCATCACCCAACATCAGCACCAACTCCTCCAATACATCCACTATCCAACACCAACCATCTTGAAACCCTATAGTTAATACTACGTGGCAAGTTGGTAATGCTAACGCATAGAAACATGTGGTAGCATTTAGTTCAGATGAACTCTCAATCAAGTAATACTATAGGATCCTTGAGGTGCTAAGACGCAATTCCAAAACCTATGCACTTGTTCGGACCCTTGATGGCCATATCGTACATAGTGATTTTGATGACGATAGCGTGCTACATGGTATATTGCTAAACCAGGTGATTAAATGAAATGCTAAATGCTTACCAAAAAGGATTACATATATCAATCCCTTTTAAGTCAGTTCTAGCACTATTTCCTGAGTGTAAATCTGACTATCAATCATTAGCCGTGCTTTATTCACTTGTCTAAACTTAAACCAATATGAAACAAGGATCTATGCATTTGCATGACCGTATTAACGAAACTCAACATAGACGAATAGTGCAAAACTTTAATTTCCACTTGGTTAAGAGAAAGAAACAGATCTGCATAGCATTGGAGAAACACTAGAGTTACTTTCATGGGAAAAAAAACATACAGCAAATAATGACAAAGCAAAGATGCAAAAGCATGAAAACAGAAAAGTAAACAAGAAATACTGTAAGAAATTACCATGGGCAAAGAAAACAGAGGCATCTGTCAACGTACTCTCTCGATAAGGATTGTCATTAGCACCGACAGATCCACTGATAGATGGCTTATCTTCAAGGAAAGCATCTGAAGATCGTTCTTCTTGACTATTTTTTGCAATCCATCAAGGCTTGCTTGTCATTCCCAACGGAGCTCTCTGAATAACATAAGGAAGAAGACGTCTTTCGTTCCAAATTAACAGCAGAGTGACCATTTGAACTTTCAAGCATTTCTGATTCTTGCCATGCATCATAATTCCATCCCATGGATCTGCGACGCCATGCAGATGTCAACGTTCTTAATCTGCATCTTGTGAGGAAGACCAGTATACCAAAGCTGATATAGTATCATCCCATGGAGTAAGTTTACTGTTGGATCGCCAGCAAACTTACGATCTTGTATCAAACTAGAAAAATGAACAAACTTATTTTGAGTACAATATTACATTTCACTTAAATTTCTACTATTACCAATAAGAGCCTAGTTGTTCATAGAAGTACATGCAAAGCAAGCATGTAGATATTAAACTGTGAAATCCATACTTACCTTTCCATCAGATTATCGATGACATAACGGGGCAAATTGATGAAAGATGGAACTACACTTAAGAAAATTTCCACTTCAAAAAAAAAAAAAAAAAAAAAAGCATTCAGGGAAGTCATATATCAGCAGAAAATATCTTCCATTTCCCAGAAAAGTGGAAAAATACAGCCATAATTTACATTATCTGACATTGATTTTGAACTATCCTCTAAAAGCACATATAACATAATAACTTGTCAGCGTAATGATGAACCATAAATGCTCCAGTCTACACAAAGATAGTCAATAGTGGTGATTCTTTCATGACTGCAGTATCTGCCATCAAAAACATGCAGCAGTGTGTTCCTTGGAAGTAACTTGCACTTTGCAGCTAAGCAACTGATGTATCTCTTGGCATGATTCTTTCATGACAATAAACACGATGCATCCAACTTTACATTCAATGATCATACTAGCTCACCATCCAAAACTAGCTGAATTGTCGCATAGAAACTACAACCTCAGGAGAGGATCACAAGGAAATCAACGCAAGAAGAGGAACTTTGGAGGTCGTGCTTTGAAAGAAAGGTCAAAAAGATTAAAATACTAAAGACTGTGTATGTCTTTTCTAGAGGGGAAAAAATTGTGTATGTTAATCCATGAGCTTTAAGAATATCAAAGGGGGGAGATGACACTTAACTGTCTAGCATGATTTTTGGCTTCAAAATATTGTTTGAGAATATGAAAGTTTACTTGTTTGGAATTTGGATTAGCAATATATCGTCATAAAGTCTGTGCAGGATGATATTGGGCTTGAAGTCGCATTGGTTTGAACTATATTAATCCAGAACGCATGCCAAATAAAAACACAGTTAGAGACACAAAATTAGCACAGAAAATGCCTATGTTAGATTATGCAAATACTGTTCTTGATAACAACCCAACGTTATCCAGATGATTGTTCACACTTCAGAATGATCCTGCAATGTCCTCTAATCTTAGAAAAAGAGGACCTCCCTTCAAGTTTACTATTTGTAACTCCCTAATGGTACCAATAATAGGGATACGATTCCCTTCAACTGGTAACAAAAGTTTGCCACAATTACGTAGTAAAAAAACTCAAATATTGAATTCTAAAACGTCAAATGCAGAGCCATCAAATAACATGGTTTCTCCCACACTAAGTAATGGCATTCCCTCATTGATCTTATTTAAGCATTTTCTGACAGCAACCAAACAAAGAAAAGGGCAAAGCAACAGTTCCAGTCAAACCCAAGCTAATAAACAAAAACAACTCACGATTTTGTGACGTTCTGTGCCTCCACAAAATTTTCTTGTGAAATATAGAAAAGAGCCAAGTCCAGCTGAGTTGAGTTTTTCTGCTCATACAACAAAAATACCTCTGGAATTAGTCATGCCCAAGAATACGATAATCATTGTTCTCATTTTGCTACAATCCCATGCAAGAAGAGACACAATGAAACATCATAAAGTACATAAACAAGTTCCTCCTTCAAAGAGTTACTGTTCAAGTAGCATCAAAAGTCTACATAACATACAAAGGCAAACATGTCCCCCTATCTTCCTCCATTCTCCTATCTACTAACTTTCTCAAGTTTTAGCAACCCAAAGAAGTGAAAAGTGAAAACTATCAATGAAAAGAACTCATCCTACCAAATTCTTCTCTGTTTCAATTTGATCTCTCGTTTTCTTTGCTTTTTTTTTTTTCTTTTAAGATGATTCTACTAAATTCATGTGAGGCTAACAAGAGAAACCCTCTCCATCCACTGTTTTATCTTTCTCTAATGTTTTCAAAGATTTAGGAAACAAGCTCTGGCTTAAAACGCATCATTCACAGAATTCCAGGTATTGGATTAAGCATTACATAAAAACATGGCCAAAGAAATAATATGCAATAATGAGAATTTATTAGTTTGACGGGCAGATATAGATACCGATGAGGATTGGTGAACTTGTAGCTGGGAGAAGGCTTTGTTATTGTTGTTGGCTTCATAATTTTAAAATTATATTATAGTTATTGCACGTGTTTTTATGTCCAATACAATTACTCGAGTAAACATCTAATCCAAGCTGTTACCGGCGCCTAGTTTGGAAGTAGGTGCATGAGGCGGTTATGAACACGCCATGCTGGTCTATCTGTTCTTCTCTATGATTTGAGATGATGTGGGGTATTCTCCAAACAGTCCTTTAGTTCCATTTTTTGCCATTTGACCAATAGCAGGCTTTGGTTAGACTTTCGAATTCTAACACTCATCTAGAAAACAAGAGCAGAGAATAGGATCTATATGTGATTAAGAGGAAGCTAAGCGTGCTACACAAAGAATCCTTTGAGCCCAACTAAAAGCCTACGTGAAAGTGGCATATAATTTTGGTTTAGAGGAATTTATCTTATTTTAAATATGTTTATATTTGACTTGAAATATTTGCTTTGCCTGAATCTTCTTCTAGGTCATTTCTAGTGAACGAATTGGAACGGAGTGCTTAGTTCATGACCGAAGGAAGGTTTATGAGGTACACTGATGCTCTTATGCTATGCTTACATTTGTAATTGTGAAGATGGGAGTCCAACGCATTAAATGAAGTGGCTAATGGTCTTTGCTTTAGGCTGTTCAGTCTTATGGTAATAAGAAGGGAGTGTGCCCATTATATTAACCCTTAGGCATAAGCCATTTATTAAACAATTTGAAATAGTTAGACATTTATATTCTAGCTTAGCATACCTAATGTAGATATTTTTAACTTCCCCTATGATGCTTGATATGTTATTAACTTACTATTTCTTCTCTTTTGCTAGTGGTGAGGTATCCGGTGTTATTGATTCCTAGCGAAAAGCAAATGGCACGAAATGTTTGTTTAGCTTTTATAGGCAACTGGTAAATTTCTTTTTCAGATTTCCCCTTTTGCAATGTAAACTTGATTTCTCTTTATTATGCATTGGAAGTGGCTATTTGCAAGGAGACAGTATGCAATTACATTCACCTAATCTAAAATGGTTTTTTTTTTTTTTTTTTTTTTTGGTTTTGGTTTTTTGTTTTTTGTTTTTTTTTTAAATTTGTTTTTCTTTTGTGGTACGATTTATTTTCTTTTGTTAGAATGAATTTTGATGTAGAATCGATGAACTACATACATATGTTTTTTTGTAAATGCATTCATATTGCAGACCTAATAAGTGTTTTT
>MJHO01000182.1:0-15168 GCA_002076135.1 Xerophyta viscosa | reverse complement strand
AAATGGGTTTATAATATGTGTAGTATTTTTGTGATTATTGCATTGAGATTGTCTGGTCTTCAAAACTCCAAGGGGTCAAATGGCAAGCCTGGTTCTATTGTTCTCTTATGTTCTTAAGTGAACTTTATTTTGGAATATGCCTTCATGCTAACAGACATTAATTAGTTGTTGCACCGCCCACCATGCAAATATTTTACCCACCAGAACAGTCCTCTCTTTTCAGATTTTAGCACTGCTCTTCACAAACCAAGGCCACTACTTCCATTCGGTACTCTCCGTGTTTTATATACCGCATACCAGCGCAACATTTGTTTTCTTGCTTGATGTTATAGATGTATTTGTATGACTGATGCACTTATCTTGTTTTTTATTTTTTTTGAAATTTGTCTTGATTCCAACTATATTTCTTGGTTCTTGATGACAATGATATAACAAAGCTTTTTTCTTTTTTTGGTCGAAAGAAACTTGATTTGCTTAATGCTAAACCAGCTTAGTGGCCATGACGATAGATATGAAGATATGTGCTTACATTGGAGTGGAAGAAGATGGTGGCAGAACCTTCTAGAAGGCTTAGCAGATGCGCGTCGTCGAAGCCTCTAATGCAGGAGAACAAGGGAAATCTTATCTACATACTGTCATGATCTCGCCGGAGACGATGACCGGAGACCGGAAAAACTTAGGGTATACCGAGAGGCGTTTCGTCGAACACTTAGATCAGTCAAGAATTTGAGGACAAATTGGACGATTCTTCCTAAGGAAATGATCGTAATCGATTTAAAATACAAGAAACTATACTAGAGTATTAAAAAACTGGAAAGAATATACAAGAAAAACTATTTCAATTCAACAAATTCGTCCATGCCCAACAAGCAACTTTCGACTGGTTTATACAGAAGAATTGCCCTTAAAATGCACATGCCTGGCACGTGCTGTTTCAATTTCTACGTGCGCTGCTAACCAACCGTTAAGATGTAATTTCACTTCATCCGACGGTCCATATTAACAGATGACGTTTCAGCAATCGTTTGAATTGGATGGACAAGATGAATCTGATCAAACGGACGTGATTTAATTGGCCATTATAACTGTCCAAACAGTAGCAACAAGCAACCTATTTGCTCAACGTGCAGCTCATAAATTGCAGCAACCATTTCCTTAATTCCAGCAACTAACTCAACCGTATACTCAACTCCGGTGAACCAACAGCAGGTTAGGAACTTGACACATACTAGACGAGCTCGTGCGTGCGCATAGATGGCACGAAGCAAGCAGTGTACTCAGTGTCTTGCTCTCTGCCGTTTCCCGCGAGAACTCGGATCGCCTGGACGAAAAGAATTATCATGTAAGAAGTCAACTTACACCATTAACTTTGGAAGCTTAAAATCAGTTGTTAGGACTAAAAATGTAATGTTTCATTGCTTATATGTATATTTTGCGGTAATTTGGCGTTAAGTTTCACTATTTTGTGGTAATTCGTTGTTTTGCTCGCCGGAGCTCCCACGAGAATCAATTCACCGGGATGAAAAAAATTTCATGTAAGAACTCAACTTATACAATAAAACTGCTGGACATAAGTTGTTAGGATTAGAAATAAAATGCTCCATTGTTATGCTTATATTTTGTTGTAATTGGTTGGGTTGCAACACTGTACTATGTTTTCCTCGCCAGGATGCCCTGTTGAAATTCGATTCTCCAGGATTACAATATATTTCATGTTATATTGCAACTTTCACATTTGAACTGTTGCCTGTTGGAAACTAAAAAAGTTCCATTATGTATATGTAGATTTTGTGGTAATTCTTAGTTGCACCCAGCAATATGTTTTTAGAAATTGCGTTCACAGGATGAAAAAACTTACATGTAAGACCCTTCCAAAAAAAATAGATGTGAACTTGCTGACTTTGTGAAATCGGAATTTAAAACATAGATTACTAGAATTAGAATAAAATATTCCATGTGTTTGGTTGTGCTTCAACCAGCTTATTTCAGCAACTCGGGAGTTTATGGGTGTCTTTTGGTTGTGTTCAGCAACGTTATTCAGATGACTTGGTGTGTTTCTGATGTTTGGATTACTTTGGTGTAGGTGGCAATGGAACTAATAAAGAGGTTTGGGAGGCAGGAGACTTACAAGGAGAACATCAAACTTATCTATCAATCGTGGATGGGTAAGCTGGAAATAATGAAGAGCCGAAGTTGACGGATGGACCATCACAAAATTATTCCAAGTAAATCATTGATCATGCATCTCGGCTATTCAACAAAGTGCTATATGGTGTGTGGTATATACAAAACACGGAGAGTACGAATCTCACTTGCGTAAAGCAATATATGCCTTGGCTTTTCGTAATGGAAATCCAAATGAATAGAAAGCAATCAAGCAGTCTTAGATCGACCAAATGTAAAAACACAAAAAATGATCACTGAGTTTACGGTCAAATAAAAGAGAGAAGGAAACATAAACTTCATTTTCCATAACCATTCTACTAACAAAAATATATTCGGATAGAGATAGTAGCGAAAGCATGTAAAAACCAATCAAGTTGAAGTCTATATAAATGAAAAGATCAAATAGGAAACCTGCTTTCTCCCAGCATGAGAGAGGACACCTCCATATTTGAAGTACCTTTAAAGCTTCAACAGGCTGCTCCTCTTCACCTTCGCCACTATTTTTTGGAACTTAACCTACTTTGATGACTTTAACTGCACTTTCTCCTATATACCAGAAAAGTGTCAACCCTACAAAACACTGCACGATGGTGACATACATATGTCGGTTGATTACTCTATCTTCTACAATGATAATTCCAATAGAAAAACAATGCAACCTCAAGATGCCATCGAAATGGTCTCAGAACAAAACTGTGAGCAGCTTGAGGAATAACGCCATAAACAACACACCCTTGACTAATAATCCGTAATCTAAAAGACATAAGATAATAGAAGGATTTAAAAACAGATAAACATAAAGTCAGCTGACATGTTAAACTTACCTCCGTCCGTCATTAAGGATCTAAAACATGTACCATGTCTACAATATGAATGCATTTAGGAAAAATCCTATGTATGTAGAAAACTTCTACATCAAAATTCATTCTAACAAAGAACAAAAATCCTACCACAAAAAATGTCGCGTCCCGCTCCCCGCCCCGGGCCAAGCCCGCCAAACCCTGGCTCCACCACAGAGCCGGGTCTCTTTTCGCTTCCCGAAAAGAGGGTATCCCTTATGGAGGTGCTAAGGGTTGGCCTCCCCAAGTATATCAACACAAACATTCATACTGCCCAGCCAATGTGGGACAATTCTCGAAACCGAACTCGCGCGCGGCCCAATTGCAGCCCAACTCGCGCCCAGCCCGATAGTTTCGGTCGACCGGTCCTTGGTTTCCGGTCGACCGGAAACCGCGCAGATCGCGCACCTTCGTGCCGATCCCGCCCAAATCCGGGGCCTCACAAAAAAGAAAAAGAAAATCCGGGCTTCAGTAGAGCAAGCTCGCAACCACTCATTCCTCCTGATAGAGTGCTATTTAGGCAACTATCTATCCTTGTTCACGAAGTAGGTATATTACGAGTGAAATGCCTATCCTTTATCACTATAGTGGAGAAAATTTCATCCCTTTCATGCCTTTAAAATTTGGAATGCAACTTCCTATACAGCCGACACCTAGTTATCCTAAAATCGTATTTGGAAAGAGAAATAGAATCACCGAAACTTAGCTTCTATTAGAAGTAGCTTAATAATATAAACTTCTATCTGCTCTATACAAACGAAAATCAAATAGGAAACCAGCTTTCTCCCAAAATGAGCGAGGACATGTATAGTTAGCATATGTGCTAGCCAAGGTTTAAAGCATGGTTTGACGTCTCGGTCGGCACGCGTCGTGCCGACCGAGACGTCTCGGTGCCGCCACTTGGCGGCACCGGAACGGCCGAAACGGCTATTTTTCGGCCATTTCGGCCGTCTCGACCCGTGCCGACCGTTTCGGTCGGCACGGTGTGTCCGTCTCGACCGTTTCGGTCGGCACGGTGTGTCCGTCTCGACCGTTTCGGTCGGCACGGTCGGCAAATTTCCTTTTTTTTTTTTTTTTTTTTTTAAAATAATGAGTATCATCATATTTATTCATGGGTTATGTGAGTATATTATTTTCAAATAAGGCACGGAGTAAATTTATATGATTTAGATGAGAAATACTATTCTTCAGGGTCATTTTGACCCTGAAAAAATCAGGGCTGATGTGGCGTTGTTCACATCAGCCCATCATTTATTATTTTTTGATATTAAATGTCTAGAAAACAAGCACCTTTAATTTGACTTTTTTGATAAGTGTGAAATGATTATTTCCAAAACATTGAGATGTGTGAATAAACACTTTTCAAGTATTTTATTAAATACTTGGGCTGATGTGAACGCCACATCAGCCCTGATTTTTTCAGGGTCAAAATGACCCTGAAGAATAGCATATCTCGATTTAGATTTCGTCGGTATCAACCACACCAACACTCAATGTGGTAATAATTTATAATATGTGCTTTGAATTTTAACAAATGAATGAGACTTTTTGTTATTTAATTTTTATTACTATTTATATAATAAATCTTATCTTTTTTTATATAATTGTACGATTCGGCACGGTCGGCACAGTCGGCACGGCACGGTCGGCACGTCTCGAGATCTGGGTTTACCGAAACTCGAAACGGCACGGCACGGTAAACCTTGCCTGTACCTCAGACCTTTTCATCACAACTTCAACCTTTGAGCTGCTTCATTAGTGATCTTTTGAAGTTCCAATTGGAACTTCTAATAGCACAAAAAAAAGACATAAGAAAAAAAATAAGCTGATCAACATATGAATGATATTTGCTACAGTATGTGTGAATGATATTGATATAGTATATGTGAATGATAACCACAATTACTTAAAGTAAAAGATAACAAGAAAATGGGAATCCCATAACTTCTCGTAGAAGAATTACCTGAAGTTCCGCTTCTTTCGTTTCATCGGTAGAATAACCCTACGAAAAGCAAGAAGACATGGTTCTATAATGAAGAGCATACCAGCATAAAGTCCCAGGCGTATGGACCTATCCACCAGAAAACTAGGTACCTGTAGCCAGCCTATTTTTATGTCAAACTCCTAACTTCATCATCGCTCTTTTTTCTGAGCTCTCTACAATTTCTATCTCACGCTTCAAAATAGAAACTTGTGTAAGCGTATGAATTGCACAAAAACATAGAGTCAATTTAAAGATATGCTTTTCAAGCAAAAACTTTTACAGGAAAATTGTAGCAGCAATACCCACCTCAATAGCTAGCTGCCTTGCTTTATCTTCAGAGGCACACAGAGCTTCATTACTTTCTCGTACAATCTTTTGGTAGTTAACAAGCTTTTCCTGCAATTCTTCATTTTTCACAACATGATATCAATAGGAAATAAGAAACCAAATAGACAACATTGTAAAATTCCACAAACATAGAAATAAAAATAAGGCCAAAATTTAGTAAATGCCCCTCTACTATGCATCTTTGGGCAATCTTGCCCCTATATTTATTTTTGTGACTTTCATGCCTCTTTACTATTAATTTGGGAACGCGATACCCCTGAAGAGGATTTAGGTGTTAATTACGCTGATGTGGCACCAATTAAGTATTATTTAATTATTTTTTAATATAAACAAGAGTATTTTAAAAATATTAAAAAATATTTTAAAAAGCTTAATTAGTGCCACATCAGCATAAATTATTTTATGGTTTTTGGTATAATTTGCGGGGTAACAATCATTTCTATCAGAAGTGCTAGGGCGCTAAAAGTAAGTATTCAAACCATATACTTTAATTTAAACATAGTACAAACTTCTGCATCAATTCGAGGTCTATAGCATGGTTGAGCTACAAAGTTATGGTGGAAACTCTTGGAATGAGTTATAAAAGAAATATAAATGATACAATAAGTGTAATTTATTGTTCTGTTAAAATCATATAAGATAACATTTAAAAGTTATAACATTGCTCACTTTTTGCCAGTCAGTGTCATCTGACGTCAACAGAAACATACCACAAATAGCATGGGCTAACTTATAACCATAACTTATAGAGTATTGACTTCACTGATTCAACTTCTTTTATGGTATCTCATGGCAATGCATATTTGAAACATGCGTTCTTGACAAGTTTCTGGACGTTTGTATTTGTGAAGTAGATAATATGTGAAAGACAATATTTGAAGTAGATCATTACCTCTGTGTTTTCAAACATTCTTATGACAATGTAGCTCATATGGTCCAGCTCCCTTGTTTTATTTAAGCGCTCAAGTTGACTATGGCAACCAAAGCTTTCTTCACCTTGGCGGGATTCAACCAGGTTACCGTAACAAAGAACGTTAATCACAGAATGTATATGTGATTCCTGCATTACATAAAACAAGAAATTGACCTTCTTCTCATTAAAATAAAGGAAAAGGGAAATAATTGTATTATTGAATAGCATCCTGAAAATGTTTCAAGTGTTAAGTGTACTCTCAAGCATATATATGGATGTTCTAATAAAAAAAACTCGATTTGGAAAATATGGAAGTTCATAATCTAACTTGTGTTTCCATGTCTGGAATGCAGGACTTCCCCTTGAAAAATGACGAAAAAAGAAAGTTAAAATACATCACAACATTATAAATGTACAGGCATAGTCTGCATATAATGACAGGCAAGAGCAAAACTCATCTAGCACCCATGCATATGCTTTTTATTTAAATTCTCTTAGCCACACACAAGTTTCAGAAAATGAACATTTAAAAACTTAAAATTTGTGTGCATTAGCACGGCAGACACCTGAGATCAAGGTTTAATGAACCGCAGCTTGGCGCACCTCTTAATTCCCCGAGCCTATGCAATTGTGTACATAAAACCTATTCACTTTTATATTACTAATAAGAATATCAAATTTTTAGACATGTCATTTTTAATGACCTTGATGGAAGTCTCCTACTTACCACTACTACATTTCATAAGAACTCCTATCATACATAAAAATCCCTTAAATACTTCTGAGGATATAATGATAACCTACCTAGTCAACCTACCTGCTGAATTGCAATGCAGTCTAGAAAACAGGGGATCCGTGAATACATGATAAGCATTCCATTTTCTACCAAAAAAGCATAACAATAAGCAAGAAAATGAACATACAACTTTTTTTTGAGATAACGAGGCGAAACCTCTCATTGGGTCTCCGCTAAATTTTATAATTAGATTTCTATTTTCTAGTTCAACTTTTGAGTTTCATGTGTAAAATTTGAATCTTAAATTTCAAAATTTGAAATTAAATTTTTAGTTTTTTGAATTTGAAATTATAGTTCACTTTTGGAGTGAAATTCGACTTTTAGAACCTATAATTTTAAAATTAAGCTTGAAAATAGAAACTAGAAATGTAATTTTGAATTTTGAAAAATAAATTGCGAAAATAAAAAATCGTAAATGGTGATAAGAAAAAACAAATATTAAAATGCTGCTGAGAGGCTTTGAATCCACCACCAGCTATGGAATAATTCCTTCAATCCACCACCAGCTGAGCTAGGATAGTATATCATTATATTGTTGTTATCCTCTTCACAACACCGGTAGGTAAGAAAAAAGCGTCTATATCAAATATATGTAATATGTGTGTGTGTGTATATATATACACATATAAATATACATGTACATACATATACGCATACACATTACATATACATATACACATGTATATATATATATATATATATTATATATATGTATATATAATACGTACATGTACATTTGTATATGTATGTACATGTATATGTATATAATATATATATAATACGTACATGTACATTTGTATATGTATGTACATGTATGTATATATATATATATATATATATATATATATATATATATATATATATACTCTCCACTTTTTCCTTCATAAAAAGTGTAATAGAGCTTTAATAAATATAAGCAGTCAGCATATAAAAAGTGCAAAAAGTTCATAAGAGTAATAGAGACGGATGAGTATTTAAGGTAAACCAGAAATTCACCAAAGGCCTGAAGCCTCCCTAATAGCTGGCCCATGGAAGCAGAGAACACCTGAGAATCATAAGAAAAGGAGGGGAGCAAAAATAATAAGAGAGGGCCTATCAGAATTCAGAACAGAGTATTGACTAAAATGTAAAAACAATTAGCAAGGGAATGCATTTCAGCAAAAACCTAAGGGAATCACTATTAGACGTGCATTTACATGCAGCTACATGAATTGTACTTTTCTCATGAATCTTAGGGAAAGAAGAGTTCTGACTTTGCTGTTGTTGCTGTTATTCTTTCTTGCGCTGCCGCCACCACCGACATCACAACCGACATCGTTCTCTTTGTTATCTCCCATTACGCCGCAGGCTCGTCCAATTCACAGGCGAAATCCAACAGAAAACTGGTAATCTATGATTCCTCCCTTGACTCATTCTCCACTGGTATAGCTTGCTCGTATGTAGAGAGAGAGACACACACACAAAAACACAAACACAGAGGGGGAGAGAGAGAGAGAGAGAGAGAGAGAGAGAAAGAGAGAGATCACCTCTATGAATTTCTGTAGAAGAAGTTACAGCTGAAAATGCTTAAGCAAAAACTAGCGTGTCCCTCATTTATACATAGAACACGCGTGCGCAACCCACACACACAACAACAAACAGACAGACTTTTTAATTATTTAATTTCCATCATATAAAGAGATCATCCTTACAAAACCCTTTATAAAGAGATACTGATTGTTGCTATTGCCTAGAAAAATAAAATAAAGAAACAGAGAAAGTTCTACATGGAACGTATTAACCGGAAAAGGGAAGCGGAGAGAGAGACAGGAGACAGATTAGAGCCGCATTCACAGCAGATATTATAGTGAGAGAGAGAACGACAAAGTATAAACCAAAAGAAATGAACGCCGCAATTGCAGTTTCACGAAAGAGAGAAAGAAACAGTAAGACATCAGACATTTTCGATCCTCTTACCAGATCAGCATAAATCGACCAAACCAGAAATGAATAGATTGATGAAAATATCAAAGAATTGAAACACCATTTATAGAAGGGATTCGCTTATCTTCGATTCTAAAAGATTGATTGGAAGAAAGTACCTGTTATCTTCGGTCGTGTGTGAGTGGGAGGAGCTGGATTCCACAAGAAGAACTCACTGATCTTCGACCCTCTACCAGATCGATATATATATCTCGAGCAAGCAATCGATGAGACAGCAGTTAGGGAGATACTGTGTGTCAAGATAAACCTTACACAGCACATTCATGGAAGCACTCTACATTCTATATTTCTGAAAGATGAAGGCTAGTTGTTTATAGGGACGGAGGGGGAAGGGGGACCGGGGCTCACAATTTTGTTCTCCTGGGTTTGAAATTATTCATAGAAATTAGGTCGTCGTACTATTTGCGTAATAGCTGCAAAGGGATAGGCTACGTTAGAGTTATTTTGAGAGATATAGGACTCCTATATCTGCAAGGTTTACCATGCCGTGCCGTTTCGAGTTTCGGTAAATTTGGATCTCGAGACGTGCCGACCGTGCCGATCGTGCCGTGCCGACCGTGCCGATAATAAAATATTATTTTTATATTTATATTAAATTAAAATATTTAAAAAAACACAAAAATAAATAAAAATAAAAATAAACAAATTTAAAAATAAAAAGTAATTATAATATATTTTTAAACACATTTATAAGTTAAAAAAAAATTCAAAAAAAAAAAAAGAAAATGGTCCACGTGCGTGCGCGGACCCAAATCAAGCCCGCGCGGACCGATTTATCGGTCACGCGCGCAGCGCGTGAACACTGTTCATCGTCTTCCTCGCGAAGACGATGAACAGTGTTTATTTAAAAAAAAAAAAAAAAAAAGCTGGAGCCGTCGGCTCGGCACCGTTCCGGTGCCGAGCGCCGGCGGCTCCGGCACGTTTCGGGCGGCACGGAGCGTGCTGCCCGAAACGTCGAACCTTGTATAGCAGTAGAAGGATAGAATAGATGGCAATGCATGGCGACCACTGCAGCAAAGCAAATATAACTTTTCGTTACACCAAACAAGCAGAAAAATAAACACCATATTTTGCTTTTACATAATGCTCAAACACCAACGACCAGAAAACATTCAAGAATTCCAGCCCCAAAAATCTTTCACCCAAGGATGCTAAGTCCTAAATATTTACTGAATAGTATCTCACTTCCTATAACTTATATAAAGATGGACACTAACTGACACTCTGTTGCACAAGACTGAGTGGGAACATACTTTCTCGTGCATTTCTACAGTCTATTACTACTTCATGTGTTTCCCTAACTTCCTGTAAGTTGCATAAACAAGAATGCTAGGTGATGCTCTGTTGCACAAAACCGAGTGGGAAATTTCTATATTCTTGTACCATATATCATGCGTTTTCCTAACTTACTGTTAAGTAAAAGAAAGCTAGGTGAAAGGTGATGCTCGCGTTGCACAAAACTGAGTGAGAACATACTTTCTCCTGTCATTCTACACTACTACTACTATTTTATGCATTTGTTTATATGAAACTTGATATCTATCGCAATTAACTTCACTTCCTTTACATACTACTTTTCAGAGTGTTCATTCGTTATGTGGTTTGTAGTCCACCATGGCAAGCACATACAACCACAATCGAATCTTGACGTCATTGCTGGTTATGTCATAGCCTACAGTAATTTAGGCCACTCAACAATTTCTACTCATTAATGGCTAGGAAAAATTTTCCATTAAGTAAATCAATAAACCAAACCATGATATTAACTTATACGTTAAACCAACATAACTCACCGGCTCCTGCATTTCCATTGGACCAACTAGCAGCAGCAGCACGATTGTCGTGAATACTTAATTGACGAGTCAGCTTTGAAAGAAGCGATGGCTGCCTCTGGACCGTTCCCCTCTTGCGTTTGACATTGTGGTCCTCTTTGAGCAACTCCTCGATCCTTGCGGTGCTCTGGCCACTAGACATGGAACCAGAAAGTAAATCCTGAGCACAAACTCAATAAAGTGCAACCATTCTGCAGGCTTGCCTTCTAAAACAAGAAGACCAAAAAAAACATTTCAAAAACAATAGGGATCATAGCTTGGAATGCTTAGACTGGTTATGAATAAAGGACATCCATGGTCTGAATGAGTTTAGGAATGAGCCCTACCCCAAAAGAAAAAAAAACTGAAAGCGATTTAAGTTAACATCGGAAACCTACATATCAATCCAGATTGAAACTAAACTATGTCAACAGTTTAGGGCGGTTGGAAATGAAGAACAGACCACAAAATCACAGTTCACCACAAACTGGAGATAATATGACTTGTACGACTAAAACGGGCTGGACAAGTCAGCAGTCCAGCACAAGGACTATAGTGCATATCACGTGTAGGGAAGATATTAATGGACATAAAACGGAGCTCATATGTACACAAGGTTGGTTTGATACTATCATTCAACAATCATACAAGCACCACAATGACAAAGAAATTTCTCGACTTATTAAGTTACTTTTCTAGATAGGTATAAGTAGGCAGGCATTGAAGAGAATATCTTAGAAACTACTGCAGAAACCCAACCAACCTTATAGAGCTGTATAACTGATTCAGCATATCTTCCTTCGCTTTCTCCACTTGACAAAGCACGACCGCCTGCTCATAGCAAGTTTGAAAAGTAAGATATGTCTAAGCTGCTATCTAAAAGGAAAGTCCGAATCCTCTCTTACCTTTGGAACATTTGCTGCAAGACTGTTTAAAACAGCTTCTACATAACCACGAACTTCTTGTGCCATCCACCTTAGCTCTTCTTCTGGATCAGCAGGTCTTCTAGCCATTGTGGTCCTACAAGCTCATTAGATACACTTAAAAAGATCATAAGAACAACTAACAAGAACAGCAAGAAATTGTCTAAATAATAAGAATACAAGAAATCTGTTGATCAAAATATAGAGTTAAATAGCTCAAACTTCTAACACCCAAGATTAAGCTTGTCGTTCAGAAGGAGCAGCAATTCACATCCTTCTGCAATAATTCATTTTAATTACTTACTAAAGAACCATCTGAAAGGCTTTGCCTCATGAGGTGCCAGCTTCACCAGGTGCTGCTCCCTTGCTGACTCCCCTAGAAGGTTGCATAACATTTCTGATCATATTAACCCACTCATTCTTGTCAGCCATACTAAGGACGACAGCACTATGAGCTGCAAAAAATAATAGATGAATGAAAAGTTAAACAAAATAAATAATAGATGAATACTTAAAACATTTTATTACTCATAAGGAAGGTAATGTAGTCTCTATCCATACACTGGTTCTATCGTAATCAAACAATCATGCATCCCTTCCTTTCCTTGTTTATATCACTAGGGTTCCAAAATCCAATCTAAGTTATATGTGACGTAGACCATAGGTAGTTCAGTCAACTTTATCTATTCACCCACTTTCCGAATCAACTCTTTCCAGTTAGTCGTTGAGAAGTACGTGAATGAACAAACCACATAATGGACTACTTAAGCTGGCCGGTGTTCTTTTAACACTTACCATGGTCACAACCATCTTGCCATACACCATTTTCTTACTCATCTTCCACATCATGAACGTTCCTTTATACTTCCAGGAATAATCATCCTACTAATCTTAATGATTTTACAATCTGTCACATCACTACAGCCATTAATCTTACTATGTTCCCACTTCCTACCTGATATCATATAGTATTCATGTTAGTATCACCTCTTGTTCAGCCACCATATAAATGATCATTTTACTTCTAAAGTAATCATCTAAGACAACTCTAACATGCTCCCAGCCGAGACACTGGCTGGAGTATCACCGGGGGTAGTTATGATCGAGGGCAAGCTGAGCGAGCCGGCTGGGCCCGTGGATAGGCTGCTAAACACAGCGCAGGCCAGACGAACAGTAATGGCAATCTATATTTCAGAAATTTGTGGTGGGATGAGATCAAATGTTAGGCAAGATAAAGTTAGGAGGGAGAAGTTGAGCAGATACGAATCTTTCTCACTTCCAAGAGCATTTTCACCAGAATATGTTACCTGCAAGGTGTTTGTTAATTTGTTTCTGAGTTCTATGCAGATACTTTCTACAAATCAAGGTTTAAGGGTTTCTAGAATCAATCATATACTCAATCCAAAAGGCTCTCACAAGATCTCATTACACTAATCTCTCAGAAAAAAGAAAAATCAATGTTATTAGCAAAAAAAAGAACAAAAAAAAAGGAAATGAAGTGTCGAATAGAAAGCTAACCCGGTGGATATGAAGACAAGTCCTCTTGGCAGCCGGAGTGGAGCCTTAAATTCGAATCACCAGAACTTCTTTCACTTTCTTGCCTACAAATTTCTTTAAAAAAAACATTACAATTCAGTTGGAAAAGCAAGATTTAACTTCAAGAACAAACAAAGGAACCAACCCCGAAATGAAGGGTAACAGATGTCAAGATCTGGGATCGGAGGAGCCATGTAGTAGTGTCTGTCAACAATTCGCATGGTGAAGACGAGAGCATCGGAGTCGGGCTGCGACGGGGACGCCATTGGAGACTGGAGATGGAGAAGCAGCGCAATGAGGATTCGCGAGAGGAAGACAGACTTGCAATTCCATGTCAATTTGGGTATTTATAAGAAGGTGAGATGAGGAAGCGTTGGCTTCCCAGGTAGGCTTATGGTGGTAACGGTTCGGTTCATCCCATCTAATCTAATAATGAGTAATGCTATTCCCAATAATTATTTCAACAAAAACTCTCTGCATGCCAGCTTGCTGATGATGCAAGTTAGTTTTATTTTTTATTACAAAATATAACAAAATAATTATTTAAAACTAAAAGTCTTTTACAGATATATTTATTTCTATATTACTAGATTATGCTTCCGTCTTCTTCTGTATTACCCGTGCATATTCCTCTCCCATAAACTGACTTCAACATCATTGCGAAAGGCGTATCTAGGGTCGGAAGCAAGCACCTTATCTTCTGATATAACCCCGTTCTAACCGCCACGTGTCGGTATGCTGATACGTCGGAATAAGAAGGGCGGCCAGAAGACCCGAAGTGGAGATTCAGGACAAAGACGAACATCTGCCCAAAGTAGACATCAAGGCTTTTACTATGACATGTACGACAACGGTTGACTCCCGACATACACATCGGTAGCGATCTTGCCCGAGGTAGGTATCGGTAAATCATGAGAAGTTGGATCGTTGGACGCGCGTGCAGAGGAGTGTAACCGACGCGTTATTTAATGATTCCTAATTAAGACTCATTAAGGCGGACGTTAATAGTCGTAGTTATCTTAGGCCATTAAATGAGGAAGTTCAAGCCGCCCGGCCTAGGGAAATGTCCTCCAGAGTGGCTATATAAGGTAAAAGAACACCTCCGAGAGAGGGGTTGGCTAATAAGAGGGACTGAGAGACTTGTTTTTGTAATAGAGAGTCTGTATTCATTCGAATCTTAGTGAAAACTGTTCCATCGTTGGCATTACGTGACAGCCCGTGGTTTTACCTCCTTCTCAAGGGTTTCCACGTTAAAATTGTCTGCGTCTTGTGCTATTTTTTATCTGTTTCTGATCCTAGTCTCCCACTGTTTTTGAACACTTTATTGATGGTCGAGACCAGCTCGATCAATTGGCGCCGTCTGTGGGGAGTATCATCACAAAAACAATGGCTTAGGAAGAAGAACGCAAACCGCAACGTTAGCAGAGACGATCACAGATCGTTGGAAGAGGCCAGCGAAGCGGCCACACAACAATCTTCAGACGAACTGAATCACCAGAACCTGCTGCTGCGAATTACAACCGCAAGAGCTCCAAATAACTATGGATGGAGTTCGCGAATTACTGAGAGAGGAGTTGGCGTAATCTCCTCCAATCACAACAGACGACCAGCACGCGCGCCGCGAGGATACCGGCGAAGGAAAGGTTGTCCATCATGCTGGAGAACCCAGCAAGGACCTAATCATGAACTCCCCCAACAAGACCGAGTCTCGGCGTTCAGCAGGTTTAGGGCCAACCCCTATCCAACAGCGTCTGGGCAAGCCACGGTGCACGTTTGGCGAGGGAGAAAAAGACAAGAGCAGCAGCCAAAATCTGGGGGTGGAGCCACGAGCAGCACAATCCAAAGGACGAAAGACTACAAATGAGAGTG
>MJHO01000181.1:382994-404685 GCA_002076135.1 Xerophyta viscosa | reverse complement strand
TTGGGTTCCGCGACAAGTTCGACGGGGTTTGCATCAAAAGGGGAAGGATACGGAGCCACCAGAGATAGAGGATGTGCAGTCCAAAAAGACAACGATCGAGGAGCCCGAAGAAACCGCACAAGTGAGTAGAAGAAGTCAGGAGACAGCTTTCTCCCGACCGAAAAGAGCCCAGACAAGTGGTGAAGGAGCGTACGCCCCAACCATTGATGGCGATAGGGAGAGTTCATTGCATCATCGGCGGACCCTCCTATTAAAACATGAGTAAAAGGAAAAAGAAAGCGTTCGGCAAGAAAGTTTGCCAAATCCGAACTAAAAAGAAAAGGGTAGAGGACATCGCGGAAGCCAGAATATCTCTTCGGCCCTAAAAACTTAGTAGGTGTTTCCTTACCCCATGATGGCGCACTACTTATTTCGATCATCATGGCGGATGCCCAAATAGAACGGGTGCTAGTGGACGGTGGGAGCGCAGTTGATGTCTTATTCTGGGAAGCATTCCTGGCGATGGGCTTGACAACCGACTTCTTAGAAGCTTGCAACATGCCCTTGATAAGCTTCTTCGGCGAATCACATTAACCCCAAAAGGAGTTCTGTTGCTGTGGGTCACAGTTGGAGATTCCCTAAACAACGGACTATCCCAATATCATTTGTTGTGGTAGAGGCCAATTCACCTTACAATGTGATCTCAGGCGACCAACTCATGACCTGAAAGCGGTGGTATCCACATATCACTAGAAGATGAAGTTCCCAACACAGAGCGAGATTGGAGAGGTTAAAGGCAACCAGCAGGCTGCCAGAAGATGCTTCATTTCACGAATAATATACCGCGAGATTGGAGAGGTTAAAATAGCGGCTAATATGGAGATCGATCCCTGAGATTGAACCAATTGGAACGCACTAGTAGAAGAAATGTTGAAGCTGTCCCTAAGTGAGACAGAACCCCGACGGGTCATTCAGCTAGGATCCACGCTACAGGAAGAAGAGCGGGAGATATTATTGCAATGCTTGCAAAAAAATGCTAAAGTGTTCGCCTGTAAGCCTTCAATATGGTTGGTGTGGACGCAAATATCGCCACTCACCAATTGCATCTTTCGACTAGCGTTCGGCCTGTCAAGCAACCACTCCAGAGCAATTCAGAAGAGAATATGATGGCAGGGAGGACTGAAGTGCAGAAGCTGCTCGACGCAGGATTCATTGGAAATGCTCAATTTACTTCCTAGTTAGCAAATGTAGTTATGGTTAAAAAGTCAAATGGTAAATGGCGTACCTGTGTAGACTTTACCGATTTAAATAAACACTGCAAAAAGGATAATTATCCTTTGCCGCGCATTGATTATCTGGTGGACTCTACGTGCGGATACGAGCGATTATTTTTCTTGGATTCTTATAGCAGTTATAACAAAATAAAAATGAACGAGAAAGATGCACAAAACACCGCCTTTGTTATAAAGTAAGGCACTTATTACTACAAGGATATGCCCTTCGGCCTGAAAAACGTCCAAGCTACTTTCCAGCGAGCAATGGATATCATTTTGAGAAGCGAACTAGGAGAAACATTGGAGACATATGTGGATGACCTACTAGTCAAGAGCCAGAAGAAAGAAAATCACCTCCAGGATCTACAACGAGCGCTCAACCTCAAGATGAAAGCAGATTTACGCTTAAATTTGGCGAAGTGCTCGTTTGGAGTTTCGTCGGGCAAATTTTCAGGCTTCATAGTCTCCAATAGAGTGATCGAAACTAAACCGGAGAACGTCGCCGACATCCTGAACATGCCTCCTCCGACCAATATTTAAGAAGCACAGCGGCTGACAGAGAGAAGAATAACTTTGGGATGATTTGTGTCAAAACTGGATATCGATGTAAACCATTCTTTTCCAACCTTCATGAAGAAAGCAGATACAATTGGTGGCCTAGGACTACAAACAAAATATTTGTCTGGAATGAACAATGTCGAATGCTTTTGACAACATAAAGAAAATTTTCACCATACTCCCAGTGCTACCCGTATACTACGTCAGCAAGATCCTGCAAGATGCAGAAACACGATTCTTGGAATGTGAGAAACTAGCATTAGCCCTAATATTCTCCACGTGAAGACTCCAACCGTATTTCAAAGGTTACACCATTCAGGTATTAACAAATCACCCGCTAAAACATATCTTGTCGAAACTAGAGGCTTCTGGCAGACTGGTTAAATGGGCAGTAGACTTGTCCGAGTACGACATTTAATACCTATCCAGGCAAGCTATTAAGCACATGTGCTGGTGGATTTTCTACTGGAAACGATGACGCCTATCCCCGACCTTTCACAAACGGGGGAACCAGAGAGGAATCAACCAGCGAACACCTCGGGGAGAACGCCAGCGCCAGCCACGTGGTATCTATATACCGATTGATCCTCTATAGCCGTAGTGAGGCGAGCGGGTTTGATCTTAACTAGTCCAGGAGGAGAGCATCTAGATTACGCCCTACGATTCAAATTTCCAGCCACAAATATCGCAGCTGAATATGAAGCATTAATCGCTGGGATGAAACTAGCAGAGGCACTGGACGTTAGGGCCCTGGAAACTAGAACAGATTTCGAGCTGGTGGTGAATCAAGTAGCTGGCATCTACAAAGCAAAAGATCCGGTATGGAGAAATACTTGGACGTGGCTCGGAAAAGCATTAAAAGGCTTGACGTCTTCTCAATACAACGTATTCCCATACCACAAAAGCAAGCGCACTGTCCAAACTAACATCGGAGTGGGAATTCATTCCCAAAGGATATTTTTGGAGGATTTAGAATACTCCTGCCTGGATGCTGAACAATCCATCCCATAAAGTAGAGCTGGTAATATGTGCATAGAGGGGACACCAGAAACCTGGATGACCCCAATAACTTGATTCCTGAGTAAGGGGATTCTGCCATACAACATGCGAGAGGCAGAGAAGATTTGTAAAAGAGCCACGCAGTTTATAATCATCAGAGATCATTTATATAAGCGAGCGTTCGCCCGACCCCTATTGAAGTGCATTACACCTCAGTAAGGAAAAAATGTATTGCAAATAATATATAGCGGAGATTGTGGAATGCACATTGGCGGCCGAACACTCTCAGCAAAAGTTATACGCCAAGGATATTACTGGCCCACGATAAAACAAGATAGCGAGGAACTGACACAAAGGTGTGAAACTTGTCAAAAACACGCTAATATCATCAATCTACCTCGCACTGATCAAATGTCCATCAGCGGCCCGATGGGGGGATGGATATAGTGGGGCCTCTACCGATAGCAACTCAAGGTTGCAAGTTTATTATAATCGTCATCGAGTATTTCTCCAAGTGGACTGAAGTAGAGCCACTCACAGCGATAACAAGTAACAATTGTTGGAAATTCTTTTGTAAAAATGTCATTTGCAGGTACGGTCTTCCTCGAATATTGATTATAGACAAGGACACTCAATTTAAAGGCTCAATCATCACAGAATAATGCGAAAAATACAAAATAGAACACCGATTCTCATCTATACCACCAGCAACTCATAGAAGATCAGTCTCGACCGATCAAGCCGTGCATTCATGCATGAGATGTCAATACGTCGTATGTAGAAATTCCTCTTCCACCTGGAAAATCAAGCGTCAGACCGCCAAGCCACTATTTTGCTTTGATCGAACAGAAGCAGAATAGAGCTTTAGTACTCGATCGGTATGGGGAGCCCTTCTCCTACTGAGTTGCCTATAGGACCATCATTCTTTCTTTCATAAAAGATAGGTTACTTGCGTGCCCGGGGTGGGGGACTCAATGAATAGAAAGAAGTACTTGCTCAACCATACGTCATGCTTTCCCTACTTGATCATAAAGAAAGGTACTTGACGATCGAGGGCTTTTTTGAACTTGATTGCTAAGGAGAGACTCATCCAGATCTTCTGCTCCCTGACTACACGATTATGGAAAATAGAAATGGCTGGCTTTCCCTTACTCTCCGATAACAACAGTACTGATTGATTGGTCGGGAGCCGGGCCTTCACCCCTAACCAAATGCAGAAGACTGATCCCCTAACTGGCCGCTTGTGTTCAGCACTCGGCCAGCCACCGCTGCTGTTTCTTCGAATCCGCCATCCCAGTCAAGACAACTCTTTGCCCTTGAATCTTTGATTCCGCCGGGTGGTAGTGATCCTGCCCATCTATTTCTCTATCTCTGTGTTGACTGATCAATAGTCAGACCGAAGCAGTCCATGAGCCTTCCCACAACCTGACCTACGATCCGCGAGAAGATGAACCTGCATAGGCTTGAAAGATGAAGGGTATACCTCGGATGCCAGCATGCATCCCCGAGAGAAAAAGACAGGCCCAGCAAACTACCATTCATGCTAATCGTGACTTTGCAAAAAGAAAGAAGAGAAAGAACTGAAGGGCCTACATGACAGGTTGTTTGCTTACCAATCCATCCTGGCTAGCTCCTCCAGCTGATATATGCGCACTCTACGGTCCTTACCGAATCGATTTCCTTTTCCTCTTCCTCCTCATTCAAGGGAGATGCCAGAGCCCGATATCTGTCTTTTCACCTCTACTCATATGTCTTCGTTGTCGAAGCTTCTTTTTGCCCTTTTAAAGGCCAACGATTGCGACCCATGGATTTCTAATTGGTTTATAGTCTCCGCAGGCTAGGGAGATTGACCTCGCTCTCTAGGTTCGCTAGAAGGAAATCCCGGAGAAAGCTACAGTCATCCGGAGTGAGCTCCTGGCCATTCTGCCTCGTTATCGAGTGGACTAGGTCCAGAAGTTAGGCGTGATAGCTTCTCGCCCTTTCTAAGGCATTTTCCTCTCTTTGAGAGAGAGGTCGCGACTCGCCCTAAAAAATAATAGGAGGGTGAGGGTCTAGAGCGGGAGGAAAATTTAAATCGATCTGAGACTGCGGAGGTTGTGCTTGCTGATCATTTTGATCCATTCTAAAGATCTCCCCTAAGCAAACGGGCTGGTGGAGAATGCCCGCACCATCATATCAGGCTTACGATCCACCCTAGAGGAGAAAGGGGGAGTCGGCCTGACCAGCTCCAAACGGTACTGTGGGCCTACAGAACCACCCATAGAAAGGCCACATGAGAAAAGTAAAATACCATAACAAAGTAAGCAGAACTGGTGCTGCATAGAGTCCTGGGCGTCCAAGATCTAGGGAACATAAAACTAGACCCCAAATGGGATGGACCCTTTCAGGTGGCTAAAGTGAAAGGCCAAGGGTCATACGAAATCAAACGTATGGACGGGACTACCGTCCCCATACTTGGCATACGAGTAACCTGAAAAGGTTCTACCAATAACAAGCCGGGAGAACAAAAATATCAACATGTGTTCGTAATTACAGACACTAAAAAGCTGGATGTACAATATCAAGTTACTGCCCCGCACACCCGGGTAGGGATGGCAATCGAACCCGAACCCGAGGCGATCCGATCCTACCCGAGGTAAAAAAATCCGAATCCGACCCGAAAAAAAATAACCCGAATCCGAAATCGAGACGGATTAGGGTCGGATTCCTGTTGGCCTGAAACCCGACCCGAATCCGACCGACCCGACATATATATATATATATATTATATATATATATATATTAAAATAATATATACATATATATTGATTTCACATATAATATATAAATACAATATATTTAAATATATATATATATATATATATAATAGCATATAATGATATTATATGAATATTATTTTATTATTTTATTTTATATAATTAAGAAATATATTTTTTAATAATTGAAATTATAACATGAAGTACTCTTAAATAGACTAAAGATCTCTATAATATCTACCCATCGATGATATGGGATAATTTCTTAACCCAACTCTTAGTGGGCTAAATCCACTAAGTATTGAGAATTAAATAATTGCCCCATATCATCTATGGGTTAAATATTGTAAGATGTTTAGTCTATATAAGAATCTTTTATGTTTTAATTTTCATCATTAAAAAATATTTTCTATTTTGTGTATAAATAAATAAATAAATATACATATATAAATATCTAAACCCGAACCCAAATCCGAATCCGATCCGAGTTAAACAAACCCGAATCCGACCCGAGAAAAAATAACCCGAACCCGAACCCGAATTTTAAAACCCGAATCCGAAATTCGGATCGGATTCGGGTTGGCTGAAACCCGACCCAACCCGACCCGTTGCCGTTCCTACACCCGGGAGTTGAGTTCTAGCAAATGTGAATGAGATGTTCACCATAATGTTCGCCAATGGGCCGAATGATAAAATAACAGTATTAAAATTGGTTAGACAGACGCCTCTGCCGAATCAATAAAATGCGTCAACTACACTGTAGGAGGAGGAGGACTACTAAGACACGGTTGCCCGGCTTTTACGAACTCGATCACCGGGGGCATCGCCAAAACGTCTTCAGGGTCAACAGTAGGGAATCGACGGACCAGCCGTTCTGTTCAAACCCGACGCGCCGCATCAGGTATAGGGAGACCACCTCTTGCTCTGATTGCTCCCTTGACTACTCCCATTCAGCTTGACGGTTGGCCGCGGTAGAGCGCTAGGCCTGAAGACCGTCTCGTTCGACAGTCATAGTCTTCAGCTGAATGGTCAGCTTCTAGGCATATACTTCCGCTGCCGCTTTAGCAGCTTCATGAGCAGAGGAAAAGAGCACAAGAGTCACCTGTAAGCGATTGAACTCAGCACATACAGCGACTTTCCCCTCCTCTAAACCGGAAACGGACGCCTCTAAACCTGAAACTGCCCTCCCATAGCAGTATTCTCCTTCAGAGTGTTCTCCAGTTCAATCTCCACGGATTGCAATTGAAAACGAGTACACAATGCCAATCCCCGCCTATGACCCGGAGCCCATCCATAGCTAAAGACAACCAGGAACGTTACATACTAGAACTATAATAGAAACAAAACAACTAATATCACGAACAAAAGAAATAAAGGGGGGGGGGGGGGGGGGGGGGGGGGGGGGGGGGGGGGGAGGGGAGGAGGGAGGGACCACAGCCATAGGAGTGCCAAAGTCGCAAGTCTGGACAACCCGGCGATCGGCACCGGATGCCAAGGCGGCAAGCGCCTGCGTCTCAATCCGCGTCAAGCTACACGGATAATAGCACCGGTCTCCTCAGCAGCTCCGGCAGGGGAGGGCGACTTAATCAGGGGCGTTCGGCCTAAAGCAAGTGTTGATTTCTCAAAAGCAGAAGAAACAAAAATAGAAGGGGAGGGGAAAATCAAATAAACAGAAAGAGAAGATATCGAAGCAGAAGAACAAGAAGTAAAAGACAACAGAGCCAAACCAAAGCCCCTCAAAAGTGAAGCTCGAAGGTAGGCCCAGGCAGAGTCAGACTGAGAAGAAGAAAAAGGGGGAGAAATAGTAATATCCTTTGAATTGCTAACAGTGGCTGGTAGAAGGGGTGGAACGACCGATGAACCCACGTTAGCAGGTGAGGAAGATGGAGCAAAGGAACCGGCAGCAACGCTGGGAGAAAAAGAAGAAGAAATGATATCAGCAAGGAGATGGGGAAGGTCGTCTAAAGGATCTCCCCGGGGTTCACCTGAACCCTCTCGATTAGGGGAGGAGGAAGAGGAGCGGATCTCTATGGAGCCTCCAAGCTCCGATAAAATAGTGGGAGAAGGGACAAAAGGGTCTCTGAAAAGAAGAACACGTCCGAGAACGCCGCGGCGAGCGAGGGGCACTGAATCGGCAACAACGCCGGAAGAAAAAGAAGAAGAAATGATATCAGTAAGGAGATGGGGAAGGTTGTCTAAAGGATCCCCCCGGGGTTCACCAGAACCATCTCGATTAGGGGAGGAGGAAGAGGAGAGGATCTCTATGGAGCCTCCAGGCTCCGATAAAATAGCGGGAGAAGGGACAGAAGCCTCTGAAAAGAAGAACGCGTCCGACGACGCCGCGGCGAGCGACGGGCACTGGTTTTCCTCTTTCGTAACTAGCGAAATTCAACCTGGAACACAGGAGGTAACATTCAGTATATATGTCGAAGTAACGCAGAAAGGAAATTTCAACAGCAGAAGGGGGAGAAGGAAATTGTTCGGAAGTGGCAGCATGAGCAACAGCAGAAGTTGCAGGAACGTCTGAAGGATCTGGAGGAGCAGATAAGACGAGAGTGTCGAATGGGGCTTCCTCCCGTGAAGCTAAAGGAAGAGAAGACCCGGCCTCAACAGGGTCAGACTTGAAGCTAATTTCAGATCTAGAGACAAGAAGACAATAGGTGGAATGAACTGTTCATTAGCCATCGGCTCTTGCTCGTAGGGATCGACCCAGGGAAGCAGACCAAGGAGGCGCAGGGAGAGATATCTCAGCTTGGAGACGTCAATCTGGCGAAGGGGCGGAGTGCCACGGACGTTGTTGATCATCTCGTCTCACTGATGTTTCATCCCCACAGGAGGAGACGCTAGATCAACTAGGGGCTCACCCCATTGTCGAGGAACGTTCTCTCACCTATCAACTGGAACAGGGGTGAGGTAAAAGAACTTCTCTCTCTCCAGTTCTTGTGCTTGGTAGGATACCCGACGACAACAGCACGACCCAGGTGGCAAACAATGAAGTAAAAATGTTGTATGTTGACGTCAACATAATGGATGTTACAAAGATAATGGAAGAATTCAACGGTAGGCTTAGGACCAACCCACCGGCAGAAAGCGAGGGACCCGATAATGGCCCTCAAAGCGTTTGGAATTAATTGGGCGGGAGCCAGGTGGTAGCGGTAGAGCAGCAGGGTGAAGAAAGGAAAGAACGAAAGCTCACTGCCAGCAAGCAGACAGCTGGCGTAAAGACAGAACTCCCCAGCCCGAGACTGATGAGCCCGCCCGAACAAAGAACACGGCCGCCTAATACGGTACCCAGGAGGAATGTGATTGGATCGTTAGAACTTAGACATTTTGATACGAACACGGTGCGGAAATAATGACTTTAGCCGAAGCTACTCAGATCTATCTAGGTACATTCAGGTAGATAAGGAAATAAGATAAAATAAAGATAACTTGGATAACTTCCCGTGGGGTTGGCTCCGCGACCCGTTGCCTATAAAGAGGCAAGAACCTTGGAATATGCCAGGGCACATACCGTCGACCCGTTACGGTATAGAGAAGAACCTGGTAATATACTGTGCTTGAACGCCACAATCGATTACGGGAGATCGATTGATAAGTTCGGTGGTGGACCGCCGACGGACAAACGATAAGTCTAAGTTCTAAAAGACCAACGAGTTTCTCTACTCTCAATTTTGATCACAACCAAAAGATCTTTTCATCACCCCAAAGGGGTTATTTAACAAGAGATTACATGAGTTAGATTCATTGTTTCTAGACTCTCGGTAATTAAACAAGTATTTAAAACATTAAATTCTGCATTAATTAATTAAAGTGCTCAGGAATCCGTCTCTGGCGCTTCGCCATTTTTTCTCAATGTCGTCCTGCTGGCGCTATCCCTTCCATGTCGTCAATATCATTCTCAGAAAAGACTACCTTCGGCAAGACGAACCTCGCATTGGTCTCGGCAAGACGCTCGGCTAAGACGCACCTCGGCAATGAAAGGACTGACCTCGGCAAAGAGACCGTGCGGCCTATAACACGACTATCGGCAAAAGACTAATCTCGGCATGCCCCATCATCGGCCACGCCCACTCCGGCCATGCCACCTCAGCCTCGGGTTCAAAGACTCGAATGGTTATTAAGATGCAAGGCTCAGTAACTAGTGCTTCGTTTGTCTCGGCCCAGATACTTTTAACTTAGCCCATAGAAGTGTCACCTCCGGCTTGTCGTAGCTCGGGATCTAGTAATTGGTTCCGCTCGTACTGAAACTTGTGAAGCGTTCGTTCCCTTTTGACACCCGATATCCTGTAGCGATCCGATCTCTTCTCTTGTCACCTCGGTTGGGACTTCGACCTGGACTGGGTTGATACGACCGACTGGTCTCGGCCAGGATCGTATCATCCTTCCTCTTCAAAAGGATTTGTCCCTCAAAATCTGCACTACATCAAAAGGAGATAACTCCAGTGATGTTGAAGGTAGCACTACGTTCATACTCACGCTGGTAAATCCAACTTTATATGCATTATCTTGACTCTCTCCAGAAATTTGAAATGGACCATTCCTCGTGGCAACAGTTTGGAATTGTTTCTGGTGCAAGGGAACCTCCCTTCCGTAAATGCAACCAACCAATCTCGCAGGCTCAAATCTCACGTTTTCGACGAACCCTTGTTGGCTCTTCTTTATCTGCTCGGTTCGCCTTTCAATGTTGCTCCTTGCCTTCTCATGAATCAGTTTAACTACCTCGGCCCTTTTCTTTCCATCCAAATTGACATTGCTCCAGACATCGGCAAGAGGGTTAGATCCAAAGGAGTTAAAGGATTGACCCATATACAATTTCAAATGGCGAAAAATTAGTATCCCCCGCACAATGAACCACTTCGATTAATGCAAACTTCAACATGTGGTAAACATTCTTTCCCAACTTCGAAGATTACTTGTAAATTACAAGCACGCCAGTAAAGTTGATAAAGACCTGTTTACAATTCAGTTGCCGTTGGTTTGTGGATGAACAAGTAGTAGAGATAAAGTAATTTTTGTTCCTAATTTGCACACAACGTCTTTCCCAGAAATAACTCAGAAATTTAGCATCTCGGTCAGAAAAATTGTCCTAGGGCATACATGCAAGTCTAACAACTCTTTAAAGAAACGATTAGCAATATGAGATGCATCAGTTTTACTGCAAGGAATGAAGTGTGCCAATTTTTAGAAAAACGATCTACCACCAACAAAAATTAGTTTTTACGCAAATTTAGATCTCGGCAACCCTAAATACAAAGTCCATAGAAATGTCGTCTATGGTACCGATGAACGGATTAGTAGAGGCATGTATAAAATTAGGTTGAACAACGAGATTTAGCTTTGTCTACAGGTCACACACCTTGCTAAGAGATTCTCTCAACGTCCCGTTTCATAATGTGGCAATAAAATGTTCTTGCTAGTAATAGCCAATGGTATTTAACTAAATTCCGAAATATCCCATTAACCCTCCACTACTCGGCAAGACGACCTCGGCATTGGTCTGGCAAGACGACCTCGCTTTAACGACGACCTCCTGGCAATAAAGACGACCTCGGCAAAGAATGACCTCGGCTATAGACCTAACTCGGCAAAGACTATCTCCGGCATGCCCATCTCGGCCACGCCACCTCGGCCATGCTCACCTCATGCTCGGATTCAAGGACTCGAATGGTTATTAAGTTACATGGCTCGGTAACTGGTGCTACGCTTGTCTCGGACCAGATACTTTTAATTAGCCCGTGAAGTGTCACCTCGGCTTGTCGAGCTCGGGATCTAGTAATTGGTCCGCTCGGTACTGAAACTTGTGAAGCGTTCGTTCCCTTTCCGACACCCGATATCCTGTACGATCCGATCTCTTCTCTTGTCACCTCGGTTGGGACTTCCGACACCTCGGCTGGGTTGATAGACGACTGGTCTCGGCTCAGGATCGTATCACATTTCTTCTTTAGTAATAATACATCGAGTATTGTAGGCGCTGGAAGAACCACCATGTCCAGTACGAGAAGAAGAGGCCATGGAAACAAGCTCACGCGAAGGGGAAGACTGAAGAAGCAAGAAGCACGGGAAAAGGAATTCGAGAGGATGAAGGAAGAAGATGAACAGTGAATGCCGAAAAAGTAACCGTAAGGGAGGGCTTGAAGCATTGTCTAAAGACTAACCCGCTCGGAAGTTACAGCTTTCAACTGGATGGCCAGCTTCTGGGCATATGCCTCAACTGCAGCTTTAGCAGCCTCATGGGCAGAAAAAGAGAGAGCAAGAGTCACCTGTAGGAGGTTAATCTCGGCAGTCGCGGCGACTTTCCCCTCCTCCAGCCCAGAAACGGTTGCCTCCAGAGATCGAATATGCTCATTCTTAGAAGCTACCTGCCCTCGCATAAAGGCACTCTCTGATGCGATTCGGTGGTCCTCGAATCCAAACTCGACTTGCTCCGATTCGCTTGTTGCTCCAATCCTTTGAGTTAATTGTCGAAGGTTCCCAAGACTTCTAGAATTAGGCTAAACTCCTACTTTGACTAATCTACACTACAGATAACTCCCGTGGGTTGGCTCATCGACCCTTACCTATAAGGAGGCAAGAACCTTCGGAATACGCCGGCACCTAGACCCGTTGCCTATAGAGAGAGGCAAGAACCCTTGGTATACGCCTTGGACGCCACACTCGAATGCGGGGAAGTTCGATTGATAAGTCCGGTGGTGGACACCACGGATCTCTCCGATAAATCCTAGAGTTCTAAAAGAACCAAAGAGATTTCGTAAACCTCACAATAATGAACACACCAAGTTGATTTGCATTGATGCCCTCAATGGGGTATTTATAGGTTATAAACAACTTAAATCCTAGAGAATAAAATAAAATCTAAATCTCCTAAAGTCTAGGAAAATAAAATATAACTAAATATCCTAAAATCTTAAAGAGATTTGCTATGGTGGCACAAATACCTAGGTGGTCGAAATTTTATGAGAGTCAAAACAAAGGGTTGTCAAATTTAAGCTAAACAAACCCTAACAAACCTTAAGGAGGCCAATCCAAAACCAAAATTCTCAAACTTTGGCTAGCCTTTAATGTATAATGAGTTGTCAATGATCTTCAATATCTTCAAAGATGTTCAGTATCTTCAAGATCTTGAAATATCTCCAATATCTTGAGATCTTTGAAAAATTCTTGAATATCTTCAATATCATGAGATCTCAGAAAATCTTGAATATCTTTAAATCTTGAAAATTCTCCTACAACTTGAGATCTTGGAATATCTCTAATATCTTGAGATTTTGGAAACTCTTGAATATCTTCAAATCTTGAAAAAATCTCCCAACTTTTGAGATCTTCGAATATCTTGATGATCTTGAAATATCTTGATATCTTGTAACAAATATATAAATATGTGTCCGGCGTTGCATGTTGAACATATGGCCGAATACTTGTGTTGAGAGCACTCCAAAATATCTCACGTACCTTTGGGTTAGCCCGAGTACTCCGATTGGGCCCATTAAATGTCTTCATGAACTTTCTAGCTCAGTCCCAGATATGTGAACGAACTGAGTCTCGAACATCCTCCTCCATTCCTTTGGTCATGCTGATCATGCTCACATCATTCCCCGCCTCTTGAAAAGGATTTGTCCTCAAATCTGAACCTGCACCAAAACAGATTAAGTTAGTAACATTAAACATTTTATTATCGTATACTCACCTTGTAATTTCAATCTGCAGGTATTGGTTTGTTCATGATGTGAAAAGAGTTCAACGTCTCTCTGTTTTTGCTTAGGAGAATACAGTGTCGAAAATCGCTCTCTTTGTAGGTATGCCCAATCTTGGGGTTAAAAACTCATCCTATGACGACCTCGATTAGTATATTTGGCATAACTCTTTGTTGTCCAATCAGTGTCGTGTAAGGTCTTCCAATGTTCATTGAATATGTGCCTATGTTTTAATCTTTGCCAAAATTCCTGGCTCATGAATTCCTTAAACCCAAACTTGCGCTGCCATACTCCTATGTTTTGAACCAATGCGTGCGATCCCTTATCATGAGTAGGTAGTCTGTCTTGACCACTATGCTTGCACTTTTACATATTCTTGTGAGGTTCGGACTTGTTTGCAACATGTATCTCTTCACTCCAACCTGTAACCCTGGTGCATTCGTGTTGATTACTCGCTGGACCTTGCTCAGTTGCTATGTGTGAGGTCCCTGGGTTCGATTAGTTAGAAATAAAGTTCCTTAGACGTCCCTTCTGGATTCGGATTCACCTTCGATCGAGAGTTAGTTGATTATTTGGATGCTTGATTTGCATTTGGATTGATTTGGTTGCATTCTGGACCAATTTGGGCCCTATTTGAGTTGGACCCGGCCGACTGAGCCACTTGGCTCGGCCCAGCCGAGCCCAACTGACCCGGGCGAGCCAAACCTGGCTCGCCCGATCGCCCCAGCCCCGACTCCCTCTCTCACTCGCCCGCGTGCTCCCCTCCCTCTCTCCCGCCCGCGTTTCTCTCGCGATCTGCTCGCCCGTTAGCCCCGCCGCCCGGCCGCCGTCGTCCCATCGCCGGCGTGCGCGCCACCTCCTCCAGCAACCCCTCTCTCCCCCTGGCTTGCTATCACCCTCTCTCCCGCGCGCGGACGCTCGTGCGGTTGCGAACCCTAATCCTCACCGCCGTGATTCCGGTGTCTCCGCCGCTCGCCGTCGACCACCGCTGCCTCCCGACGTCACCTGAGCCGCCACGGAACCTCATCGCCGCCGATTGAAGCGCCGATCGCCTGGATCTCCACCGTCTAATTTTGGCTCGTCTGTTCGGCACCGCGCCGCCTGGTTGCTCCCCCTCCTCCGGTCATTCGCACCGACGTCCTCCGCCGCCTCCTAGCTCCAGGCCAGTCGCCGATTTCGGCCGCCGCCGCCACTGTAGCTGCCGTACAGCGAACTCCGGCGAACTCAACTGTACCGATGCTTCGTCTCGACATCGAGGATTCGTTCGTGGGATCGTTTTCGGAAAGCTTTGTTGTTTTCGCGCCGATCGGTAAACCCTAGAAGGTTTACGTTCGATTAAGGTGAGTGCCTGCCCCCTGCGGTCTCACTTGGTTATTAGAAATACTGTTAGAAATCATTCTAGGACTGTATGCTATGATGTAGTAGCTTGTCTTGATATGTCGACATGATATGAATTGTTGGTTGCGATAGCATGTATTAGAAGATGTTATCCGTTAGAAAAAGCATGCTAGGAATTAATGTTAAGAAATAACAATATGACTCTAGGTTTTGTGATAGCATGTTATTCGACATATATGACTTTTCGTGCTAGATAGTAGTAATATTAATGCTAGCTATACGGATCGTCTTATGTGACTTTGTTTGATAGCATGATATTGATATAGTCCGATATAGGGCGCTCCTAGTGGTTCAACGTTTCCCTAGGATGGTAAATACAGTGGGATAGGTGTAACGGACGGATTTAGCTAGAGTGCATGTAGATGTATGGTCATCGGAACATGTAAATGTTAGTCGATTAAGAAGTATAATGTGTCATGCATGGTGATAGGGTTGTGCTTTGTAATCATGTTTGGACATCCTCATATATGCCTCCCTGTATATGAACAACATGTTTTCGTGTGGCATTGCTTGCTCGAAATCGATTAGGGTGATAGGCCTAGTTTGTGCTCGGCGATATATGCGAGTATTAATTATATAATATTTGACGTTGCCTAGTCGTGCTTGTGAACAAGAGTTTTGTGGGTGCATGTAGTAGGAACGTTAGAAATATTATGTAAGTTATGTTGCATAGACAACATGTTAGTGATGTGTTTGCCTGCGTGGACGACTCCCTAGGTGTGCGACCTAAACTATATTGTTAATGGGAGTGCTTGTATGAATGTACGTTTATTATAAGTGTTTGACCTAACCTTACGATGCATTTGAGTTGATCGTTTTGATGTATATAAATGGTAGGTGTAAAGATTTGTGTTATATGTTAACACTTGAATGCATTACTTTATCTTGTAATGTGTGTGAGCGGTAAAGCACTGCATGGATTTCGATATGCTTGATATAGTAGCAAGCTTATTATGTTTGATTTGGTGTATAATGTGATGTATATATGATTCATGTTATACCGGGCTATGAACCCTAAGTTTTGTGATGATAGTTGTTATGAGATCATGCTATATGCTTTTGTGATGCTATATGATGCTAAAATGCATGTTATGTGGATTACACTAGTTATGTACAAATGTGATGGTTTATATTTATGAACTTGCTTGTGCCTCTATAACTTGCTATCCATGATGATATTGAATGTTATTGAGCATGGTGCGAGTGTAGATGTAATAAAGGCTCTAGGGACACTCGTGATTGGTTGGTGCCTTAATGCTAATGAGCGTTGAAAATCGAGTGGGGTATATACCTTTGTGACACTTCGTATTGTGGTGTGCTTGCCTTACGGGGGCCTTGTGGTGTTCGAAATTGGGTCGTGATCCTCGAGTTACCTTGTCTTGAACGGTTAAAATGACAACCCGGAGGCAAGGGCTGTGGGTGGGAAGCGATTGGACCAATTAGAACACAAGCACGTAATAAAAATTATGATGCCTCTAGAGAGGTCGGGTGGAGTAGTCTGAAGTCGCTCACCTGGCCAGGGCGGCGGCTTTACGAGTGCGAGGCTCGGCTGCAATAGAGCGTAAGAAGTTCCGAGTAGCCCCCATTTGCGCTGTGGGGGTCGCCTCCGGTGGGTTTTGCAGGTCGCACGGAACCCCGGCGCGCGTACACAGGACCTTGGTAGCGTGGCGATGAGCTTCGTAATGAGAGGACCTATCTCGGGGTAGCGAGGAGGGGTTATAGGTTCCCCTCGGCCTTGGAAGACAGTCTCCTAGTGCGGTCGCTCTACCAGAACGGAATATGAGAGGAAACTAACTATGGGTTAGATTCACACTGACTATAAGAAAGATAACCGCATAACCTTGGGTTTGGTGGTGTGATTTATCTTATGTGATGTATTGGCATCTTGTAGCTTTATTTGAGTTTGATGCTTACTACTTGTCGCTAGCGGTGATACATGGTTTATAGTTTTTGTTTCCATTTTGGCAAATATTGAGTATGGTATTGCGGTATTGGTTATTGTGGTCGATTTTTGTGTAAGTCCACTATTGGTGGCAATCTTATTTGTTGTGATGTGCATGACAGACTTATGCTTGATGAGAAAGCATGCTATATTATTTGTTGCCTGCTTATTTATGGATTTGTGAGATCAATGAATTGTAGTAGAGTTTGTTTACTCAGCATGTTGGATAACTTGTTGTATGTTCATCTGTGCTAAAAGATGTTTATATACAACTCGTGTGCCTGGATTTATGCTATGTGTGCAGATTGCATTGGCATATAGAAGTTTAATATGCATGACTTCTATTTATATGCATATTAGCATCGGCATGTATGCCATCTGTGCTTGCCTGTGTTTGGTGTGTGGCCGCAGCCTGGTGGTTGCCTTCGCCAGAGTGGGTTACTCACTGAGTATATTTTATATACTCGCCCCTTCTTCCCCTTAGTTCTTTGCCGGGTCAGTCGACGATCATAGAGCGAGCACGGGGTTCAGAAGATGGTTTTGGGTTAAAATATGTAAATTTATATATCTTCCGTTGTGTAATTTAATTAATTTGTAAATTTATTGTATTATTGAGAATTGGAAGTACTAGCTCATAACGTCTTGTGTTTTAGTTTATATTTTTAAAAAAAAAAAATCCACCTTGTTTTCCGTGACCCCGGGGGTACGGGGCGTCACACTATGTTTCTTCCTTTATATCCTTTAGGTGGTTCCTAAAATCATGTCTTTCCTTAATCCTTTGATCAGTGAGTTGATCGTCTAGATTTTTCCTTGAACAACTTTCCTGTAATAGACAATCAAAAAAATTAGACAAATAAATAGGATCAAGGTTATTACTCTCGCCCTCAACGGTATTTTCTCTTTTCTCTTTCTCTAACTCTTTTTCTCTCGCTTTTTGCTCACTAACATTACTCTTCAACTCTTTTTCTTTTTCTATTTCTTTGCTACCTTGTTCTAACTCTCTTTCTCTCTCATCACTTTGAATCTCACCTATTTTCTTACTCACTTCCTTTTCCCTCTCTTTTATCTCTTTTTCTTTCTTTAGTGCTAAATAAGTCTCCCATACTAAACTCGTATCGGGTTGTGGTGTAGCGCTGCCCTTTCTGTTTTGATGGTTCCTATCTCTGTACGACATGTCTCATACTCCCTTCGTTTGCACGACCTAAATATATCAGCAGCTTTCCGGTTCCTAACTCCCTTGGTTTGCTCATGTCTCCAATCATAGTGATTATTGTCTTCAAGCTCCTGTAATATTTGGTAGCGCCCTCGATAGTAGTGGCTCGGTAAGAATCGTTTCCGGATTACCATCTTCATCTCTTCCCATGTCTCGATGGGACGTTCTCCATTCCTTCTCCTGCTTACTACAAATGATCCCACCATGCAAATGCATTGTCAGTAAACGTTGTAGTGGCAAGTTTTACCTTTTTAAGTTCAGTTATCTATGGCAGTCGAACACTAATTACGCCTTTTTCTCCCACTCCAAGTATGCTTTTAGGTCGTTCTTTCCTAAGAAAGTTGGTATCTTCATCTTGATACTCCCTAAATTGTGGTCCACGTTATTTCGATCCCCTCGATTCCATCTATATCTCCAATAGCCATCACAAGAACCGAGCTCTATTTCATCGAATTCGCCTTCGTAGGGTGATAGATCTTCATCACCATCCAACTCGTCGTCAAAGGAGTCAAGATCTACTCCACGTGTTGTTCTTGGATAGGAATTCTCTCGCCTCCTTGAGATCGTTTCGAGCGCTCTTCCTCTAACTGGTCCAATCGTACTTGCATCTTCCTCGTCTGGCCCATTATAGTTTCTATCTTTAGTTTCGGGTCAAAGGCCTCCAAATTGTTATGAGCGTCAGATTTATGGGACATCTTTCCAGCAATAAAGGGTTAGTAAAAATAAATAAATCTGCCCCGCTTCACTCTGTCACGTGAATTTTTGCTTAATTCACTCGTGGTGTACTTAATTGGCTTTTCCCTCTAATGATCTTACCACACTGCCTTTTTTCACTCGTGAGAAACTCTCTGCTGGTTCTTATCAAACTATAAGACAAGTCAAGAAGAGAACCGTAACGCCAACTTAGGACCCAATAAAATATTCTTATTAATCCTTCGTGACGATCCAAAGATAAACCTAGGATTCTAAACTAACTATTTCGGATTCGAGTTTTGATGGCTAGGAATTTGAAGGTTCAAGAACTCCTTTGTCGGTGTTAGATCTAAGAGCAATCTATACACAACAAACAAATTCTTTCACCTTTTTTTTTTTTTTTCGCTAACTTTGAACTTCGGCCTTCTTTTTTTTTTTTTTTCTTTTGTTGGTCGGTTACTGTAGTAACTTTCTCCTTTTTTTTTCTTTTTTTTTCACTTACGCCGAAAAATCAAAACTTCAGAAGTTAAAAGAAAATTCGAAAACATCTGATCTAGATTCTGAGCTCTGATACCAGATGATGGGATTCGGTGCTCCTCGAATCCAAACTCGACTTGCTCCGATTCGCTTCTTGCTCTAATCCTTCGAGTTGATTGTTGAAGGTTCCCAAGACTTCTAGAATCATGCTAAACTCCTATTTTGACTAATCTACTCTACAGATAACTCCCGTGGGTTGGTTCCTCGACCCTTGCCTATAAGGAGGCAAGAACTTTCGGAATACGCCGGCACCTAGACCCGTTGCCTATAAGAGAGAGGCAAGAACCCTCGGTATACGCCTTGGACGCCACAATCGAATACGGGGAAGTTCGATTGATAAGTCCGGTGGTGGACGCCACGGATCTTTACAATAAGTCCTAGAGTTCTAAAAGAACCAAAAAGATTTCGTAAACCTCACAATAATGAACACACCAAGTTTATTTGCATTCATGCCCTCAATGGGGTATTTATATGTTACAAACAACCTAAATCCTAGAGAATAAAATAAAATCTAAATCTCCTAAAGTCTAGGAAAATAAAATCTACCTAAATCTCCTAAAATCTTAAAGAGATTTGCTAGGGTGGCACAATTCCCTAGGTGGCCGAAATTTTATGAGAGTCAAAACAAAGGGTTGCCAAATTTAAGCTAAACAAACCCTAACAAACCTTAAGGAGGCCAATCCAACTAACTAACCAACTTAAAACCAAAATTCTCAAACTTTGGCTAGCCTTTAATGTATAATGAGTTGTCAATGATCTTCAATATCTTCAAAGATGTTCAGTATCTTCAAGATCTTGAAATATCTCCAATATCTTGAGATCTTTGAAATTCTTGAATATCTTCATATCTTGGAATATCTTCAATATCATGAGATCTCAAAAAAATCTTGAATATCTTCAAATCTTGAAAATTCTCCTACATCTTGAGATCTTGGAATATCTCTAATATCTTGGGATTTGGGAAACTTTTGAATATCTTCAAATTTTGGAAAAATCTCCAAACTTTTGAGATCTTCGAATATCTTGATGATCTTGAAATATCTTGATATCTTGTCACAAATATGTAAATATATGTCCGGCGTTGCATGTTGAACATATGGCCGAATACTTGTGTTGAGAACACTCCGAAATATCTCGCATACCCTTGGGTTAGTGAATATCAGAGCTTGAAAATCTAGCTGGGTACTCCGATTGGGCCCATTAAATGTCTTCATGAACTTTCTAGCTCGGTCCCATATATGTGAACCAACTGAGTCTCGAACATCCTCCTCCATTCCTTTGCTCATGCTGATCGTGTTCACATCACTCTCCTTCAGAGCATTCGCTAATTCAATCTCCATAGATTGTAATTGAAGACGAGTTTTGGCCAGCCCCGCCTGTGAGTCCCGGAGCCATCCGACAGACTGAAAATTAGCTGGGACTTGCTACCTTCATAAAAACAGAAGCAGAATACTCATACGAACAAAGTAATAAAAAGGGAGAACACTAACCGCTTCGAGAGTGCTAACTAATCCTTGGACAGCCCGATGGTCAGCACAGGACACCAAGGCAGCAAGCGCTTGAGCCTCAATCCATGCCAAACTATCGCGGATGGCAGCGCCAGTCTCCTCGGCAGCACCAGCGGGAACAAGCGACTCAATGGTGGGCGTTCGGCTAGAAGCAGGGACTGTTTCCTTCGAAGCAGAAGAAATAATAACAGTAGGAGAAGGGGAAATTAATGAAGCAGAAGAGCAGAAACCGATGCAAATGAAGAAAAAGTGGAAGACAACAGGGCCAAACTCACGCTTCTCATAAGAGAAGCTCGAAGGTTCGCCCGGGAAGGACGAGACGGAGGAGATGTTAAAGGGATAGAAAGAGAAATAGAAACAGAAACACTGGCTGAGATCGGAAGAAGGGAAGGAACAAACGGCGAGCCAATATTAGCAGGCAGGAGAGGCGGAGTTGAAGAACCAGCAACAACACCGGGGAAAGAGGGGAAGAAATGATATCAGCAAGAAGATGATGGAGATCCTCTAGAGGATCACCCTGTGGTTCACCGGAGCCTTCCCGATCGGGGGAAGAAGAAGAAGAACGAACGTCAATGGAGCCCCAAGGCTTCAACAAAACAGCGGGAGAAGTTACAAAAGGCCTCTGAAAGGCGGAGCGGGTACGACGACACTGCGACAACGAGGGGCAATGGCTTTTCTCTTCCGCAAATGGCGAATTTTAACCTGAAACGCAGAGATAACCAATACCTTAAACACTCATTTAAATGCCGGCGTAAGGCAGAAAAGGAATTTCAAGGCAACTTGCCGCAAGGGAAGGAGAAGGAACTCGTTCTGAAACGGCAACAGAAGCAGGAGCAGTGGCGATCGGAACATCTAGAGAGACGGAGGAGCAAGAAGAGCGAGAGTGTCGGGCAGATCTTCCTCTTGTGAAGCCGGAGGAGGAGAAGGTTCAGTAAGTTATTTTTCACAAGAAAAAAGGCATTTAGAAGCCAATTTTTCAAAGGCCAGCCAAATTCAGCTTCTAAAAGTGACTTTCTAAAACCAAATATCAGTTGGCCGCTAAAAAGTTATTTTTTGTAGCCAAATATATTTTGGCCTCTAATAGAAATTTTTTTAAGGCCAAACTAATTTGTTGGCCTTTAATTATGTAACATTTTAAAG